>CM069133.1:89869189-90349408 GCA_035221665.1 Okamejei kenojei
GCTCTGGCAGCACAAGAGGGGGGAAAAAAGAGGGTAGGGCAATAGTTTAATAGGGGATTCAAATTGTCCGGGGAATAGATAGGCGTTCTGCCGGCCGCAAACGAGACTCCAGGATGGTATGTTGCCTCCCTGGTGCAAAGGTCAGGGATGTCAACTGAACGGCTGCAGAACATTCTGGAGTGGGGAGGGTGAACAAGGCCATTGATCGGGTGCCATGTTGGCACCAACGATATAGGTAAAAACAGGGATGAGTCCTACAAGGTGAATTTTAGGGAGCTAGGAGATAGAACTTAAAAGTAGGACCTCAAAGGTAGTAAATCTCCCGGATTACTACCAGTACCACGGGCCAGTCCATAGTAGAAATATGAGGATAAAAGCAAATGAAATACGTGGCTTGAAAAGTGGTGCAAGGGGGAGGTGATTCAAATTTTTAGGGCACTGGGAACCCAGTTCTGGGGAGGTGTGACGTACAAACAGGACGGTTTTGCACACTATACTGGAAATGGGAACCAATTTACTTGGGGGAGTGTTTGCTCTGCGTCGGGGAGGATTTAAACTAATTGGCAGGGATGTACAAGATCGCAGAGAGGCAGAGGGTGAAAATGAGGGTAGAAGCAATAGTACAAGTTAAAGGTAAAAGTGGCAGGCAGACAAAACCAGGTCAAAAATCAAAAAGGGCCCACTTTCACAGCAAAATTGTATAAGGGTAAATGCGTTATTGTAGGATGAGACGAAGCCTGAAGGGCATTGTGTCTCAATGCAAGGGAGAATTCGTCATAGGGTGGACGAATTGAACGTGCAGAAGATATTAATTTATTATGATCTAGATGTGACACGAGACATGGCTCCAGGGTGACGTAGGCTGGGAGCTGAAGCATCAGGATATTCAAATATTCACAGGAAGGATAGAGAGAGAAAGGAAAAGGAGGTGGGGTAGCGTTGGCTGGGTTAGAGAGGAGATTAAAAGCAATGGAAAGGAAAGACCTCAGCTTGGAGGATGATGGAATCGAATGGTAGAGCTACAAAACACTAAGGGCAGAAAACGCTGGAGGGTGTTGTACAGGCCACCTAACATAAGCAGAGAAGTTGGAATGGCATCCCACACAGGAAAATAGAAATGCATGCGACAAAGGCAAAACAGTTATAAAGGGTGACTGCATACTACATATAGATTGGGTTAATCAAATTGGCAGGGTCAGAGGAAGAGATTTTTTTGGAATGTAGCGGGATAATATCTAATCAACATGGTAGAGAACCAACGAGAGAGCAGGCTATAGACTGGTTTTGAGTAATGAGGAAGGGGTAATTAGCCGTCTTGTTTACGTCCCCCTGGGCCCCAGATTGACCATTAAAAAGTTGAAAGTCTTCATTAGGATGGAGAGTGACATTGTTAATTCAGAAACAATGGTTCTGAAACCTAAAGAAGGTAAACTTTGAGGAATGTAGGACGAGAATTGGCCAAGATTGACTGCAATTTAGTTCTAAAAGGGTTGACGGTGGATAACATCAATGGAAAGACATTTTAAAGACTGCATGGGATGAACGTAACAAAATTGTTCATCCCAGTTTGGCAAAAGAATAAATCGGGGAAGGTAGTGCAATCCGTGGATAACAATGGAAATCAGGGATAGTACAAAGCAAAGGATGATGCTACAAAGTAGCCAAAAAAGCAGCATACCAGAGGACTGGAGAAATTCAGGCCGGGAGCAAGAGGAGGGCAAAGTCTTAATTGAGAAGAGGGAAAAAATAGGATTAGAAAGAAAGACTGGCATGGAACGATAAAAACTGACTGCAAAAGTATCTCTTTCAATAGATTAATGTGAAAGAAGAGGTTTAGTTAAAACCAACATGCAAGGTCCCTCTTGCGTCAGAAACCAGTGAGTTCGAATCCCTAGGGGAAACAAGAAGATGGCGGACCAATTAGAATAACTACTTTGCGTTCGTCTTTCACGAAGGGAAACTAAATATCTGCCTGAAATACAGGGGACTGTGGGTCAAAGGAAGAATTGAGTGAAATCCAGGTCAGTCAGGAAGTGGTAGTTGTGTTAAATTGAAATAGATAATGGACCGATTAACTCCCCCAGGGCCAGATAGGCTGCACCAGATACTTAAGGAAGTAGCTCAGGAAATAGTGGATTGCATAAGATGATAATCTTTCAAACTCTTTAGATTCTGGAGTAGTTCCTTAGGATTGGCGGGTAGCAAATGTAACCCCATCTATTTAAGAAGGGATGGAGAGAGAAAACGGGGAATTACAGACCAGTTAGTCCCTAAACATCGTAGTGGGGAAACTGCTAGAGTCATTTAATTAAAGAGGGATAGCAGCACATTTGTAAGTGGTGAAATCATTGGACAAAGTCCAGCAATGGGTTTACAAAAGGTAAATCAATGTCTGACGAATCTTGTGGAATTTTTCGAGGATGTACTAGTAGCGTGATAAGGGAGAACCATGGGATGTGGTATATCTGACCTTCCAGAAGGCTTTCGACAAGTCCCAATAAGAGATATAATACAAACTTAAAGCATACGGTAATTAGGGTTCAGTAATGATGTGGATAGAGAACTGGCGCAAACAGGAAGCAAAGAGTAGGAGATAACGGTCCATTTTTCACAATGGCAGCAGTAACTAGTGGGTACCGCAGGGCTCCGTGCTGGGACCCCAGCTGTTTACCATATATATAAATGATCTGTATGAGGGAATTGAAGGCAATATCTCCAAGTTTGCGGATGACACTCAGCATGGGGGGCAGTGTTCGCTGTAGGAGGATGCTAGGAGACTGCAAGGTGACCTTGGTTAGCAGTGTGAGTGTGGCAAAGTTTGCCAGATGTCAGTATAATGTGGATAAATGTGGGTTATCCACTTTGGTGGCAAAAACAGGAAAGAGAACTATTATTTAAATGGTGGCCGATTAGGAAAAGGGGAGTAGCACGAGACCTGGGTGTCATGGTACACAGTCATTGAAAGTAGGTCATGCAGGGCACCGCAGTGAAAAAAGCAAATGGTATGTAAGCTTACATAGCAAAAGATTTGAGGTACAGGAGCAGGAGGTCTACTTCAGTGTACAGGTACTTGTGAGACCCACACCATGAGTATTGCGTACAGTATTTGGTCTCCAAATCTGAGGAAGGACATTATTGCCATAGAGGGAGTGCAGAGAAAGGTTCACCAGACTGATTCCTGGATGTCAGACTGTCTTATGGAAGAAGACTGGATATACTCGGTTTATTCCACTCTGGAATTTTAGGAGATTGAGATGGAACTTATAGAAACTTACAAAATTTCTTAAGGGTATGGACAGCTAGATGCGGACGATTGTTCCTGATGTTGGGTAATTCCAGGACAAGGGGTCACAGCTTAAGGATAAGGGGGAAATCCTTTTAAGGGCCCGAGAGAGAAAGACTTTTTTCACACAGAGAGTGGTGATCTCTGGAACTCTCTGCACAGAGGGTAGTTGAGGCCATTCAATGGCTATATTTAAGAGTTAGATGGATGTGGCCCTTGTGGTAAGGGGATCAGAGGGTATGGCGAGAAGGCAGGTACGGGATACTGAGTTGGATGATCAGCCATGATCATATTGAATGGGCTGTGCCGGCTCGAAGGGCTGAATTGCCGCTACTCCTGCACCTAATTTACTATGTTTCTCTATGTTTTCTTCTAGTTACACATACATAAAACTCTCTTGACCGAAAGGGGAGGAGGTTGTACAGTTAGATAAGCCACAGGGAAGATAGGTTCTCCATGTGGCGTTCTGTTCTGTATCTTGGTGGAACCCGTCTGTTGCTGAAGGCCATATGTTACCAGTGTGTCATGGGAGGGGTGAACAGTATTCCAAGATGCTCCGCAGTTTTAGGAGCAGCCTCCCCTCCAAGACCACCCCCAGGCAGAGCCCTTCCCAACTCCCGATGAGTTTGTATACAGTTGGCGTCCGCGCCTTCGCCCTGTTGCCGCAGCATACAAGCAGGGCGAAAGAAGATGCACAAGCTACCATTGATTGGGTAGAACATCTGCAGCATTTTACTGCAGGCTTTGAGGTGTGGAGCCATCTCAAAAGTGCAGGCCCGGCTCGTCCCTTTCATTACAGGGCCTCAGGTTCCTGAGGACCATCCCTTTACTGTCCAGGTACACTCCAAGTACTTGTACACCCTGATACAATGTAGTATTGCTGTAAATTATGCAGCCAAATGCTCATGTTTGCACCTGAAGGCATGTATCATGCCTTTTTATTGCTGAGGTTGCTATTTCAGAAAGGCCATTGCCCCTTGCTTAAAACGTGCAATCTATCTTCACAGGACCTGTCATGGAATTTGAATACTTATTATGTGAAGAATGTGGCAGAAGAGACCATGGATTCCTTTCTGAGCATCACTTTGGATCTTCCTGTCTGTGACAACTGCAGGTATTGTTGTATAATCGGTAGAGAATAAAATAGCAAATAATCAACACATAATAATTAAAAGGCCAATATTTACAGGGTAGGATTCTAGTGAAGGAAATATCATGTATAACATAATATTGAAAATAATGTTAAGATGCACAGAATTTGCAGTGGCAAATAAATTGTAGGATGGGATTGCATGATGGTAAGAATATAACCATAATAACCATATAACAATTACAGCACGGAAACTAATGCCCTCTCGGCCCTTCCAGGTCCGTGCCGACCAATTGTTTTTTCCCCTAGACCCATCTACCCTGCAACTCAGACATACCCCTCCATTCCCTTCATCGTCCAATATACCATCCCTTTAACTCTTAAATGTTAAAATAATCGCGCCTTGCCTCCACCACTTCTGCTGGAATCTCATTCCACACAGCCACCACCACTCTGAGTATAAAGTTCCCACTCACGTTACCACCGAATCCTCCTGTCCCTTAATTCTCATGTCCCATGCCATCTTGTTTTGAATCTTCCCTAACCTCAATGGGAAAAACGTAGCCAAGTCTACTCTGTCTATCCCTTTTCATCATTTTAAAAGACCTCAGATCAAGTCCCCCCATAACCTTCCTGCACTCCCAAAGAATAAAGGCCACGCTATCTTTGTTCAACCTTTCTCTGTAACATAGTTGCTGAAACCCAGGCAACATTCTTCTAGTAAATCTCCTCTGTACCCTCTATTTATTGGTTGACATCCTTCCTAATAATTAGGCGACCAAAAATTGTACACCCATAACTCCAGAATTGGACCTTACCAATGCCTTGTACAATTTTTAATAACACATTACTTCCCTACTCCTATAATCAATGCTCTGATTTATAATGCCAACACACCAAAGGCTTTCTTTACCACCCTATCTAGTCATGCTATTCCACCATCAGGAACTATGCAACAGTTTATTCCTAGATCTCTCTGTTCCACGCATTCCTCAATTTCCCTACCCATTTACACCATGAATAATAACGCATTTTGATTGTCCTGCCAAGATGTTAGCACTTCACACTTATCATCTTAAACTCCATCTGCCATCTTTCCAGCCCATTCTCCAAAATGGCCAAATCTCTCTGTAGACTTTGAAAATCTACTTCATTATCCACAACACCACCTATCTTAGTATCATCCTCATACTTACTTATCCAATTTTCCACCCCATCATCCAATCATTGATGTACATGACAAACAACTGTGGACCCAACACAGATCCTGAGGCGAGCCCCACTTGGTCACCACCGCTTCCAACCTGACAAACAGCCATCCACCATACTCTCTGACATCTCCCATTCAGCCATGTTGAATCCATCTTGCTACTCCGCCATTAAACACCCAAAGATTGAACCTTCTTACCAACCTTCCCATGTGGAACCTTGTTCAAAGGCCTTACACGGAAAATCCATATAGACAACATCCCTGCAGCCCACTTTACCCTCATCAATATCCCTAGTTTACCGGCTTCAAAAAATTCAAGCATAGGTTTTGTCAAACATGACCTCCAGGCACAAATCCATGTTGACTGTTCCTGATCAACCCCTGTATTTTAACCATATGCTTATATATCTAATCTCTAAGTATCCTTTCCATTAATTGCCCACCACTGACGTCAAACTAATAGGTCTATAATTGCTAGGTTTATTCTTTGAACCCTTTTTCAAGAATGGAACAACTAAGCGCAGAGTACGCCAATCCACCGGCACTAGTCCCGTTTCTAAAAAATGGAAAACATTTGAAATATTTCTGAAATAGCTCCTGCTATTCTACACTAACTTCCCTCATGTCCTAGGGAAATATCCTGTCAAGGACCTGAGACTTATCCACTTTTAATTTTTCAAAAGTGTCAGTACTTCCTCCTCTTTGAATCTCATAGTTTCCATAGCTACTCTAACTTTTCCCCTTAACTCACGCGAGTTCGTACCACATATTCCTTCTCCTTGTGAATACCGAAGAAAAGAAATTGTTCCATACTCCCCAATCTCTTTTGGCTCTGCATATAGATAGATGTCCATTCTGGTTCTCAAATGGTCCAATTTTATCCCTCGTTATCCTTTGCTATTAATATAGTTGTAAAACCCTTTGGGTTTACTTTCACCTTTCTTGCCAAAGCAACCTCAAATCTTCTTTTAGCCTTCCAATTTCTTTCCTTAAGATTCTTTTTACATTTTTTCTTTATACTCCTCTAGCACCTCATTTACTCCATGCCTACAATAATTATTGTAGATACTCTCTTTTTTCGAAACAAGTGTCCAATTTCCCTTGAAAACCATGGCTCTTCCCAATTTTACTATTTCATTTCAACCTAACAGGGACATAAAATTCTGTACTCATACAATTTCCTCATTTACATGTCCTCCATTTCCTTCCTACACCTTCCCATGAAACAAAGTGTCCCAATTTACTCCTTTAAAAAATCCTTACGCATACCCCAAATTAGCCTTTCTTTCTCCAATCAAAAATCCTCCACCCAGGTCCAGTTCTCTGACTCCTCTCCAAAATTATATTGAAACAATGAATAGTGATCACTGGTCCCAAGTGCTCACCAACAGCATACCTCACCCGTCACCTGACCTCCTCATTTCCAACAGGAGTCCAGCACTCCCTTTCTCTGGTCGATACCTCTATTACTGCTGCAAAAAACTATCCTGCACACATTTTACAAACTCCAAACCATCCAGCCCATTTACAGAAAGTGTTTCGCAGTCCTATTTTTGGAAAATTGAAATCTACCCACATCACTACCTGTGCTAACTACTATATCTTGCTATCTCCCCTATATATAAAATTTGATTATTTTTTTTTTATAAGTAGGGTCACCACTTTGAGAGAAATTACCCCAGTAAAAAGAACACTTCCAAAAATACACTACTATAACTACACTTGAAGGTAGAAACTAGTAATAGGAAATGTTTTTTTTGCTTGGTATAAGTCTTCATTGGTAAAGATCATTATTTACTGTCCATCTGTGGTAGCCTAAGACAAATCATAAATAGAAAGTAGTCAAAATATTGATTGCTTATATTCAGCAGTGAATGTGAAGGACATGGTACAAATCAGAAGTAGAAGCACGTGACAATACTTGGAGATTAAAACCAAACTAGCCCGTTCCCTGTAACGCTGCACGCCCCCTTCCTCAGAGCTGCCCCCCTCAGACTGCCCCCCTCAGACTGCCCACCTCAGACTGCCCACCTCAGACGCAGCCCCCCCTCATCACTGCCCCCCCGACTCTGTCGCCCCCCTCAGACTCTGCCTCTGCCCCTCCTCAGACTCTGCCCCCCCTTCAGACACTGGCCCCCTCAACTCTGCCCCCCTCAGACTCTGCCCCCTCAGACTCCTGCCCCCCTCAGACTCTGCCCCCCTCAGACTCTGATCTGCCCTCCCCTCAGACTCTGCCCCCCTCAGACCTCAGCCCCCCTCTTACTCTGCCCCCCTCAGACTCTGCCCCCTCAGACTCTGGCCCACCCTCAGACTCTGGCCCCCCTCCAGACGTCTGCCCCCCTCTGAACCTGCCCCCCTCAGCACTCTGCCCCCGCTCAGACCTGCCCCCTCGACTCGGCCCCCCTCAGACTCTGCCCCCCTCAGACTCCTGCCCCCCCATCAACCCTCCCCCCCCTCAGACTCTGCCCCCCCCAGACTCTGGCCCCCCTCAACTCTGCCCCCCCTCAGACTCTGCCCCCCCTCAGACTCTGCCCCCCCTCAGACTCTCCCACCCTCAGACTCTGTCTTGCTGCCCCCCCTCAGACTCTGCCCCCCCCTCCAGACTCTGCCCTCCCCTTCAACTCTGCCTCCCCCTCAGACACTGCCCCCCCTCAGACTCTGCCCCCCCTCATACTCCTGCCACGCCCCTCAGACTCTGCCCCCCCCCAGACTCTGCCCCCCCCTCACTCTGCCTCCCCTCAGACCTCTGCCTCCCCTCAGACTCTGCCTCCACTCAGACTCTGCCCACCAGAACTCTGTCTGCCCCCTCAGACTCCTGGGGCCCCCCTCAGACCTGCCCCCCTCATGACTCTGCCCCCCTCAGACTCGCCCACCCTCAGAACTCTGCCCCCCCTCAGAACCTTGGCCCCCCTCAGACTCTGCCCCCCTCAGACCTCTCTGCCCCCCTCAGACTCTCCCCCCCCTCAGACTCAGCCCCCCTCAGACTCTGCCCATCCCTCAGACTCTGCCCCCCTCAACTCTGCCCCCCAGACTCTGGGCTGCCCCCTCAGACTCTGCCCCCCTCAGAACTCTGCCCACCCTCAGACTCTGCCTCCCCCCTCCGACTCCCTGCCCCCCTCAGACTCTGCCCCCCCTAGGGGGGGGGGCTACCTGCCCCCCTCAGACTCTGCCCCCCTCAGACTCTGCCCACCCTCAGACTCTGCCCCCCCTCAGAACTCTGCCCCCTCAGACTCTGCCCCCCCGCAGAGACTCTGCCAACCCCTCAACTCTGCCCCCCCTCGAGACACTGCCCCCCCCTCAGACCTCTCCCCCCCCTCAGACTCTGCCCCCCCTCAGACTCCTGCCCCCCCTCAGACTCTGCCCCCCCTCAGGACACTGCCCCCCCTCAGACTCGCCCCCCCTCAGACGCTGCCCCCCCCTCAGACTCTGCCCCCCCCTCATACTCTGCCCCCCCCTCAACTCTGCCCCCCCTCAGACTCATGCCCCCCCTCAGACTCTTCTGCCCACGCCTCAGCCTCTGCCCCCCCCTCAACTCTGGCCCCCCCCTCAGACTCGGGCCCTCCCCCAGACAGCCCCCCCCAGACTCTGCCCCCCCCAACTCTGGCACCCCCCCCCAGACTCTGCCCCCCCCCAGACTCTGCCCCCCCTCAGACCCTCTGCCCCACCCTCAGACTCTGCCCCCCCTCAGATCTCTGCCCCCCCTCAGACCTCTGCCCCCCCTCCAACTCTGACCCCCCCCCTCAGACTCATGCCCCCCCCAACTCATGCCCCCCCTCAGACTCTGCCCCCCCCCTCAGACTCGCCCCCCCCCTCAGACTCTGCCCCCCCTCAGACTCTGATCTGCCCCCCCCCTCAGACTCTGCCCCCCCCTCAGACTCTGCCCCCCCACTCAGACTCTGATCTGCCCCCCCCCACAGACTCTGTGTCTTCCCCCCGCCCTCAGACTCTGCCCCCCCCTCAGACTCTGCCTCTGGGCCCCCCCCCCTCAACTCTGCCCCCCCCCCCCAACTCTCTAACGCCCCCCGCCCCCGACTCTGCCCCCCCCCCCCCGACTCTGCCCCCCCCCCCTCAACTCTGGCCCCCCCCCCCCCCCAGATCTGGCCACCCCCCGTACCCCCCTCAGACTCTGCCCCCCCCTCAGACTCTGCCCCCCCTGCAGACTCGCCCCCCCACCCACTCTGCCCCTATCTTGCTCACGTAGCAGCGCCTGCGAGTGTGGGGGCCTTGCTTGAGTGGATATGGCGGGGAATGGGGTCAAAGGAGCAAATAATAATAATTTAATATAATATTTAAGTGTGTGGTTTGCGCGTGTGTGTGACGCCACAGTCCGCTCACACTTGCAACCGTTGATGAGGACGGACCCAACGGGTCCCACTTGGTCTAGTTATTTATAAAAATAAGATTTGGACAGGGTCAACATCAATTTATGAGATGAAAGTAGCCTTTAACAGATATTTTGCTTTTAAATTAGCAGGACAAATACAGGGCTTCTTCAAATGCACTATTCACAACAAAAGGTTAGCAAAAAAATGAGAGTATAATGGAATTAGGGGATTTAATGTATGGCCATGGATAAATGAGTAGTTAACAAACAGAAAATATTAGAAATAAATGCTCATTTTATGGTTGGGAAGGCTGACCAGTGGGTTTGCTGCAGGGGACTCTTTATCTTCACAATTTGTATCGAGTCATAGAGCACGGAAATGGGCCCTTTGGCCCATGCCAACCAAGAGGCCCCATCTACTCTAGTCCCACATGCCCGCATTTGGCTTTGTCCCTCAACCTTTCCTATTCATATACCAGTTTAAATGTCTTTTAAATGGCGTTATAATACCTGCCTCAGCTACCTCCTCTGGCGCAAAAGGATGGACTAACTCAGTGGGACTTGTCCCGCTTAGTTACTCCAACATTTTATGTTTATCTTCGGTTTAAACCAGCATCTGCAGTTCCTTCCTGCATACCTCCTCTGGCAGCTTGTTCCATTATACCCACCCGTACTGAGTGAAAAATTTTGTCCCTCAGATTCCTATTAAATCTTTTACTTAAACCTATGTTATCTGGTTCTTGATCCTCTAGTCTAGGTAAAAGAATGTGCATTCGCCCTATCTATTCACCTCACGATCAGTCTCCTGAGGATTAAATCTTAGCTTGCCCCAACCTCCGCCTATATCTCAGGCCCTCAAGTCCTGGCAATATCCTCTTAAAAGTCTTTACTCTCCAGTTTAACGGACACCCTTCCTACAACAGAGTGATCAAAACTGAAAACAATTTCCAAACATGGCCTCACTACTGATTCATTGGGGTTCATTGTCCCTTGGCTTTCCATTCATGAAATCAACAATCAGTACCTTCATATTGCTAATGATGGAGTGCAACCTTGTTTATCTTGACAGCACTGAATCAGATTATTATTTCCATTCCTGTACTCTGATTTGTTCTTATCAGTTATCGTGGGGTAATTTAAAGATTATGTTGGAGCTGTCCGGGATACACAATCATGGATATAGAGAGAGTAAAGTTGGGAACTGAGCATGCATCCTTGAAGTGCCCCAATGCTGGTGGGCAGCAAGAAGGAGGTGTTGTTACCAATTGTATTGATTTGAGGTCTGCTGATGAGCAAGTTAAGGATTCAGTTGCATAGGAATGAACAGAGACCAGGTTCATTGAGTTTGGAAGTGATGATGGCCAAAAAACAACAATCTGACGTACATATTCCTGTTGTCCAAGTAGTCCAGCACAGTGTGGAGAGCTGTCTATCTGTTATGGCCATTGGTTAATGTACCAAGTGTTTGACCATTCAGAACAAAAATTGTGAAGAAGTTCCTTCATCCAGAGGACAGTGGATCTTTGGAATTATTTCCATGAAGGCTGTGAAGAATTGGTTGCTGATTATTCCCAAAATGGATTGAGAGATAGTTGGATATTAAGGGAATCAAAGAACACCGAGTTAGTGGTGCTGAGGTAAACGCTTGGCCACAACGCGATTGAATGTTGGAACGGGCATGGTGTTCCTATGTTTAGATCCCAAATTGATCTCTGAAGGATTTAACAGCTGGCAGTGCACCATCCCCTGACTTAATGGCTGTTCAGGCTGTAAGTTTAAGACTAATATAGAGGTATTTGAAAATTCAGTAAATTAATTATTGAAATAGAATTTATGTATGTAAGGAAAAAATATCCCAAAATGTTTGCTAATTAAAATGTTAAATACGAATAACCAAATAAAGAAACTTCCACTTTGGTAACCATAGCTAGATAAATCCCATTGAGTTCATTTAGTGGGCTTGGTATTTGCATTGACGTTTTCTGCAGTTTTCACTTCAGGCTGACTTCCAGCATTTCAATTTGGAGCATTTGTCAGAATATCAGCCTCACTGTATCTTTTGTGTTGTATAGACAATTGTTTAGGTCTATTTTTAATTTAAATTCTGAGGTTGATGAGATTTTTGTTAATCAAAGATATTAAGGAATATTGGGTAAAGCCAGTGTATTTAGTTGGTCCAGCCATGTAACTAGCCTATTAATAGAGTAGGCTTGAGGGGTTAAGCAGACTCCCATTGTTCCTTGACTTTTATTGATGAGTATACCAGGAATAGGTGTACAACATTAAAAGAAACCATTCGTTGACATAGTCATTCATACAAATGTTTCTTTATGCGTCCTTAGTTTCATCAATTGCAGAAAGGAGACCTTTAGATTCCTCCATTAGCAACTAAAAGCCTCAGTAACTAGTTTTCTGATTTAAACACAGAGATAATGAAGAGAAACACAAACTTATCACTCGAACGGATGCCAAGCAGGAATTTCTGTTGAAGGACTGCGACCTGGACCAAAGAACTCCTGCACTCAAATTTACTCTGAGGAAAAATCCACATAACATTCAATGGGGTGAAATGAAACTTTACCTGAGACTGCAGGGTGGGTAACGTTACAAACAATTGTACTTTGTGAAACAATCAAACAAGGATCAAGTGCATCCCTGGAGGAGTTTCGGGAACTAAGGGAACTAAAAAAGATCAGAAGGGCAAAAAGGGGCCAGGAGATTAGGGTAGCATTAAGGACAATCCCAAAATGGATTAAAGGCTGATAAATCCCCAGGGCCAGATAGGCTGCCATCCCAGAGTGCTTTAACGAAGGCTGTTTGTAGCCTCAATAAATAGTGATACATTAGTGTGGAGTAATTTTTCAAAACTCTTTAGATCTGGAGTAGTACATGAGGATTGGAGGGTAACTTATTGTAACCCCACTTTTTAAAAGGGAGAGAGAGAGAAAACGGGAAATTACAGACTAGTTTTGTCAAAACATCGGTAGTGGGGGAAAATGCTAGTCAGTTTATTAAAGATGGATAGCAGCACATTTGGAAAGTGGTGAAATCATTGGACAAAGTCAGCATGGATTTATGTAAAGTAAATCATGTCTGATGAATCTTATAGAATTTTTCGAGGATTGTAACTAGTAGAGTGGATAAGTAATGGAGAACCAGTGGACGTGTTACAGTCCTGAACTTTCAGGAGGCTTTCGAAAAGGTCCCACATAAAGATTAGTATGCACACTTAAAGCACACGGTATTGGGGGGTTCGTATTGATTGTGGATCGAGAACTGGCTGGCAGACAGAAAGCAAAGAATATGGGAGTAAACGGGTCCTTTTCAGAATTGGCAGGCAGTGACTAGTGGGGTACCGCACGGCTCGGTGCTGGGACCCCCAGCTATTTACAATATATATTAATGATCTGGAAGAGGGAATTGAATCCAACATCTCCAAGTTTCCAGATGACACGAAGCTGGGGGGCAGTGTTAGCTGTGAGGAGGATGCTAGGATTGGGCTGCAAGGTGACTTGAATAGGTTGTGGTGAGTGGGGCAAATGCATGGCAGATGCAGTATAATGTGGATAAATGTGAGGTTTATCCACTTTGGTGGCAAAAACAGGAAAGTAGGCTATTAACTGAATGGTGGGCCCGATTAGGAAAGTGGGAGACGCAACGAGACCTGGGTTTCATGGTACACCAGTCATTGAAAGTAGGTATGGCATGCAGGTGCAGCAGGCAGTTGAAGAAAGCGAATTGGTATGTTAGCATTCATAGCAAAAGGATTTGAGTATAAAATCAGGTAGGTTCTTCTGCAGTTGTACAGGGCCATGGTGAGGCCACACCTGGAGTATTGCGTACAGTTTTGGTCTCCTAATCTGAGGAAAGACATTCTTAGAGGGAGTGCAGAGAAGGTTCACCAGACTGATTCCTGGGATGGCAGGACTTTCATATGAAGAAAGAGTGGATAGACTCGGCATGTACTCGCTAGAATTTAGACGATTGAGGGGGAATCTTATAGAAACTTTCAAAATTCTTAAGGGGTTGGGCAGGCTAGATGCAGGAAGATTGTTCCCGATGTTGGGGAAGTCCAGGACAAGGGATCACAGTTTAAGGATAAGGGAGAAGTTTTTTATGACCGAGATGATAAAAACATTTTTCACACAGAGAGTGGTGAATCTCTGGAATTCTCTGCCACGGGTAGTTGAGGCCAGTTTATTGGCTATATTTAAGAGGGAGTTAGATGTGGCCCTTGTGGCTAAAGGGATCAGGGGGTATGGAGAGAAGGCAGATACAGGATATTGAGTTGGATGATCAGCCATGATCATATTGAATGGCGGTGCAGGCTCAAAAGGCTTAATGGCCTACTCCTGCACCTATTTTCTATGTTTCTAAAAGATTTTATAAATACATAAGGGGGAAAAGAGTAACTAGAGAGCAGTGGGATCTCTCAGGAATCAAAGCGGTCACCTCTGTGTGGAGCCACAGGAGATGGGCAAAGTTCTCAATGAGTATTTCTCCTGTATTTACTGGGGAGAAAGACAGTGGGACGGAGGAATTTGGGGCAGTCGGTGTTACCGTCGAAGAAGTACTGAAGGTACTGTCGTGTATGAAGGTAGACAAATCTCCAGGGCCTGATCAGATATATCCGAGGACATAGCAGGTAACGAGAAGAAATTGCAGGAGCCCTGATTGAAATTTACGATGTCGTCCTTAAATACAGGAGAGGTGCTGCAAGACTGGAGGGTGGCAAATGTTATGTCACTTTTCCAGGAGGGCTGCATGGAAAATGCCAGGAACAATAGACCGGTGAGCTTGACATCTGTAGTTGGAAAGTTACTGGAGAGTATTCTGAGGGATAGGTTATACAGGCATTTGGATGGGCAAGGTCTGATTAGAGATAGTCAGCATGGTTTTATACGTGGGAGATCGTGACTCACAAATCTGATAGATTTTTTTGAAGACACGACCAAAAAGGTCGATGAGGGTAGAGTTGTAGATGTTGTGTGCATGGATTTCAGTAAGGCATTCAACAAGTTTCTGCATGGTAGGCTGTTCTGGAAGGTTAGATTGCATGGGATCCAAGGAGAGATAGCTGAATGGATAGCAAATTGACTCCATGGAAGGAAGCGGAGGGTGATGGTGAGAGGTTGCTTCTCAGACTGGAGGCCTGTGATTAGTGGTGTACCTCAGGGTTTAGTGCTGGGCCCGTTACTGTTTGTCATCTACATTAATGATTTGGATGAGAACATGCAGGCCAGGATTAGCAAGTTTGCTGATGATACAAAAGTGAGCAGTTTTTGCAGATAGTGAAGATGGTTGTGTAAGATTGCAACAGGATCGGATCGATTGGCCAGGTGGGCGGAGGAATGGTTGATGAAATTTAATGCAGAAAAGTGTGAGGTATTTTGGGATGTAGAAAATGGGCCAGGACCTACACAGTAAACGGTAGGCCTCTGTGTTGTGTTTTTAGAGCAAAGGGATCTCGGAGTACAGGTGCATGGTTACTTGAAGGTCGAGTCACAGGTAGATAAGGTGGTCAAAAAGGCTTTTGGCATTTTAACCTTCAGTCAGAGTATTGAGTATAGAAGTTGGGAGGTCATGTTGCAGTTGTATAAGAAGTTGGTGAGACTGCATTTAGAATATTGTGTTCAGTTCTGAGCACCATGTTATTAGGAAAGGTATTGTCAAGCTTGAAAGGGTTCAGAAAATATTTACGAGGATGTTGCCAGGACTAGAGGGTGAGAGCTATAGGGAGAGGTTGAGTAGGCTGGGTCTCTATTCCATGGAACGCAGGAGAATGAGGGGGGATCTTATAGAGGTGTCAAAATCATGAGAGGAATAGATCGGGTAGGTGCACAGAGTCCCTTGCCCAGAGTAGGGGAATCGTGGACCAGAGGACATAGGTTCAAGGTGAAGGGGAAAAGATTTAATAGGAATCCGAGGGGTAACTTTTTCACACAAAGGGTGGTAGGTATATGGAGCAAACTGCCAGAGGAGGTAGTTGAGGCTGGGACTATCCCATCGTTTAAGAGACAGTTACACAGGTACATGGTTAGAACAGGTTTGGAGGGATATGGACCAAGCGCAGACAAGTGAGACTACTGTAGCTGGGACATTGTTGGCCGGTGTGGGCGAGTTGGGCCGAAGGGCCCGTTTCCACACTTTATCACTCTATGACGGGTTTGGAGAGATATGGACCAACGCGGGCAGGTGGAATTAGTGTAGCTGGGACATGTTGGCCGAAGGGCCTGTTTCCACACTGTTTTACTCTATGGCTCTATAACACAATGCACGTTTCCAGGATGCAGGCAAGAAAGGGCCCCAAACTAATAATCATAGGATAGCGCAAATTTATGCCTATCATTTGAAATAAAACTAATTTAAGATGAAGCTGCCTATGCACTGGTTAATGACAGCTAACCAGTTCTATTCCATGGAACGCAGGAGCATGAGCATGAGAATCTTATAGAGGTGTCAAAATGAGTTCCGATAAATGCGGATACATGTAAATTCATGTAAAATTTGCTAATTTAAACATACATTGAGGTAGGTTCCTGTTCTAACAGAAAACAGATCTTTTCTTGAAACATGATACAGAGATGCCAAGTGTCCCGGATTCGCCGTATTTAGTCCCGGCGAAATAACTTTTTTACGGTGTTCCGGCAGCCAAAACATGCTGTTACGGAACACCGCCGCGCCGGTGTTCCTCCCGCGAGAACGCCGGCGCCATGTGTGTCCCCGGTTTGCCACCCGCGCGATCAGCGGCATTTTTAGTGATGCGCAGTGGGGGAGGGTTGCCCTAGGCCAGCGCAGTGGGGGGAGGGTTGTAGGCCCCATGATTTACGAATCAGCGGCACTTTCTTGCCGCCAGCAGCCCCATCACCGGGCCTCCCCCCCTCCCCCACCCAGTGCGCAGGCGCAGACCCGCCGGCAACCTTGCCAAGTGCGCATGTGCCGCACCGCCCGGCAGACCGCTTCTGCACCAGTGCGCACATAGCCGCCGGCAACAACCCCAGGTGAGTGTTACGGAGAGAAATGCATTTAACCCCATTTGTTACGGACAAAGAATGGGTTAAATGTTACTGTGAACTAAAAGGGTTGGCATCTCTGCATGATATGTGTGCTGGACCGCATTAATGTGGTCCAGCACAATATGCTTTTTGCAAATTATCTTTAAGTGGCTAGTGGATTATTGCATTCGAGTGGAAAATGCATTGACCCTGTTCCATTCAGGCAGATGAGGTCACAGTATAATCACGCATTTACAGAGAAGAGAAAATACCCACAGAGGGCCAAACATTTATGCTTGAGTCATATGCTGTCTTTCTCCAGAAGATGGCAGTGGACCATTTTCTTCAACCATTATCGTTGAGTTTATTTTCATCTGCACATAGACTCAGCCAAACATACAAAACAAAAATAATCCAAATTACACAATTCTGCCAGTTAAAAAGGACTAGGAGGAAAGGATTAGTTGAAAACAATTTAGAAAAAACATGTGCATGGTGGTGCAAGAGGTGGCCCATAGTGTTGCTGAGGTAGGACTTAGAGCTGTGCGGGTTAGTTAAAGAACCTGATAGTTTCGGAAAGTAGTTGTTCCTGAACCTGGTGGTGAGGGACTAAAGACTTCTGTACCTTGTGTGATTGTAGAAGCGATGTCCCGATGATGGGGATCCTTGACGATAGGTGTTGCCACTTTGAGGTAGCACCTTGCAGAGATCTCTGATGGAGGGGAGGGCTGTGCCTCTGCTGAGTTCACCACTCTGCAGCCTCTTGTGTTCTTGTGCGTTGGATTGCTGTAAGCATGTTTACAGTTATGTGGGGTTGTGAAGGGTTCCAGAATAGCATTTGACCCAGCAGTAGGAAGGAACAGAAAAATGCAGGTACAGCAGGCAGTGAAGAAAGCTAATGGCATGTTAGAAAGATAGAAAATAGGTGCAGGAGGCCATTCGGCCCTTCGAGCCAGCACCGCCATTCATTGCGATCATGGCTGATCGTCCCCAATCAATAACCCGTGCCTGCCTTCTCCCCATATCCCTTGATTCCGCTAGCCCCTAGAGCTCTACTAAATCTCTCTTAAATCCATCCAGTGATTTGGCCTCCACTGCCCTCTGTGGCAGGAAATTCCACAAATTCACAACTCTCTGGGTGAGAGTTTTTTCTCACCTCAGTCTTAAATGGCCTCCCCTTTATTCATTCAAATGAAGACTAACACAATCAATTGTGTTAGTCTTCATTGTGAGAGGATTTGAGTTTAGGAGCAAGGAGATCTTACTGCAGTTGTACAGGGCCCTGGTGAGACAGCACCTGGAGTATTGTGTGCAGTTTTGGTCTCACTATTTGAGGAAGGACATGATTGCTATTGATGGAGTGCAGCGTGGGTTCACCAGGTTAATTCCTGCAATGGCTGAACATACATATGAAATGATTTTGTGGATTTTAACTCTGCATTCATCCTCCATTGTGCCAGAGCTACTACACTCTAAACTCTCCCAGTTAACTGTGCGTGAACCCCTCTGTCAGTGGATCACCAACTTTGTTACAGGAAGCAGCATGTGAGGCTGGGAAAGGACATCTCGGACCAGCTGACCCTCAGCATAGGAGCACCGCAAGGCTGCGTACTCTCCCCTCTGCTTTACTCTCTGCACATCCGCAGACTTCTCTGTCAAGTTTCTCAAGTTTGCGGACGACACAACCCTGATTGGACTGATCCAGGATGGGGAGGAATCTGCCTAAAGACAGGAAGTGAAACAGCTGCCGTCCTGGTGCCATCGTAACAACCTGGAGCTCAGTGCTCTTAAGACCGTGGAATTGATTGTAGACTTTAGGAGAGCTCCCCATACCCTCCCCTCCCATTCACCATCAACAATGCCACAGTCACATCTGTGGAGTCATTTAAGTTTCTTGGAACCATCTCCAGGGACCTTAAATGGGAGGTCACCATTCGCCTCCACGTCAAAAAGGCCCCACAGAGGATGTATTTCCTGTGGCAGCTGAGAAATCACAATCTGCCACTGGCAATGATGGTCCAATTTTATACTGCCATCATAGAGTCTGTCCTCACCTTCTCCATCATGGTCTGGTTTGGCTCGGTCACCAAGCACGACATCCGGAGGCTGCAGCACATCGTTCGATCGGCCGAGAAGGTTGTTGGCTGCAACCTCCCCCCCCATTGACAAACAGCGATCGGATAAGATCATCTCTGACCCCTCTCAACCTGGCTACAAGCATTTCCCTCTGGAAGGCGACTCCGGACTGTCAAAGCTGCCACAGCCAGGCATAAAAACAGCTTTTTTTCTCGTAGCTTGACTCAACAACCAAGTCTGTAGCCTCCTTTTGCTCTGGTATTTTATTTAATTCTTCACATGTTTAAATTATGTTTTATTCTTAATTGTTTATTGTATATTGTGTTGTTACTTGCGAGCAAAGCACCAAGACAAATTCCTTGTATGTATACATACTTGGCTTCTTCTTTTCGTGTCCATATTGTTACAAATGTTGACCTCGCTGTCATCGTCCGTCCTGAAAAGGACGCAATCTTCCGGCGACAATCAGTGGAAGCCATCACTTGTCACAATAGATGATGGTGGTAGCAGAATTATCTCGGGATACTTCCAGTTTCCAGCCCTGTGACGTGGGCACTTCTGCTTGGGGCCACATACTTGGCAAATAAAATGTATTCAATTCAATTCAAGAATGGGTTGACTGCGCATGTATTCACTGGAATTTGGAAAGATGAGAGGGGATCTTATGAAACATAAAATTCTGAAAGGATTGGACAGGCTAGATGCAGGAAAAAATTCCTGATGTTAGGGGAGTCCAGAACCAGGGGTCACAGTTTAAGAATAATGGGTAGGCCATTTAGGAATGAGATGAGGAAAAACTTCTTCGATGCTAGCTTGAAGGGCCGAATAGCCTACTCCTGCACCTATTTATCTAAGTTTCTATGTAGATGTTCACGTCAGCATGTGATATAACTTGGAGGTAATGATGTCCTTGTCAGTCAAAATGATGGAGGGCAAGGTTTTGAGAACGTGCAGCAATACATGCTGCAGATGATACACTGCTCCTGGTAGATTTGCTAATAGATGACTGCTTGGCCCTGGATCATGACCAATTTCTTGCGTTGCTTCGGCTGAATCCATGCAGCCATGTGTAGAGTACAATGTATTACTCTGCACCAAACCCTCATCCATTTCTCATCCCCTGGATATACTGATTCTTTCGATCTGCTATAACACCTTTCACCAAACAAGAAGTACACTGTTCATCTTTCTGCTTTATCTTCAGATAGTAAAACGGTCCCTAGACGTGTGGGGTAGTGAAGAGGCTTTGCAGCAGGCTAAAGAAACAAGGCAAGAGAACAGAGAGAAAATGAAGCAAAAGAAATTTGATAAAAAAGTGAAAGGTGAGTACGCTGCCTCAGAAAGGCTGGCAGCATCATCAAGGACCCACACCACCCTGGCCACACGCTCATCTCCCTGCTACCTTCGGGTAGAAAGTACAGGAGCCTGAGAACTGTAACGACCCGGTTCAGGGATAGCTACTTCCCCACAGCCATCAGGCTATTAAACCTGGCTCGGACAAAACTCTGAACATTAATACCCCTCCATCTGTTATTTGCACTTTTTTTTAAGTATATAATTGTAGTCAATGCCTACTATGTTCTGTTGTGCTATGCAAAGAAAGAATTTCATTGTCCTGTCTGGGACACATGACAATAAACTCTTTTGACTTTGACTAAAAAAACTTTCAGATCCCATGGAAAATTTAGTTGGTGCCTGGAGACCAGGTCAGACGATTCTGTGTGGTGTGGAATAATGCAGGCCAGCTATCCACAAGAATAAGTAAAATAATTCTAACAAATCGGGTTTGTTAAAGATCCAGTTTCCCTTCACAACTTTGCTATAATTCTAATATGAAGAGTATTGGAACAGCAATTAGTGCCCTCAAATTGTAAAATGCTTTTTGGATATGATGATAGAAATCACAAGTTAGTTGGCAATTTGTGATTTATTTCCAATTTATAAAACAGCAGTTTGTTTACATGATTCCTGCCATTCAAATGTTACTGCGTGTTGGTGTCAGCCGTTGTAATTAGGTCTTGCCTTTGCTGTTTGTAGAGCTTCGCCGAGCCGTGAGGAGTAGCCTGTGGAAAAAGGAATCTGCCTCGCATCAACATGTGTATGGGCCAGAAGTATACCTCGAGGAGGAAGATGAGTATAAGAAGACTTGTGCCACATGTGGCCACCAATTAATTTATGAAAAAATGTGACTTTTCTGTCATGGCTCCTGTATAGAATGTAGATTTGTCACTTCAAAAATTGTATATAGTTTATTTTTAATAAATCAATTTGTGCAGAGTTTTTTATTTACATTTCTTTGGTATAATTGTTTATTGCAGATTACTCTTTCACACCCAAAGCATGATTGGTCACATTGAACTTGTAGAAAACGAGAAAACAATCTCAACCATAATGGATTGAGAATTTAAATTCACTTTTTTATTAGATGATATCAGTTAATTCATAGCATTGCTAACCAACTACATGGGTTATAGTCTCTACTGCTTCAGAACAACTGCATGTTACAAATTTCTTATAAATTCATAGAGGCCTTTTCAGCTCGGAATCAAATGATCTGAGAAGTGGAGGGCAAGTAGCAAATATCGTTGGTGGCTATGTTGAGATCAGTCCCTGCATAATAGGCAAACATGCAGCTGGATTATTTTGACAAGGTACTGGACTTCAG
This sequence comes from Okamejei kenojei, assembly GCA_035221665.1. Classification (NCBI taxonomy): domain Eukaryota; kingdom Metazoa; phylum Chordata; class Chondrichthyes; order Rajiformes; family Rajidae; genus Okamejei; species Okamejei kenojei. Next base: position 89,890,833 of record CM069133.1, read on the forward strand.
ACTATTTGGAGAAAGCTGGAAAAGAGAGATGGGAGGCCCAACTAATCTGAAGAGGGGTTTCAACCCAAAATATCGTACATGCATTCCCTCCAGAGGCTGCGTGATTGCTGAGTGCCTCCAGTACTTTGTGTTTTGCTTGATTGTCTTGAGTCAAAATACACGGGACCTGAAATTTTATGGCATTGGAAATGTTCCAGGTTTACAGGCCCCACCTGCAACCCACAGAATAAATTCAATTGCAGAGTTAATAGGGCACGATAGTGGGAATGTATAATTGCATGTGCAGAGTTTGTACGTTCTCCCCATGACCATGTGGGTTTTCTCTGAGATCTTTGGTTTCCTCCCACACTCCAAAGACGTGCAGGCTAAATGGCTTGTTATAAGTTTAAATTGTCCCTAGTGTGTGTAGGATAGCGTTAATATGCGGGGATCAGTGCGGACTCGGTGGGCCCGTTTCTGCGCTGTATCTCTAAACTAGCTAAAGTGAATTCAACCATCATTTCCATACATTACCCTGCAGAAGGAGGTAGGTAATTCTCCAAGTCTTTCTTTGGATATGCAACTCAGGTTGCCACCATCAAAGGTCATCTTGATAGTCAATTAGATTGTTGGGTCAGGATCCTTGAATATAATCAATTTTTACCTGGGGGATGGTAAATGTGAGGACATGGGCTTATGGTCAGGGGGGAAAGATTTAATAGGAACCTTAGGGGTAACCTTTTTCATACAAAGGGTGGTGGGTATACGGAATGGGCTACTGGAGGAGGTAGGTACTATTGCAGTGTTTAAGAAACCTTTTGACAGGTACAAGGGTAGGACAGGTTTATTGGGGCATGCGCCAAATGCAGGCAGGTAGGACTAGTTGATGGGACATGTTGGTTGAAGGACCAGTTTCCACGCTGTATGACTAAGTCATGAACTCTCCATTTGATTGAAGGAATGCAACTCCAACAATAGGTTTGTGACTATCAAAGACAAAGCCACCATCATTGCACCCACCACCACCCTATGCTTTTCCTCCACAATTGGTACACATTGATTATAGTATGTACCGTTTACAAAATAGATTGCAATCACTTGCCATCAAGTACTTAGTCTCAGAATGTGGGTAACTTAATTCATCAGAAGTTCAAGAGGTCGCTCACCATGATCATAAGGGTAATGAGGACAGAAATAAACAGACCTTGGAGCAACATAACAACCAGATCCCAAAAATGAGCTATATCAAAATAAACATTTCCCTATGGCACAGCCACAAAGTCACAATGCAGTTAGTGTTGGTTGCCTACGTATTAGAACATGGGATGGCACAGGAACAGGCCCTTCGCCCATGACTACCGAATTCAATGCCAAGGTAAGCTCATCTCTGCCTGAACGATCCATTCCATACCCTTGTGCCTATCTAAAAGCCTCTTAAATACCAATATCGTATCTGCTTCCACCACCACTCCTGGCAACGCACTCCAGGCACCCACCACTCTGTAAACAAACATGCCCTGCACATTACCTTTAAACCCCCCCTCTCTTTGGCAATGTCCTCTAGTCTTACATTTTCACCCTGGGGGGATCATGACAGAAGCCTCCTCATGGTGATCCCTGGAAGCGACGATGCAATGCACTCTGACGCGTCGAGCGACAATTCTGTCAACATGTTGGACGATGACAAAAGCCAACAGTGAGCTACATCGTCTGACACACGAGCAAATGAACACTGGGAGAACATTTCTGACTCCCTACCATATTATATAGTTCCATTAGGTCTCTTCTAAATTTACAGCATTCCAAAGAAAACAAAGTTTATTTAACCACTCCTTGTAGTTAATGACCCTAATCCAGGCAGCATTCTGATAAACCTCTCCTGCATCCTCTCCAAAGCTTCCACATCCTTCCTGTAAAGAAATGACCAGAACTGCACACAATACTTCTAAAGCGGCCCATAGAGCTGCATCATGTCTCAGACTTAATGCCCTGACCTGTGATGGCACATAGGCCTTCTTTACCATGGTATCAAATTGTGCTGCCTCTTTCTGGGAGTTATGGATTTGGACCCCAAGATTCCTCTGGACGTTAATGGCGTTAAGGATCTTGCTCTCAATCATATACCTTATCCATACATTCAACCTCTCAAAGTGCAACACCTCGCATTGGATCAAATTAAACTCCATCTGCCATTTCTCTAGTTGATCTATATTCTGCTGTATATTTTGAAAATCTCTCAGAATAACACCCACCACGCAGGTAAAACCACCATAACTCTCTGTCTTCTATGAACAAGCCACTTCTGAATTCATACAAAATGCTTTCAGATAAATCCTGCGCAATTTAATCTTCTGGATTAGTCTGCCAAGGGTGTTTATCATATGCCTTACTAAAAATCCTTGTCAACAACATCCACCACCCTATCTTTATCGTTCACCATCACTTCCTCAAAAAACTCAATCATGTTAAACAATATTCGCTACTCTCAATAAACAATAGGTGCAGGAGTAGGCCATTCGGCCCTTCGAACCAGCACCGCCATTCAATGTGATCATGGCTGATCATCCACAATCAGTACCCCGTTCCTGCCTTCTCTCCATAACCCCTGACGCCGCTATCTTCAAGAGCCCTATCTAGCTCTCTCTTGAAAGTATCCAGAGAACCGGCCTCCACTGCCGTCTGAGGCAGAGAATTCCACAGACTCACAACACTGCATGAAAAAGTGTTTCCTCATCTCAGTTCTAAATGGTTTACCCCTTATTCTTAAACTGTGTCCCCTGGTTCTGGACTACCCCAACATCAGGAACATGTTTCCTGCCTCTAGTGTGTCCAAACCCTTAATCATCTTATATGTTTCAATAAGATCCCCACTCATTCTTCCAAATTCCAGAGTTTCAAGCCCAGCCGCTCCATTCTCTCAGCATACGAGTCCCGCCATCCCGTGAATTAACCTTATGAACCTACGCTGCACTTCCTCAATAGCAAGAATGTCCTTTCTCAAATTTGGGGAACAAAACTGCACACAATACTCCAGGTGTGGTCTCACTAGGGCCCTGTACAACTGCAGAAGGACCTCTTTACTCCTATACTCAATTCCTCTTGTTATGAAGGCCAACATGCCATTCGCTTTCTTCACTGCCTGCTGTACCTGCGCGCTTACTTTCATTGACTGATGAACAAGGTACCCCAGATCCCATTGTATTTCCTCTTTTCCCTTGACAACATTTAGATAATAATCTTCCTTCGTTTTTGCTACCAAAGTGGATAACCTTACATTTATCCACATTAAACTGCATCTGCCCATTCGCCCATCCTGTCCAAGTCACCCTGTATTCTCATGGCATCCTCCTTACAGTTCACACTGCCACTGAGCTTTGTGTCATCTGCAAATTTGCTAATGTTACTTGTAATCCCTTCATCTAAATCAATACATATTGTAAATAGCTGCGGTCCCAGCACCAAACCTTGCAGCACACCACTAGTCACTGCCTGCCATTCTGAAAGGGACCCATTAATCCTTACTCTGTTTCCTGTCTACCAACCAATTTTCTATCCTTGTCAGCATTCTACCCCCAAATGCCCCAATTTTGCCCACTAATCTCCCAGGTGGGACCTTATCAAATGCTTTCTAAAACTCCAGATACACCACATCCACTGGCTCTCCCTTGTCCATTTTCCTAGTTACATCCTCAAAAAATTCCAGAAGATTAGTCAAGCATGATTTCCCCTTCATAAATCCATGCTGACTCAGACCGATCCTATTACTGCTATCCAAATGTGCCTCTATTTCATCTTTTATGATTGTCTCCAGCATCTTCCCACCACCGATATCAGGCTAACTGGGCTATAATTCCCCGTTTTCTCTCTCCCGCCTTTATTAAATAGTGGGATAACATTAGCTACCCTCCAATCCACAGGAACTGATCCTGAATCTATAGAACTGGAAAATGATCACCAATACATCCACGATTTCTATGCCATTTCCTTAAGTACCCAGGGATGCAGACCATCAGGCCCTGGGGATTTATCAGCCTTCAGTCCCATCAATCTACCCAACACCACTTCCTGCCTAATGTGGATTTCTATCAGTTCCTCTGTCACCCCAGATCCTCTGGCTAGTACATCAGGAAGATAGTTTGTGTCCTCCTTAGTGTAGACAGATCCAAAGTACATATACAACTCATCCGCCATTTCCTTGTTCCTCAGAATAAATTCACCCTTTTCAGTCTTCAAGGGGCTTAACAATTGTTTTCCTCTTCACATACCTAAAGCTTTTACTATCCTGCTTTATATTCTTGGCTAGCTTACCGTCGTACCTCATCTTTTCTCCCCGTATTGCCTTTTTAGTTATCTTCTGTTGCTCTTTAAACGTTACCCAATCCTCTGGCTTCTTGCTCATCTTTGCTACGTTGTACTTTTTCTTTTATTTTTATACTGTCCCTGACTTTCCTTGTCAGCCACAGTCGCCCCTTACTCCCCTTGGAATCGTTCTTCCCCTTTGGAATGAACTGATCCTGCACCATCTGTATTATTCCCAGAAATACCTGCCATTGTTGTTGCAATGTCATCTCTGCTAGGGTATCTTTCCAGTCAACTTTGGCCAGATCCTCCCTCATGGCTCCATAGTCCGCTTTGTTCAACTGTAATACTGACACCTGATTTACCTTTTTTCCTCTCAAACTGTAGATTAAAACATCATATAATGGTCACTACCTCCTAATGGCTCCTTAACCTCAGGTTCCATTATCATATTCGGTTCATTACACAATACTAAATCCAGAATTGCCCTCTCCCTGGTAGGCTCCAGTACAAGCTGCTCTAAGAATCCATCACGGAGGGACTCCACAAACTCCTTTTCTTGGGGTCCATTACCAATCTGATTTATCCAGTCTACCTGCATGTTGAAATCACCCGTTACAACCGCACCTTTACGACATGCCAATTTTAACTCTTGATTCAACGCACCCAATATCCAGGCCTGTAGATAAGCCCAATTAGGGTCTTTTTACCCTTACAATTCCTCAGTTCTATCCATACTGACAACACCTGTTTCAATGCCACCCCTTGCAAGGAGCTGAATTTCATTCCTCACCAACAGAGCTACCCCACCCGCTCTGCCCACGTGTCTGTCTTTCCGATAGGATGTATACTCTTGAATATTCAGTTCCCAGCCCTGGCCCTCTTGCAGCCATGTCTCTGTAATTCCTACATCATACTTGCCAATTTCTAACTGAGCCTCAAGCTCGTCCACTTTATTTCTTATACTTTGCGCATTCACATACAACACTTTGACTTCGGTATTCACCTCCCCTCTCACTCAGGTCCCTATTGGCCCTGACCTTAATCTCTTATCCCTTCTCAAGCTTTCCTTCCCATTAATTCAGGAGTCTATTGTAACCTTTCCTGTACTCACTTCCCCTTCAACTCCATCTTTATACTCCCAATTTGTTCATCTCTCCCCTCCCACTATTTAGTTTAAACCCATGTGCAGTCCTAGCAAACTTGCCTGCCAGAACGCTGGTCCCTCCAGTTAAGGTGCAACCCATCCCTTTTGTACAGGTCACCCCTACCCCAGAAGAGACCCCAGTGGTCTATAAAGCTACATCTTTGCTCCCTGCAGCAGCCCCCCAGCCACACATTCAGATCCCCTATCTCCCTGTTCCTGCCCTCACTAGCACGAGGTACTGGAAGCAATCCAGAGAAAACAACCCTAGAAGACCTGCTTTTCAGTCTTCTTCCTAACTCTCTAAACTCACGTTGCAGAAACTCCAGTCCTTTGGGACCTCACCTGTGGCTAGAGAAGTAACAAATATCTTCAAGGGCCCTGCAATCTCCCCTCTTGCCTCTCTCAATAACATGGGATAGATCTCTTCAAGCACAGGGTTTATCCATCGTAATGATTTTCAAGATCTCCAACATCACATCCTTCTTTATCTCAAACTCCCCTTGCTTATGAGTATTCTTCACACTGATTCAATTGAGCTCCTGCTTAGTGAATACAGATGCAAAGTACTCCTTTAGTACCCCCCCCCCCAAAAAAAAACTGCAATGTCATATTGATCAGGTTACCAATCTGTTTAAAAAAAAACATTCATTAATCATTGGTCATCAATGTTCATGATCAACAAGGAGCAGCAACTAGTCATCCGTAACTTCCTAACAAAATACGGTCACTCCCTTATTATGTGGAGATAATTTAAAGCCCTGTTTAATTTTGTAATTTAATACATTATTGAATGTTCCACAAGGAACAAAGTTAATTTAATGAGTTACAACACAGTGGGCAGAGTACAGCAACAGCCATAACTGCATTTTAAATTATGTTTCATTTTGAGTCATTATGGAATATCAGAAACTCAATCTCTGACAGTTTCCATGGTCAGTAAATCTGGAGCTAGACATGAATGCATTTCATCATTTTTATCAATTTATTCTTTTCTGGAATGTGGATGTGTTGACACATCTTTATTGTGCATTCCTAACTCCATCCATTCAACAGTAGATAAGCATCAAGCACATGAGCAACAAACAAGCCAGTCCAGGTCAGGATGACAAATTACTTTGCCCGAAGGTCTGAGTAAACTGGATCAATTTTCTTTCCCGCAGATCATCATTACCAATTCTAGATGATCATTCTAGATTTAAATTATTTGAATTTAAATTCTCCAGCTGCTATGGCAAGAGTCAAATTGGCATTTCCAGTTACTAGTCCTGTAACATAATCATTCTGCAAGATATCCAAGAGCAGAACTTTGTATTTATAATCAGAAAGGCTTGGCTTATTAAGTCAGAGACAACTTCCTAAAGAAAGTTAACAACAGGGCATCAATCCCCCTTCAGAGCTGGCTAAGGGGGCAATAGTCTGATGATTATGGATAGCGAGCTCATCTGTGGAAGCCCATTATGTTCAATTTTATGCAGGTGAAACCCTTAGGTGTTGTGGACAGAAATGGCTTAGAACCGCTATCCAAATTAAACATGTCTCTCAAGGAATACATAAGAACAAATACAGCAAATCAAATAAATGTCGTTGTTGAAAAGACCAGAGATCATTGTTATTATGCTCAAATTATTGACCTCATAAAACTGAAACAATACATTACAATCGTGTCAGCCTGTCTGAAAAGCAAAATTTCATAACCGTGGTCTTTATAATCTTCAGAGTATGAGAAAATGGCAGAATGTAAAGGGCTTAGAACTTCCTCTGTATGGTAACATGGCAATAAGCATCTCAAACAAACAGCTTTGCGCAGCCTTCCTGCTGAGTGTAGATTGCATAAAATGTTGAGAGTGGAAGTCAGAGATCGCACAGAATCTGGTGTCAGTGTTAAGGAATCAGCCCATAAGCGGAAGAGTGGAATTTAATTGAAATGTATAGATTGATTTAGGATGAGAGACATGTTAAAAGGGCATGATACAGTAGCAAATATAGTTTTGGCTGCCAAAAAGGAAATAGGAAAGGAACGTCAGTGGTTGAACTGAAAAAAAAAATGCGAATGGGGAAAATAACCCCTAAAGTGATATTCTTGGACAGAGAAAGCAGTGGTCCCAGAGTCCCATAGTTTTTAATGGCCCGCAATGATAAGTGAAGACAGAAAACTGAATATGCTCCATAAAGGCAGTAATAACACCCCACCACCCAAATAGAAATCAGCTGGCTATGAACATTTTTTAATGTCATTTCAGACAGCCGATGGGAAAACAATATCGTGGATAGGGTCTCTCTGCAGCATGTTTTCATAAGAATAATCAGTGTATTCTTCCCATCTATACTATGTAAAGACAGGACTTCAGAAAGAACATGCATTAACTATCTGTTTAATTGGGGGTGAGGGGATTAATACTGGGATGGAAAATGGTTTAATATTTCATGGATGAGGAGAATGACTCTTGTGCAAAAGATGTATCAATGGAAACTGACTAGATTCAGGCGACTAAAGTTGTAAAACAACAGTCGTCAGCACCCAAGAGAGAACAGGGAGAGTTCCAGATTCTGTAAAATGTTAAAATTTTAATCAAAATTTTAGCATCATCTATAACTTGGCAGTATTCAAACTTTACTAATCTAAAATGTCTCTGAATACAGGTTATGCCAGAATTTCACAATGTAGAATAAGACATGTCAAGGTGTTTTTTTTTTAAATAACGAACCTTTAGAATGATATCTTGTTTTATATACAATTTAATGGATTGGATAAAGTGGTTTGGAAAGAGCGATTGAATTGGGTAATATAAATCTGGGGCTAAAAAATGTTTCCCCATTTGGTTCTTTTTGATATAGTTTTCCTGTGGTTGCATGACTCAAAATCCAGACCCCACGTAAATTATATTGTCATTTATTTGGGAACATTTGGGATCGTCTGGGTTGAGAGAAAATGCAGCATTAGGGGCTGCATCACAATGAACACAATTGCAAACTTTGGCACTCTGCTATTGTATACAGCATGGTTCTCTCAAACACATGTGTTTGCATGTGTGCCGCCTCCCCCCCACCCCACCCCACACGCGCATGCACGCCCATACACATACATACACACACACACACACACACACACACACAGTCAGCTCCCCAGGCGAAAAAAACCCAACAGACCCTGAATGTTTGCAAACCTTTTTGTAAACAGCCCAAGCAAGAGGACCCAATAACTGATAAGATTGTTATCTTAGAATCAATGCATTTTCATTAGATCTGTAAAAAAATATTAATCTTTTTCCAATTGCGATCACTTCATCTCTCCATTTCCCACTTTCTGCATGAGGCTTGGATGGACATGTAAATTTAAAAAATACACACCTTTTCTAAAATAAAGATAGTATCTCTACTGATATCAGTAGAAATGCTTATTTGCTGTTACTAAGATCAAAAGAACACATTACAACATCTAGTCAAAACTTTGGTCTACTAATAAGGAGTACAATTTCAGAAAAGTTACAACATGCAACTTAATTTACAAACTGCAAGATAGATCATGAGGATAAGAGCAGGTATTAGTCAGTTGCCGAAAACAGTATCAAACAACCAAACCAAGGAGTACAAAGCAAATTTAAAATTTAAGTGAATACCAAAATTAGAATCAAACTATATGTTCATCTCTTGAGCCTCTAAAGTTTCTAACTATTCCATAAGATGCATTCTTTTAGAAGAGAAATCCTTTCTACTGTGAATGGCATTTTTCTTCATGCTCCATGGTTTTCACAGATAATTAGGCAAAAGGGATATTATTAATTCAAGAGTGTTGCTTGTTTGAGTCAGTTTTCACCAATGCAAGTGTTGAAAACACTGAGAATCTGAAAATGTTCATTGAGCTGTAACACAATTGCCATTACTGAAGGGCACAGAATTGCTGGAACACAGCCAGTATGTGATGGTCCAGCTCAGCCGTGAAGAGCAGGTTCTCCAGAGTGACCATGTACTGTTGAATGATATGGTGATGCTGCAACAAAGAAACATGCCAAACTTGAGTACAGCCATAATTGCTTACCCGAATTTTCTACTTGCAAACATCAAATACTAACAGTTTTTGTTAAAACATTGTTTTCTTGCCAAAACATAGCAATTTAAGGTGATTGAGAAGGCTAGACTTTCCAGGCTAAACCACTGCATATTTTAGAGGCTGGCTGGCTAGCTATTCAAAAGGTAGTGTATGGGCTGTTACAATTAGAAGCAGAGCATCAGACAAAAAGGACCTCTCTCCTACTTTACACTGCCATATTCAGAGCAAAATTAGCAGATTGTCTCAAGTTATTATAATTTTGGCTTCAGAAGACAAAATCTACAGACTCAAATTTCAATCCAGCACTTGAGCACACAATCTAGACTGAAACTTCAATACTGCGTTGGGTGCCGAAATGTTGAAAATCAAACCATGCTGATTTTGTTGAGAACTCATCAGCTAACTCCAATGGCAGATGTTGGAGGACAGATATGGGGCAGCCAGGCTATAGTGTGCTGAACTAAGGGGCCAGATACATTTTGGCCTCTCAGCTATTTGCCACCAATGGTTAATATATTTAGTGTGGCCCCATTCATTTTAATAATGACCAGCATGGAATGGGCAAGTGAAGCCAAGTGTCTTTATTTTAAATTAAAATTAATATTTTTAAATTTTACTTTTTTTAAATCAAAATGTTCTCAGAAGGTGCATGATTACATGGATAGGACAGGTTTGGAGGGATATGGACCAAACGCGAGCAGGTGGGATTAGTGTAACTGGGATATGTTGGCCGATGTGGGCAAGTTGGGCCGAAGGGCCAGTTTCCATACTGTAGCACTCCATGAGAAGTCTTGGATTATTGTGCGAGTTCTTCAGCAGGTACAAAGCCCAGGATGATTTGTGCACATTCAGTTCAATTAAATTGAAGCACTTGTGATTTGACAAATGATTTCTTGGCACAAGAGTAATTATCCTGACCAGCATTAATTCCTCAGTCAAACTAAGAAAGATTAGCTCACAGTGTGTGGACCTTACAGAATGATTCAGGGCTGCAGCATTTACTCCCATTTCTAACATCTTTGGATTTGAATCATACAAAATGGCACCGGTAACATGGTAACTCTTGTATACAGTCTCTGTAGTCTACTATTCCTAGTCTTGTGCTTAAATATAATTGTGCCTATGCAGAGTAAGATTTGTACTGAAATGTATCGAAAAATGAATGTCACTTTGTCTTGGAACATGTGACAATAAAATACCACTGAACATTTAAAAAAAAAACGAATGTGCTTTAGGATAGCTTAAAAACGTGGCAAGACTTTAAATTTAAAACTTATTCATTCTTCATGGTATGAATCATTTTTGTTTGTACATAGGCAGGTGGTATTTTACACTCAGACATTAATGCTATTGAAGGAAAATGGAACTGCAGATGCCAGTTTAAAAAAAAAAGACAAAGTGCCGGAGTAACTCATATCAGGCAGCATCTCTGGAAACATGGATAGGCTATGTTTCAAGGCGCGACCCGAAACATCACTTACCCTTCATCTCTAGAGTTGCTGACTGACTCGCTGATGTACTCCAGCACCTTGTGTCTATTAATGCTATTGATCCTGTTTAAGGTTTGATTTTTATTGCTGATGGTCTTCTGGAAATGAAATGTACACAAGGTCTGCTTCAGGTCACATTACTAACCTGGAGGAAGATTTGCTGCAAACGTTCAATGCAGTTCTTATACCAGGGTGTGTTAAAATCGATCCCACCAGTTTCACACCTGGCAAGGTGTTCTGTCAGAATCATTATAAAACGCTATAAATAAAATAAAGAACCTTAAGTACATAAATGGAAAATGCCATAAAACAATTCAAATGAAAAATAATTTATAAGAGAAGTACAACTTACAACTTACCTGGAAAATTACTAGAAAGAGGTTTTTCTGTTCACTTTGAGCAGACTCAACTTTTTCCTGAAGACGTTCAATTTGTTCTTCTAAAGGGCCATCCTCATCATCATCATCATCATCATCATCACTATTCTGGTCATAATCATCGTCACTGTCTCGCTTTAAAGAAGACATATCATAACACAGTTTACTTTGTCAGAAATCCCATGTTCCAACAATATCACTACCCCAATTCCTTACATAGAAAATAGGACCAGGCGTCTTGGGCCCTTCGATCATAGTTGATCATCCAAATGAGTACCCCATTCAGGCTTATTCCCCCATATCCCTTGATTCCCTTAGCCCTAAGAGCTAAATCTAACTCTTTCGTGAAAACTACCAGTGAATTGGCCACTGCCTTCTGAGGCGGAGAATTGGGTGAATTCTCTGCCTCAGACGTTTTTCCTCATCTCAATCCTAAGTGGCTTACTCCTTATTCTTAAACTGTGATCTCTGATTCTGGACTCCCCCCAACATCGGAACATTTTTCCTGCATATTCCCTGTTCAATCCTCTAAGAATTGTATATGTTTCTAAAATATCTCTCATCCTTCTAAATTCCAGCGAATACAAGCCCAGTCGACCCATTCTTTCATCATACGTCAGTCCCACCATCCCGGGAATTAACCTGGTGAAGCTACACTGCACTCCCTTACAATATTTATGATCTATCTCTCTTTTTAATGCAGGACAACGTCTCCACCACCCATGAAACGTGGTTACAGTGATTACCATCTACTAAATATACTGCAGTTGCTCACCAATACTACTTAACTTACACCTCCACAACAACAAGTAAATAGTACTAAGTTTCCCCTCCAAGTCACATTATCCTGACGTGGAAATCTATTACCATATCTTATTTGTTGTTGGGTTGAAATTTTGGATCTCCTGACAAAACAACACGTGGATGACTGTGTCAGTTCATGAAGGTGCTTTAGCTCCTCAAGGCCATATAGAGATGGGTAATAAACATTGGCTTTGCAAGTAATGATCCAGTAAATTAATTATATATCCCAAAGTCCTTACTTTTACCTTAGAAACATGAAAAGGGGGTCATTTTGAAACATAGAAATTAGGCCATCCGGCCCTTCGAGCCTGCACCGCCATTCAATATGATCATGGCTGATCATCCAACTCAGTATCCCGTACCTGCCTTCTCTCCATACCCTCTGATCCCCTTAGCCACAAGGGCCACATCTAACTCCCTCTTAAATATAGCCAATGAACTGGCCTCAACTACCCTCTGTGGCAGAGAGTTCCAGAGACTCACCACTCTCTGTGTGAAAAAAGTCTTTCTCATCTCGGTCTTAAAGGATTTCCCCCTTATCCTTAAGCTGTGACCCCTTGTCCTGGACTTCCCCAACATCGGGAACAATCTTCCTGCATCTAGCCTGTCCAACCCCTTAAGAATTTTGTAAGTTTCTATAAGATCCCCTCTCAATCTCCTAAATTCTAGAGAGTATAAACCGAGTCTATCCAGTCTTTCTTCATAAGACAGTCCTGACATCCCAGGAATCAGTCTGGTGAACCTTCTCTGTACTCCCTCTATGGCAATAATGCCCTTCCTCAGATTTGGAGACCAAAACTGTAAGCAATACTCCAGGTGTGGTCTCACCAAGACCCTGTACAACTGAAGTAGAACCTCCCTGCTCCTATACTCAAATCCTTTTGCTATGAAAGCTAACATACCATTCGCTTTTTTCACTGCCTGCTGCACCTGCATGCCTACTTTCAATGATTGGTGTACCACAACACCCAGGTCGCGCTGCATCTCCCCTTTTTCCTAATCGGCCACCATTTAAATAATAGTCTGCTTTCCTGTTTTTGCCACCAAAGTGGATAACCTCACATTTATAACATTATACTGCATCTGCCAAACATTTGCCCACTCACCCAGCCTATCCAAGTCACCTTGCAGTCTCCTAGCATCCTCCTCACAGCTAACACTGCCCCCCAGCTTCGTGTCATCCGCAAACTTGGAGATATTGCCTTCAATTCCCTCATCCAGATCATTAATATATAATGTAAATAGCTGGGGTCCCAGCACTGAGCCCTGCGGTACCCCACTAGTCACTGCCTGCCATTGTGAAAAGGACCCGTTTACTCCTACTCTTTGCTTCCTGTTTGCCAGCCAGTTCTCTATCCACATCAATACTGAACCCCTAATGCCATATGCTTTAAGTTTGTATACTAATCTCTTATGTGGGACCTTGTCGAAAGCCTTCTGGAAGTCCAGATATACCACATCCACCGGTTCTCCCTTATCCATGCTACTAGTTACATTCTCGAAAAATTCCACAAGATTCGTCAGACATGATTTACCTTTCGTAAATCCATGCTGACTTTGTCCAATGATTTCACCACTTTCCAAATGTGCTGCTATCCCATCTTTAAAAACTGATTCTAGCAGTTTCCCCACTACTGATGTTAGACTAACTGGTCTGTAATTCCCCGTTTTCTCTCTCCCTCCCTTCTTAAAAAGAGGGGTTAGTTTCGCTACCCGCCAATCCTCAGGAACTATTCCAGAATCTAAAGAGTTTTGAAAGATTATCACTAATGCATCCACTATTTCCTGAGCTACTTCCTTAAGTACTCTGGGATGCAGCCTATCTGCACCTGGGGATTTATCGGCCTTTAATCTATTCAATTTACCCAACACCACTTCCCGACTAACCTGGATTTCACTCAATTCCTCCTTTGACCCGCGGTCCCCTGCTATTTCCGGCAGATTATTTATGTCTTCCTTAGTGAAGACGGAACCAAAGTAGTTATTCAATTGGTCCGCCATATCCTTGTTCCCCATGATCAACTCACCTGTTTCTGACTGCAAGGGACCTACATTTGTTTTAACTAATCTCTTTCTCTTCACATATCTATAAAAACTTTTGCAGTCAGTTTTTATGTTCCCTGCCAGTTTTCTTTCATAATCTATTTTTCCTTTCCTAATTACGCCCTTTGTCCTCCTCTGCTGGTCTCTTGAATTTCTCCCAGTCCTCTGGTATGCTGCTTTTTCTGGATACTTTGTACGCATCATCCTTTGCTTTGATACTATCCCTGATTTCCCTTGTTATCCACGGATGCACTACCTTCCTCGATTTATTCTTTTGCCAAACTGGGATGAACAATTTTTGTAGTTCATCCATGCAGTCTTTAAATGTCTTCCATTGTATATCCACCGTCAACCCTTTTAGAATTAATTGCCAGTCAATCTTGGCCAATTCACGTCTCATACCCTCAAAGTTACCTTTCTTTAAGTTCAGAACCATTGTTTCTGAATTAACAATGTCACTCTCCATCCTGATGAAGAACTCAACCATATTATGGTCACTCTTGCCCAAGGGAGCACGTACAACAAGACTGCTAACTACCCCTTCCTCATTACTCAAAACCCAGTCTAAAATAGCCTGCTCTCTCGTTGGTTCCTCTACATGTTGATTTAGATAACTATCCCGCATACATTCCAAAAAATCCTCTTCCTCAGCACCCCTGCCAATTTGATTCACCCAATCTATATGTGGATTGAAGTCACCCACTGTAACTGTTTTGCCTTTGTCACACGCATTTCTAATTTCCTGTTTGATACCATCCCCAACTTCACTGCTACTGTTAGGTGGCCTGTACACAACACCCACCATCGTTTTCTGCCCCTTAGTGTTTTGCAGCTCTACCCATGCCGATTCCACATCCTCCAAGCTAATGTCCTTCCTTTCCATTGCGTTAATCTCCTCTCTATCCAGCAACGCTACCCCACCTCCTTTTCCTTTCTCTCTATCCCTCCTGAATATTGAATATCCCTGGATGTTCAGCTCCCAGCCTACGTCACCCTGGAGCCATGTCTCCGTGTTCCCAACTATATCATAATCATTAATAGCTATCTGTACATTCAACTCATCCACCTTATTACGAATACTCCTTGCATTGAGACACAAAGCCTTCAGGCTTGTCTTTACAACGCTCTTACCCCTTAAACAATTATGCTGAAAAGTGGCCCTTTTTGATTTTTGCCCTGGTTTTGTCTGCCTGCCACTTTTACTTTTCACCTTGCTACCTATTGCTTCTACCCTCATTTTACACCCACCTGCCTCTCTGCTCTTGTACCCATCCCTCTGCCACATTCCCATCTTCTATTATAAATATATTAAGGACTTGCTAATTAAGTCAAAAACATTTGCAGAGCAAGTTCTAACAATACCCATCAAGGGACCATGTCCCCACAGGATGACCCAATAGAATTCAAGTCATGATTTTTAAAAATCAGTTTGGTCTTGATAAGGATGTTGAAAGCTACCCATGCACTCTGCCACAGTTTATCTTGGCATCAGGAATTTGTTGAAGGTGAACACTAGACTAACTAACATGGAGCACATACATATTTGAAGAAAAATAGTAAAGATAAAGGTTGAAATATAAAACTATGAAGAACAAACATACAGGTGATGATGAACTAACACTGTTCGTTTGATCTTCACGTGTAAATATTGAAATAACTCATAATCAACCATTATAAATGCCAAATAATATTTTACATTGCGTTCCCCAAGTCTACATGATTCTGAAAAAGGTTTGCAAATATATGTTCAAATACTCAATTCAACAGTGCAGTTTATTGAAAAGTTTTCATAGCTCAATCACCAAAAATATCAACTAACATAAAAATATTTAAGCAATAAAAATGGTTATATCTTGCTATAAGGAGTTTAGAAAAATCAAATGTGTTTAATAAGGTGCACATTAAGTTGTGCTTATGATGACACTTAGTTATTATCAAACAGTAAAAAAACAGGCCCTAGGGCTAAACTTTTCCATGTCGACCAAGATGCCCCATCCATTGAGTCTACTCCATCATTCAATCATGGTTGATCTATTTTTCCCTATCAACTCCATTCTCCTCCCCGTAACTTTGAACTTTTAGAGATACAGTGTGGAAACAGGCTCTCTGGCCCACAGTGTCCCGTGCCGACCAGGAATACTAGCACTATCCTGCACACTAGGGACAATTTTTACAATTTACAAACCGGTATATCTTTGGAGTGTGGGAGGAAACCGGAGTGTTCAGAAAAAACCCACGCGGTCAAAGGGAGAATGTACAAACTGTACAGAGAGGACCAGTGGTCAGGATTGAACCTAGGTCTCTGGTGCTGCTCGATCGCTGCGCCACTATGCGCCAGTGTAACCTTTGATGCCCTTACTAATCAAGAGCCAATAGCAAACTAAGAACTAATCTCCGCTTTAAAAATACCCAATGGCTTGGCCTCCAGAGCCGTCTATGGCAATGAATTCCACAGATTCACCATGCTCAGGTGAGAAATTCCTCCTCGGCTCTATTCTAAAGGGACATCCTTTTATTCTGAGACAGTGCCCTTGGGTCTTGCACTCCCCCACTACTAGAAACATCCTTTTCACGTTCACTCTAGAATCATTGTCGTAAACCTTTTCTGGACCCTCTCCAATGCCAGCATCTCCCACCTCAGATATGAAGCTCACAATATTCCCTCACCAATGCCTTATAAAGTCTTATAAACCTCACCAATGCCTTATAATGCCTTATAATTCCCTCACCAATGCCTTATAATACCTTATAAACTGGATAGACTTGGCTTGTACTCGCTGGAATTTAGAAGATTGATGGGTGATCTCATAGAGACTTACAAAATTCTTAAAGGGTTGGACAGGCTAGATGCAGGAAGATTGTTCCCGATGTTGGGGAAATCCAGGACAAGGGGTCACAGTTTAAGGATAAGGGGGAAGTCTTTTAGGACCGAAATGAGAAAATCGTTTTTCACACAGAGAGTGGTGAATCTGTGGAATTCTCTGCCACAGAAGGTAGTTGAGGCCAGTTCGTTGGCCATATTTAAGAGGGAGTTGGATGTGGCCCTTGTGGCTGAATGGATCAGGGGGTACGGAGAGAAGGCAGGTACGGGATACTGAGTTGGATGATCAGCCATGATCATATTGAATGGCGGTGCAGGCTCAAAGGGCCGAATGGCCTGCTCCTGCACCTAATTTCTATGTTTCTAAGTCTCAGTATTACATCTTGCTTTTATATTCTAGTTCCCTTGAAATTAATGCATTTGCTGCTTTACCGTTAACTTAGCCTGCAAATTAAGTTTGGAAATCCTGCACCAGCACACGTCCTTTTATACCTCTGATTTCTGAATCCTCCGCCCATTTAGAAAGTGGACCCCATCTTTGTTCCTTCTATCAAAACGCATGACCAGAGCTGCCAAGATTTGTCAGAGCATTTCAGTACTCTAGTACCTGAAAATCAGTATTTTTGCTGAGGAAGTCAGTTTTTTTACTCGGTGCCATATTGCTGAAAAAATGTTTTTTATTTTTTAAATGTGCAGTGGTACCCATGTAAGAGTACAAGAATGCATAACTTTGCTACCAATTGACACATTGTCTACGCACCCTACTTGACAGTGCATTAAATGCCATATCTTTGTATACGGCTGTTTGAACGACTTCTTCCTGCTTTTAGCATCAGATGATGATGTATAAGCCATTCTGGAAGCCTTCCTCCCCCTCCCTCTCCTTCCTCCCTCTCTCTACCTCCCTCCCTCAATCCCTCTCACCCTCCCTCCCCTCTTTCTCTCCCTCTCTCCCCCTTTCCCTCCCACCCACCCTCCCTCTCTTATTCCCTTCCTCCCTCTCTCCCTCCCCATCCTCTCCCTCTCTCCCCCTTGAGCCAACCCACCGTTCTGTAAAATCAAGGCCAATCCCAATGTAACTGCAATCCCACTGGTAACCTTTCAACACTAGGCTTATCCAAAATTCTACCACTGCCTGAAAAATAATCAAAGGCTCAACTGTCACTGAGAAAGAAAATTCCAAAGACTCATTGTTATACGAGAGTTTTCCTGAACAGTCTGTGACCCATAGCGCTGTGACCATAGCGCTCCAGCTGATAGTGCTATTTTGAGAACCCATAGCGCTGCAGCCGACAGCTCTTAGTTTAAATTCCCA
The DNA here is from genome assembly GCA_035221665.1 of Okamejei kenojei. Lineage (NCBI taxonomy): Eukaryota > Metazoa > Chordata > Chondrichthyes > Rajiformes > Rajidae > Okamejei > Okamejei kenojei. The sequence continues at coordinate 89,909,156 of CM069133.1, forward strand.
CGCGTTAAACTGACAGCGCTCTGATTAAACCTAGAGTGGGACAGGCAGCCTGGAGAGAATGAATGGGTGATGTTTCTAGTTGAGACCCTTCTTCAGACTGAACTGAACTCCATATTTAAAATCCGTATTTAACACAAAACCGTACATCCGTATTCTAATCGCATTTCCGTACAAAATACGAAAAATCCGTACTACTTCGCAGCTCTGCATGGCCATACACTTTGCCACGCTGTACTCCATTTGCCACTTTGCCCACTCTCCCAACCTGTTCCAAGTTCCTCTGCAGACTCCCTGCTTCTTCAACATTACCTCCACCTATCTTGGGCCCAACTTGCCCTTGCTGACTATGTTCCATCCACATTTCTGCATTTGCCCAATATCCCTCTAAGCATTTTTTTTTTCATTAAATATACTTGTCCAAATATATTTTAGATGTTGCTATAGTACCAGCCTCAACAACCTCCTCTGGTAGCTCGTTCCATATGGCCATACACTCAGTGTGGAAAAAGTTACACATCAGGTTCCTATTAAATCTTTCCTCTCTCAACATAAATCTATGTCTCTCATTCTTGATTCCCGTATTCTGCGTAAAAGACTGTGCATTCACCTAGTCTATTCCCCTTACGAGCTTTCACATCTCAGCCTCCTGCGCTTCAAGGAATAAAGTCCTAGCGCGCTCGGCCTCTCCTATATCTCAGGCCCTCACGTCCTGGCAACATCCTCATAAATCCTCTCTGCACTCTATTCAACAACACCCTTCCGACACAATGGAGAACAGAATGAATACAATACTCCAAATGCACCCTCAACAACACCTTGTACAACTGTAACAATGATCTCCCACATACAAAACAATGCTGACTATTCTTAATCAGCCCGTCTACTCAAATGCATGTATGTGCCTTATCCTTCAGAATCCTCTCCAGTAACATGCCAATCACAGATGTTAGGCTTGTAGGTCTATAGTTCCCAGGCTTTTCCTTACAGCCCTTCTTTCATAGAGGCACAACATTAGCCACTCTCCAATCTTCCAGCACCTCACCCATGTCGAATGAAGATATATATATCGGCCAAGGCGCCTGCAATTTCTTCTCTCGCATAATTTAGATAGAAATTAGGAATCCTGTCTAATAATTAAGTAAAATTACATTGATGCAGGATGGTGTATTATTTAAATTGGAATGGAAGCATCGGTTTAAAAATTCCCTACATAACATGCATTTGACTTTAACAACACTAGTTAGTTGATCAATCACACAAAACAAAACTCACCCTTTTGTGTTGCTTATCCAATTTGTCTTTAGTTTCTTCAAGTTCATTTTGTACCTTTTGTACATGCTTGTTCATTTTTCGGATGGTGGAGTGCAATATCTCCCAGACATACAATCTAAAACATCAGAATAAATTTAGTCTTTTACATTTGCATCAAAAGAACACAATGTACTCGATTTTTTCCATGCCAATTTTCAGAACATTACCTGGTGAAATCATGTCCCATTTCTGATGAGAAGATCCAGTTTGCTACTGCTGCGCAGTCTACAATCTGTGTCCGGATCATTTTGTCAACCAACATGGCCATCATCTGCAACGCATCAAGAAAAAGTAGGTCTAATAGGGCAAATTAATATTCAACGTCCCAATACTGGAGTGATAATTCATTGATTCTGTGAAACTTATATAGCTATTCCTGGGAACATAGAACAGATCCATCGGTCCAGTTTGTCTGTGCCGACCACGATGCCAATTTAAACTGCACATCCTCTCCTTCATTTACATTTTTCAATATCAGCCCTGGCGTCAAGTAAAAGCATATAAAAGGGATGCGACTATTAGTAGGAGAGGCCATTATGAGAAAGGTTGTTTTAAAATCCAAGTGTTGAGCTTGAGGTCTAAGTGCAGAAGCATTGAGATAGGTGTCAGCAAAAAGGCTGAGCAATGACCAGATAAAGTCAAGGTAAGGTATTTATTTTTCTTTAAAACCTGGTAGGAAATTGATGGGTAGAAATGGCACTCAGTGAAGTGGCATATTCTTCCTGTGAAATGTAGATCAATTGTCCCTGACAATGATGTTTGCAGGCAGTATGTCCAGTGGCTAGATTGGCATTGGGACTCACAGAGGAGCATACAGGACCCAGAAAGTATTATAGTTTGGGGCTTCGGGAAATCACATCAAAGGTTTAGCCAGATTATTAGTGGATAACCATTAGGAGGAACAAGCAGGCAATGCACAAGTCTGAGGTGGCAGACTTGTGCAGACTTTCCCTCATTCACAAATATACAGCTTTGCATACTATTGGTGGGTGAGCCTCTCTGAGTGGCAAGCAGCAGCCAAAATCAACGATGGGGGCACATTTGTCTGCAAGATGTGATTATTTTTTGTTTAATATTTTTATTAGAAGCATTGCATATTATCTAAGGTACAACAGCACTTCAAATACAAATCAGACATCACAAACGTTGTACAGATATTACGGGATAATTTATATATGCTACTGTTTATGATTTTTTTTGGGAAGGTAAGGGAGTGAAAAAAAAGTAAAAGTATAAATCAATAATCAAGACGTTGTGATTAAATAATGATTATATAATAAAAAAATAAAAAAAAGATAAACAAGAAAGAAAAAAAACATTTATTATATAATAAAAATTTTTAAAAAGGAATCTTTACATTGAATGGAACAGTTTCATATAACAATATCTATTGAGACATGTATACAGATCCCAATACTTTCTTCATCTAATCCAACACCAGGGTACTTATTGAGTTACGGTGCTGAGCTCAGCTACCCCTTTAAGTAATCAATAAATGGAGACCATATTTGTTCCAAAAGTTCATATTTGTCCAAATGCAACTCTCTCCAAATGCAACGTCTCCGACATTTCCACAGTCCACATTTTGATTGTGGGAGATAATGTTCCCTTCCAGAATTTTAATATTAATTTTTTTCCAATTATCAAACAGTAATCAAGAAAATTTATTTGACTTACTGTTAATATTAAGCTTGAGTCAGGGACTCCTAATATTATTTACTTTAGATCAGGGTCCAATTTAGTTTTAAGAACCTCAGAGATTATTCCAAAAATATCAGCCCAATAACTATTAAGTTTTATGCATGTTACAAAACTATGCGTTAAGTTGGCTTCTAAATTCTGATATTTATCGCAAATAGAAGAAATGTTAGGAAAAATTCTATTTAATTTCGTTTTTGAGTAGTGTAATCTATGTATTACTTTAAATTGTACCAAAGTATGTCTGGCATTTAATGAGCATCGGTGTATACATTGTAAACTTTCTTCCCAAGTGTCTTTCATTATAGATAGACCTATTTCATTTTCCCATATCTGTCGGTATGATTCTGTTGTTGGGACTTCACTATCCAAAAGAGTATAATATATGCACGTTATTAATTTTTCTGTATTTGGGTGCTTGTTAAGTCACTCATCCAATAATTCTGGCTCTCTATTCTTATAGTCTTGCATGTTTGACTTGATGTAGTCTCTAATTTGTAAATACCTAAACAAGTTATGTGTTTGTAATCCATAGATATCTTTTAATTCTTGAAATGATAGAAATTTCCCTTTCCTGTAAAGGTGTTCTATCCTTATAATTCCTAAATTTTTCCAGTGTCTAAACCCCTTATCCAATATAGAAGGTTTAAATAAAGGATTATTCATAATTGGTAAACAGAGTGACATATTATCCAGATGTAAAGTCTTAACTATTTGTTTCCAAATACGTACATTGCTATAAATTATAGGGTTATCCCCATAAGTTTTTTTTTGTACTTCACTTGGAGCAAGAAGAATCGAACTTATATCAAATGGTAAACAGTCTTCCATTTCCATCTTTAGCCAAGCTGGTTCCTGGCCCATTTTTACCAGCCAAGAATTCATATTCTTAATCTGAACCGCCCAAAAATAACATTAAAAAAAATTAGGTAACGCTAATCCTCCATTTATCTTGGATTTACATAAATGTTTTTTACTTATTCTGTGATTTTTATAATCCCAAATAAAGCTGTTTATAATAGAATCGATTTTTTTGAAAAAAAATTTAGGAGATATAATGGGATAGCTTGAAATAAATATAATAATTGTGGTAAATAGACCATTTTTATAGCATTTATTCTGCCTATCATTGCTGTGAGGGTTATCTGAGTTTGAGACAGCATTCAAGGCTGAGAGATAATAGACCCTGTAGTTAGCCTTGGCTATGTTAAATTATAATGAGATTGGAAATCCAGCTTCCAGATAGCAGGAAAGGGGCTACAAATTAGAACACCAAACACTTATTAATTAAGTTGACAGATTTACAACCCATGTATGCTTAGGTTGGGAAATGTGTGTGTGTGTGTGTGTGTGTGTGTGTGTGTGTGTGTGTGTGTGTGTGTGTGTGTGTGTGTGTGTGTGTGTGTGTGTGTGTGTGTGTGTTGAACTTAGAAACTGTAAGTCGGCAAAACTCATATAATTAATGTTTTAAATACATAGGTAATGATATTTTAAACTGTGTAAAATTGTAGTGAAACAATTTATGAAATGTATTGTCTTAGTAGGAATGTAAACATTAGACCTTGTTTAGATTTATAGAAATATCTTTCTTCTTGGTATGGAAAGTGTGTATGACTTGTGTGATCATTGTATTATATATGTATCTTATTTTTTGAGGAGCGGTCTTTGATAATTGACCCTACTGGGGTTTTGCTGTGTTGCAATAAAATAAGCAAAGTTATACCACAGGCAAATGAAGGTTGTGAGGCCAGGGAAGGGGGATCATGTGGATGATGTTGTAAATCACCAGAAGGACTCAGATGATTGGTTACTAGCTTGTCATACCCTCTGTATCTGAAATGTCTAATACCTATATAAATGGCATGAGTTCTATCAACGTTGCTCCCCTCTGGACCCACCCAAGAGCATCAGCTCTGTGTTGGAAGGTTCAGAGACTAGTCTTAGCTGAATAAAGAATCAATTACAACAGCTACAAGTGTTTGAGTCAAGTTGACTTCAGATTGACAAAAGAACTCAGTTTAACATTGTTGCATTACCAGGATGGTGTGTTGCATTGGGTTTGGGTATTGAGTATAAGAATTATCATGTGCAGGAAGGAACCGCAGATGCTGGTTTAAACTGAAGATAGACACAAAGAGCTGCAGTAACTCAGCAGGACAGGCTGCATCTCTGGAGAGAGGTAATGGGTGACATTTTGGGTAGAGACCCTTTGAAGGATAAGGCTGGTTAAGGATAAGGGAAACGAGAGATATAGAACGATGATGTGGAGAGATAAAGAACAATGAATAAAAGATATGCAAAAAAGTAACGATGATAAAATAATTAGGCCATTGTTAGCTGTTTGTGGGGTGAAAACGAGAAGCTGGTACGACTTGGGAGGGGGAGGGATAGAGAGAGAGAAAATGCCGGGGCTACCTGAAGTGAGATAAATCAATATTCATACTGGGCTGTAAGCTGCCAAAGCGAAATATGAAATGCTGTTCCTGCAATTTGTGTTTAGCCTCACTCTGACAATGCAGGAGACCTAGGACGGAAAGGTCTGTAGAAATAGGAAGGAGAATTAAAGTGTCCGGCAATCGGGAGATCAGGGAGGTCCTGTTAACCCTTTTAGCCTTAATGTATTTATAACATCTCTTGGGATTAGCCTCAATATTAAATGCCAGAACTATCTGCTGTCCCCTTTTCGTCCTCTTGATTTCCTTTTTTAGCGCGCTCCTCAGTTCCCGAAACTCCTCCAGGGATACGCTTAGTCCCAGCTGCCTATACTTGCCCCATGCCTCCTTCTTACTCTTGACCAGAGCCCCAATTTCTCTTATCCTCCAAGGTTTACACTCATCTGCCTTGCCCATTATTCTCAAACAGGAACGTGCAAATCCCAGACTAGCTGACAGAAATTACAGTATTAGAGGTCTTAATTTAAGCAAGACAACCTGACTTCATAGTACTTTTACAATTGTTCTTTTCCTGTATACTTCAATATTTACTTTGCAAGTATGTACCCAACTCTCTCTAAATGATATGAGGGACTTGTATCAGCTAACACATTCATTCTTAGGGTCTTGGGAACAACAAACGGCAAATACTTATTTTAGTAAAAACACAAAGTGCTGGAGTAACTCAGTGGATCAGGCAGAATTCTTGGAGAACATGGATGGGTGACGTTTTGGGTCGGAACCCTTCTGAAGTTTCGATGGTTGCGATTGGTGTATATATCAAGTGGCTGGTAAGCCATACAAGGTAAAATTTGAGCCCATATTCAAGTGCTGAAAACTATTTTAGGTAGAGAATTAACAAACATCAGGTGCAATTGAAATAAAAAAAGCAATGATAAGTACAGGGGTAAGCCATATACAAGACATATTTTCCCTTTCAACTGGCACTGCAGATCCATATTTTCTGTTGACTGAAAGGAAGAGGTACAGTGAAGCCAGGAAACAATTTTTTACCTGAGGATGGCACTTCCAAGTGTCATACATAACTCTTAGTACATGTAACTTGCCCTCATCACCTTCAGCCAACGTCTTAAAAATCTCATGAAACCTACAAAACAAAAATCAGCCCATGAAAGCAAGCAATTAAATGTAGAAGGCGTGTCACTAAAATATAGGGTTGAAGATGAGAGGCTCACTCTGCAACTTTCCTTAAATTCTGGCTACATGTACAGATAGCACCCGTAGTCAGGATCAAACCCGGGTCTCTGGCACTGCAAGGCAGCAACTCTACTGCTGCGCCACTGAGCTGTCCACCAACCTCAACTAATTGAGGATACCATACCTAAAGTACATGGGTAAGCCACTGCCCTCATTCCACAATAAGATAACAGTGGAATAAATCAAGGTCTCATGACTTTTCCACTCCCCTCGACTCTCAAAGTGTGTCAATCATTACCTTCAATATAATTACCCTGCACTGTTTTCAACATGGAGAATTCTAAAGAGCCTGATGGCACTGAGAGAATAAATTTCTCAGATGCATTATTACTAGGCTCTGGGACAAAACCCCTCAATGTCAATCCCCCTTAGAAGTTCATGCTTCAATAAGATAATTTCCAAAACAATGTACACAGGTCCCACCTGCTTAATGTGCCTTTACCCCAGGAATTAATCCAGTGAAACGTCTCTGTAGTGTTTCTTTCTAAAAAAATGACTCAATAAGTTGTCCCACCCTGCAAGGTAACATCTAAACTCCCCTGCTTTTATGCTCCATGTTTATAGGCCAACATTCCATTGCCTTTCTAATAACTTGCTGCACACACAGGTTGCCCTTTTATTTCATGCACTTGGACCACAAGATTCCTTTTGATATTTTAAAGTGTCCTGCTATTACCTCCTTAACAAGATTCCAGAGTTTTTTCAATGCCAGATTTCATACTAAGTGGTGTATTGCTTCCTGCTTTCAGACTGTCTCCTTTTAAATAATTACATTAAATTTGCATCTGTCCTGTTCTATTTACATGTATGAAAGACCACCATTACATTGCCACATTCAAATACTTGGTGAAAATGGGCAAAGCTGGCCTATAAGCAATATGAACCTGTATGTGCTTTAGATCCTAAGATGCACAATAGGGTAGATGTTGACAAAAATGCTGGAGAAACTCAGCAAGTAGGCAGATTCTATGGAGAAAAGGCGACATTTCGGCACGAGACCCTTCTTCAGACTGATGTCCGGGGGGGGGGGGGGCGCGGTGGAGACAGTAGGCTATGTGGGAGAGCTGGGAAGGGGGAGGGGAAGGAGGAAGAAAGCAAAGACTACCTGAAATTGGAGAAGTCAATGTTCATACCGTTGGGGTGTAACCTACCTAAGCAAAATATGAGGTGTTGTTCCTCCAATTTGCGCTGGGCCTCACTCTGGCAATGGGGGAGGCCCATGACAGAAAGGTCAGATTCAGAATGGGAGAGGGAGTTGAAGTGCTGGGCAACTGGGAGATGCTTCCACTAGAATAGAGAGTCCCAAGCAAAATAATATAGTTACCATATTCTGGAGTATGGTGTACAATTTTGGTCGCCTAATTATAGGAAGGATGTCAACAAAATAGAGAGAGTACAGAGGAGATTTACTAGAATGTTGCCTGGGTTCCAGCAACTATGTTACAGAGAAAGGTTGAACAAGTTAGGTCTTTATTCTTTGGAGCGCAGAAGGTTAAGGGGGGACTTGATTGAGGTCTTTAAAATGATGAAAGGGATAGACAGAGTTGACGTGGATAAGCTTTTCCCATTGAGGGTAGGGAAGATTCAAACAAGAGGGCATGACATGAGAATTAAGGGACAGAAGTTTAGGAGTTACGTGAGGGGGAACTTCTTTACTCAGAGGGCGGTGGCTGTGTGGAATGAGCTTCCAGCAGAAGTGGTGGAGGCAGGATCGATTTTAACATTTAAAAGTAAAGTGGATAGGTATATGGACGGGAAGGGAATGGAGGGGTATGGTCTGACTGCAGGTAGATGGGACTAGGGGAAAACAAATGGTCGGCACGGACTGGAAGGGCCGAGAGGGCCTGTTTCCGTGCTGTAATTGTTATATGGTTATATGGTTATATATGGGTGGAAGAGGTTGCACTCATTAAAAACATGAGTGTAGGAATTTTTTTCCTCACAGAAGGTTGTGAATCTTTGGAATTCTCTACCCCAGAGGGTTGCAGAGGCTAGATAACTGGATATAGGTACATTTTTCAGAGAAAGAAAGAGAGAAAGAGAGAAATGGAGGGTCATGGAGAACGAGTACCGAAGAGCAATCAAGACATGGGTCATATTGTATGCAGTTTGAAAGTTATTCCTATTTTCTATAGGTGTGTTTTCATGTTCTAATGCTTTAACCGGTCCTTAAATCACCAGTTACTCCATTTATAGAACCAGTAACTGTACTTACTTAAATGTTAAGTTATTTCTCATTTAACAAAAACTCAATTTACGCATTTGCCCACGGCAGCATCCAATTTTTTTAGAATACACGTCAATGAGTTACAAAATCACTTTTTTTGCTGCAACAAATAGTGCAGCACTCTCCAACTACAAGACGGCAGGATGCATTTTATCCAGCCATTTCAATTTACAAAAATTTGCTCAGCAGAACATTTTCTAGGAACACACCCCTTTGTAAATGGAGGAAAACACTGGACCGACAACATTTAATTTTACCTGCATTAATTAATAGTTAAGTTTAGTACATTAGAAAAACAAAATCTTGTAATTTAATAAATCTAACATACAGAATCCAAACATTTTCTGATTTGATCACCCTATTAACAAACAAATTTACATGTTATCATATAGTTCCAATTTTTATTAATGGAAAAGGGATACACTTACTTTGCCAAAGCACTGAAAGAATGGCTGAAGGATTTGGATGCCAGGTATAGCAACGTCTGTACAAAAACCTCAATCTTCAAAGGATTAAAGCTGAAACCTTCATCTGAAAGTGAAGCTCAAATATGTTAGTTATTGATCTTAGAATTCATTCTTGATAAATGTGACAAGAATAAGTGACTACTGGGATTCACGGAAAGTGAAATTACCTGTATGACTATACTGGAGGGGAAAATAAACAAAGTACAGTAAATACATAAAATATTGTTTGAAAACAGGTAACTTAAAATCTAAATTCAAAGTGTGAGTCAGTAATACAAACACGTTAGAAAATCCCACCTTAGCTGACAGAAATTACAGCATTAGAGGTAATCATTTGACAAAGTGACTTCACAGTACTTCTAAAGTTGTTATTTTCTTGTATCGTTCAATATTTGCTTTTCAAGTACTTACCCAACTCCCTCTAAATGCTATGAGGGACTTGCATCAGCTAACATATACATTGTTAGGGCTTTGGGAACAATAAATGGTAAATGCTAATTTTGATATCTTACGTCATGCTCAATCAGATGACAAGATAGCAAGGTGGTGAGCAGAAATGTAAATATTCATATAAAGCCCTTTCTATCAAACAATTGGTTACCAACCCATTTTAAGATATTCCCATCTTTGCCACGGCCTTTGCTCTTATGCTGGAGTCAATATTAACTTTTCTTCAGGTGAATAATACTTTCCTTTCTGCCATGTCAGCAGCCTTCAAATAATCAAATAAATAAGTCAAGCAGATCCTACGATGTCTAAAACCATGCCTATTTATCGCAGATTGCAGCTTGCTCCACAATAGTCCCATTATATTCCCGCTCATTTACAGGGTCATAAACTTTCCCAATACTAGAATTTGGGCCTATAGTTCAGCCCATGCTGTTTTTTGATATACAGAGTATTTTTTGTAAATTACCAAATTATTCAGCTTTGGTTCTAATGCAGTGAACTCTGAAAAATATCCAGAAGAGGTTCACAAATAGTGACGTCATCGAGTGGCGCCGCGCACGGCAGCCTCGCCAGCAGTTTGCAGGCCTGAGACAGGAAAAAACTGAAAAAAGAGGAAGAGATATGGGGGTCCAGTGGGCATTGTCCCCTGGTAGGATTCCAAGGGGCAACGCCCCCTGGTGGGGGTAAAAAGGGGGCAGCATCCCCTTTATTCAGATTTTAAAAAATAATTGTACCTTGAAATGACACCGTTTTCTTTCCTGTTTACCCTTAATTTCTCGCAGGGTCGTCCACACTCACACTCACAGGGACCCCCCCCCCCATTACCTTTGCTCACACTCACAGGACCCCCCCACCTTTGCTCACTCACAGGGAACCCTTCACTGCTCACACTCACAGGGACCCCCTCACCTTTGCTCACACTCACAGGGACCCCCTCACTGCTCACACGAAATCCCTCACTTTTCTCACTCACAGGGACCCCCTCACTGCTCACACTCACAGGAAACCCCTCACCTTTGCTCACATTCACAGGGACCCTCTCACTGCTCACACTCACAGGGACGTCCCTTCGCCTTTACTCACACTCACAGACTCCCCCCTCTGCTCACCAGAGCCCACACACACTCCCTCTACTTGCTTTAAAACGCTTATTGTCACCGCCAAGGCCCCGGCCCTGCAGCCGCGCCCCGGCCTTTCCCAGCCTAGTGCCCACTCTCCCGCAGCCATGCCCAGGCCCTGCTCCACCAGGCGACGCCTCCCTCCTCCAATCATTGCGCTGAATCAACATGCCTCTCCCCCACTGCCTGCTGATCGACATCCCTCTCGTCCAATCGGCGCCCTCGTTCATCAGCCCCACCTCCACTATCTCGCGGAAAGCCATTTATAGAGATCTAGATTTTTTTTAAACAAATTTCAAAATCCGTGGAGAAATCTCATGCCTGAGTGTCTGTCCTTCCACCCTTTTTGTTATTTTTAGTCTGTCTAAAAGTATGTTTTCGGAGGTTTCTTAATCTTTTTTATGTGGGGGGTGGAGAGGGGAAGAGGGGAAACCGTTTTCCAGTCACTTCCTGGTCGAGATGCATCTTTTCTCCAAATCGCATCTTCGCCGCCCCTTTGTGGCCTACCAACTGGATTGGCGCGGCCTTTCCTGCCGGAGACCGGCCAGAGCTTCAGCGGCGGCGTAGCACTGAATTACCATCGCGGAGTGGGCGATGCCTTACCGGGGATCGCCATGTTGGAGCTCCGGAGTGTTGGGCCTGGTTTGTGGAGCTATGGTTTGCGGAGCTTCTAGCTGCGGGCGGCGCTGACTCTAACATCTCGGAGTCCTGGTACCCCCTTGCCGGGGGTCGCCAGTGTTAGAGCTCCGCCCAGCTCGGCCTGTGGACCTCGGGAGCCGGTAGGAGGTGGCCGATTCGGAAACTCCAAGCGTGTGTGTTCTTCCGTTCCGACATCGGAGTTCCGATTATCCCGGCGAGAGGGCCTGAATATCGGGCCACCTTAGCGGCGACTGCGGACGGCTCAAAGGTCCTGACAACGGGTAAACAATGAGGAAGATGACTGAACTTTATTGCCTTCCCTCACAGTGGGAAACGCTAATTCTGTTGTGCGGGGATGTTCATGTTAAACTCTATCGTGTATTGTGTTCTTTTACATTCGTATGGCTGTATGGTAACTCAAATCTCACTGTACCAATTGGTGCATGCAACAATAAATGTAACTTGAACTTGAAACTTCAAGTCCATTTTGCTTATAAATCTCAGAATGTGAGTAGTCAAGAACTTCATCTACATGCAATTTTAACAATCCCACAATGTGATCGCTTGTTACTTTAAAATATATTTAACAAAGACTTCTGGCTTTGTTTTATTTTGCACTATACTGGGCATTTATTTATTGAACTTTTTTTTTGTTTATTGTTATCTATTCAGTACTGTGTTTACAAACATGTGCAGCTGCAAGTAAGCATTTAATTGTTCTGTTTTAGTACATATGACAATTAAACATTCTAGATTTGTCTCTTAAGTTGTCAAAACTGGTGAGATGACAAATGAGGCGCATTGTATGCAGTTCTGATCACCATACTGTGGTTAAGCTGGAGAAGGTGCATAGAAGATTCACCAGAATATTGATAGCTTTCAGGATTTGAGTTAAGAAGAGGCCAGATAGGTTGGGACTGTTTGATCTGGACCAAAGGAGGATGAGTGGTGACGTTATGGAGATTTATAAAATAATGAGGAGCTTACATGAGGTGATCAGTCTTTTTCCCAGGGTAGGGGAGTCTTAAACTTGCAGGCATTGGTTCAATGTTAGAAGGGAAAGGTTTAAAGAGGGTGGCGAATACAGGGAACAAGCTGCCAGAAAAAGTAGTAGAAGTATTCTTCATAGCGAGATGATTTGAGTTTAGGAGCAAGGAGGACCTACTGCAGTTGTACATGGCTCTGATGAGACCACACCTAGAGTATTGTGTGCAGGTTTGGTCTCCTAATTTGAGGGTGTGCAGCGTAGGTTTGCCAGGTTAATTCCCGGATTGGCGGGACTGACATATGATGAAAGAATGGATCGACTGGGCTTATATCCACTGGAATTTAGAAGGATGAGAGAGGATCATATAGAAACATATAAAATTCTTAAGGGATTGGACAGGCTACATGCAAGAAAACATTTCCCGATGTTGAGGGAGTCCAGAACCAGGGGTCACAGTTTAAAAATAAGGGGTAGGCCATTTAGGACTGAGATGAGGAAAAACGTTTTCACCCAGAGAGTTGTGAATCTGTGGAATCCTCTGCCACAGAAGGCAGTGGAGGCCAATTCATTGGATGTATTCAAAAGAGTTAGATATAGCTCTTAGGGCTAAAGGAATCAAGGGATATGGGAAGAATGCAGGAACGGGGTACTGTTTTTATATGATCAGCCATGATCATATTGAATGGTGTTGCTGCCTCGAAGGGCCGAATGGCCTACCCCTGCACCTATTTTCTATGTTTCTAAGTGGGTGCAATTACAATGTTTGAGAGACATTTGATCAGGTCCAAACATGAGAAAGATTTGGAGGGAGACAGGTCAAACACATGGAAATGGGACTAGCTCAAGGAGGCACCTTGCTTAGTTAAGTGAAGTAAAAAGGTATGTTTTCCTGCCATCTAACTCCATTACTAATTTTATTATGCCTGATCAGCACTTCAACTGTTTACCCATTTGCCATATGTGCTTCTAAAAGGGAATTATGTAAAAACTGAGAATGAAAACATGGTCACCTCTGGAGATAAAACAAGGTAATGCTTCCAAGTTGATTGCTCCGTTAGGGACTTACATTGACTTACTACGTCAAAAGCAACAATTAATTTTGTGGACAATTGCAAAGATCTAGAAACTAAATAAATGAAGTAAAAATTTCACTGTTTTTAAGTATGGAAAAACTAGTATGTTTCAGAGAACCAACTCCATTGTTGGTTTCACATAGACATGTTTAATGCTCCCAGGGATATCCCGGGAATAATACTCATCCTCCCATGGCATGAACTGGTGTGCAGCACTTTGGTCAACGCGAGTTGTTTTTAAATGTGCTATACAAATAAAATTGATTAATTGATTGATTGATATAAAGTATTTGACGGCAAGCTTTAGGGGATTATGAAGATTATCAAAATTTGCGCTTCTACACATATTTCTGGCATCAATGGCAAGAAATTGATTGAAAGCGTACCAAAGAGCATGCCACATAATATTCTCTCTACTTAGGGCCATGGAATCTTAACAGGGCATCATTAGTTTGGTCCATTTTGGATCTCTTGAAGTTTGCTTATATTTGTGGCTGGCAGATTTTTATTAACCTGAAATTTCACAATACTACTTCCTATACTCAGATCTTTGGCATATGGAAAGCAATGTCAATTAATTACTTTGGAGAACCTCATTATTGTAATGAGTACATTTTCTTCACCACTCTTGTACACCTTCTTTCCCTAGCCAGTTGTGCACTGGCATGCGGAACATGTGTTCATCTAACACCAGATGTTTCTATTTTCTGAATATCTCTAAAATCATAAGAAATGAATCTGGAAGTAAACCATTCTACTGGGTGGCACTGTGATAGAGTAGCTGCCTTACAGCGACAGACACGCGGGTTCAAACCCATCTGTCTGTCTGTACTGGGGCTAACTGTACGGAATTTGTACATTCTCCCCGTAATCGTGTGGGTTTTCTCCGAGATCTTCAGTTTTCTCCCACACTCCAAAGACATACAGGTTTGTAGGTTAATTGGCTTGGTATAAATGAAAATTGTCACTAGTGCGTGCAGGATAGTGTTAATGTGCGGGGGTCGCTGATTGGTGCGGACTAGGTGGGCCGAAGGGCCTATTTCCACGCTGTATCTCTAAACTAAACTATAAAAGTTGTCTGTCCATATTTCAAGAAGATCATAGCAGAGTTTACCTCAGCCCCACTTTCCTGCACAAATTGCATGTCCACAATTTCCTTACTATCCAAATCTACCTTGCATATACTCAGCTACTGTGTCTCCATAACCATTTTGTGCAAAGAATACTAAATATTCACTGCCTCTGGGTGAAAAAAAATCCCTCCATCTAGGTGTGTTCTGGTCCCGACAGGCATAGCGAGTGGAACCTAGACTGTGTTTGAAAGGAGCTGAGCTTTTGCGGAATGGCAGTTTTAAAACAACTGCCAAAACTGCTCACAATACTCCAAATGTGGCTTGACCACTGCCTTATTAAGCCTCAGCATTACATCCCATCATTTATATTTTAGTCCTCTCAAAATAAATGGCAACATTGCATTTGCTTTCCTTACTACTGATTCAACTTGCAAATTAACTTTCTGAATTTCTGAATCCTCTCCCCATTTAGAAAATAGTCTACGCCTTTATTCCCTCTACCAAACTGCATAACCGTATTTTTTGCTAGGCTGTTCCACTTGCCACTTCTTTACCCACTCTCTCAATTTGTCCAAGTCCTTCTGCAGACTCCTACTTCCTCAACATTACCTGCTCCTCCATCCGCATACCTGGCAAAAAGGCATCAATTCCATCATTCAAATCATTAATATACAACAGCAGAACCGACACCAACCTCTGCAGAACACCACTAGTCACCGGCAGCCAACCACAATAAATATTTTTTTATTCCCACTCTTTGTCTTCTGCCATTCAGCCAATCATCTTTCCATGCTCTTCTCTTACCTCTAAAGCCATGGGTGTCACTTTATCAAAGGCCTTTGTCTATTGTCTACTGCCTTCTGAAAATCCAAGTAAACAACATCTAATGGCTCTCCTGTGACAATCCTGCTATTTAATTCCTCAAAGAATTCCAAGCCATGTGTCAGGCAAGATCTCGCCTTCACAAAACCAAATCTTACCTACCATTGTTTTCCAAAATCGGAAATGTAGATTAACCAAAAAGTGAACCCAGCGCTAGCCTCTTTCTCACTCCACTGGTCACAGGCCTCCAATCAGAAAAGCACCTATAACCACAACTATCCATTGACTCCTTCCTTCAAGCCAATTTTGAATCCAATTAGCTAGCTCATCTTGGATTCCATGTGTTCAAACCTTCCAGACAAGCTTACCATGTGGGACATTGTGCATATAGAAAACATCCACTGTTCTGCATTCATCAATCCTCTCGGTGACCTTTTAAACAATCTATCAGATTCATGGACATAATTTTCCGTGGACAAAACGATGCCGACTATCCTTAGCTAAAAGCCCCAATCCAAATGTCCCCGCCAAAAACTTTCCCACTGACATCAGTCTCGCTGGTTTACATTTCCCTGGCTTGTTTTTGCTGCCCTTCTTAAATAACCGTACAACATTAGTCTTCCAGAACTTCACGAGGCTGAAGGGGCTGTCCCACTGCGGCGACCTAATCAGCGAGTTCAGAAAAGTGTCTTCGACCTTCAAGCACGAGGGCATTCGCCTGAACAACCTCGAGCTGAATCGACCGTCAGCGATGAAACCGTGAGCTGGATCGACTGACCGCACACACACAGACCGCAAAGGAGGGGGCCAGGGAAAGTGTCTGAAATTCAAACCCGCAATGAACAGAACGGTAAAAGACGGCTGCACAGTGTACTTTAAGTCCTTTAGAGAAGGGGGGAGAGAAGGATTGGAGACACTTAAGAAGCTAGACAGCTTATAACAAAGTTTGGCGGGCACTTTACTTACCGGTCGGTTTTCTTTGGTCCTGGAAACTCCAATGAACCAATTAAAATGCCCGGTCAGCGAAGGAGAATGCCTACGGCTGCCCTTGACTGCCTGTAACTACATAGTGACCCCACTCCACTTCACTACGAGTTCAAAAGAAGCATGCCGACCAATTTTTACTTGGGGAAATTTTTCAGCATGCTGAAAATTATTTTGCGACCTAGCTGAGGCGAGTAGGCGGGAACTTCCCTTGAGCATGAAGGAGAGTTCCAGTGACCTCATAGGACCTCCTAGGACCACGTATCGACCATGCTGCGAGTTTGAGTCGAGGACAAACTCTTCTAAACTCGCAGATTAGGTCGCTGCAGTGGGACAGCCCCTTAAACATGAATCAAATATCTCTGCAAATCATCTGCAATTTCCTCCCGAGCTTCCCACGAGGTCTGAGTATGCAGTTGGTCAGGTCCTAGGGATTTATCCATGGAAACATACAAAATAGGTGCAGGAGTAGGCCATTCAACCTTTCGAGCCATTCAATATGATTATGGTTGATCATCCAAAATCAGTACCCTGTTCCTGCTTTTTCCCCATATCCAGAGATGCCAACCCTAAATTTAGTTCACAGTAACATTCAACCCATTTGTCCGTAACAAATGGGGGTAAATGCATTTCTCTCAGTAACATACTACTCACTTGGGGTTGTTGCCGGCGGCTATGCGCCTGCGCACTGGTGCAGATCAGCGGGCTGCCGGCGGGCGGGTGCGGCACATGCGCACTTGGCAAGGTTGCCGGCGGGTCTGCGCCTGCGCACTGGGTGGGGGGGGGGGGGGGGGGGAGGCCCGGTGATGGGGCTGCCGCGAGCGGCCGGCTGGCGGCAAGAAACGTCGCCGTGTCGCTGATCGCGCGGGCCGGCGCCGCCCGGGCTCTGGGCCGGGCGTGGCTGCGAGCTGCCGGGCTGGCAAACCGGGGGCACATGGCGCCGGCGTTCACCACGGGAGGAACACCGGCGCGGCGGTGTTCCGTAACAACATGTTTGGCTGCCGGAACACCGTAATATGGTTATTTCGCCGGGACAAAATACGGCGAATCCGGGACACTTGGCACCTCTGCATATCCCTTGATTCCGTTAGCCTCAAGAGCTAAATCTAAATCTATTAAGCTATATCTAACTCTTGAAAACATCCAGTGAATTGGCCTCCACTGCCTTCGGTGGCAGAGAATTCCACAGATTCACAACTCTTAAAAAGTTTTTCCTCATCTCAGTCCTAAATGGCCTACCCTTTATTGTTAAACTGTGACCCCTGGTTTTGGACTCACCGAAGATCGGGAACATTTTTCCTGCACCTAACTTGTCCAATTCTTTAACAAGTTTATATGTTTCTATAAGATCCACTCTCATCCTTCTAAATTCTAGTGAATACAAGTAAAGTTGACCCATTCTTTCATAGGTCAGTTCCGCCATCCCGGGAATTAACTTAGTGAACCTATGCTGCACTCCCTCAATACACTTTAAAACCACCAATACCTTTTATTTGGTCATTTGAACCTGATCTGACATCACACATCCCCGGCCTCAATTCCCTAGCTTCCATGATCTTTTCCTCAGTAAAAAGTCCTCAGCTATGACTCTACATACAGTGCCTTGCAAAAGTATTCATACCCCTTGAACTTTTCCATATTTTGGCACGTTAAAACCACAAATGTAAATGTATTTTATTGGGGTTTTATGTGATAGACCAACACAAAGTGGTGCATAATTGTGAAGTGGAAGGAAAATGATACATGGTTTTCAAATTTTTTTACAAATAAAAAACTGAAAAGTGTGGCGTACAAAGGTATTCAGCCCTGTTTACTCTGATAGCCCTAAATAAAATCCAGTGCAACCAATTGCCTTCAGAAGTCACCTAATTAGTAAATATAGTCCACTTGTGTGTAATCTAATCTCAGTATAAATACAGCTGTTCTGTGAAGGCCTCAGAGGTTTGTTAGAGAACATTAGTGAACAAACAATGTTCATTGGGCATCATGAAGCCCAAGGAACACACCAGACAGGTCAGGGATAAGGTTGTGGAGAAGTTTAAAGCAGGGTTAGGTTATAAAAAAATATCCCAAGTTTTGAACATCTCACGGAGCACTGTTCAATCCATTATCCGAAAATGGAAAGTGGCAGCATCATGCTGTGGGGATGCTTTTCTTCAGCAGGGACAGGGAAGCTGGTCAGAGTTGATGGGAAGATGGATGGAGCCAAATACAGGGCAATCTTGGAAGAAAATCTGTTGGTCTGCAAAAGACTTGAGACTGGGGCGGAGGTTCACCTTCCAGCAGGACGACGACCCTAAACATACAGCCAGAGCTACAATGGAATGGTTTATATCAAAGCATATTCATGTGTTAGAATGGCCCAGTCAAAGTCCAGACCTAAAACCAATTGAGAATCTCTGGCAAGACTTGAAAATTGCTGTTTACAGACGCTCTCCATCCAATCTGACTGAGCTTGAGCTATTTTGCAAAGAAGAATGGGCAAACATTTCAGACTCTCGATGTGCAAAGCTGGTAGAGACATACCCCAAAAGACTTGCAGCTGTAATTGCAGCGAAAGATGGTTCTACAAAGTATTGACTCAGGGGGGGCTGAACACTTTTCAGTTTTTTATTTGTAATAAAATTTGGAAACCATGTATCATTTTCCTTCCACTTCACAATTATGCACCACTTTGTGTTGGTCTATCACATAAAATCCCAATAAAATACATTTACGTTTGTGGTTGCAACGTGACAAAATGTGGAAAAGTTCGAGGGGTATGAGTACTTTTGCAACCACTGTAAAGACAGCCATGCTGATTTTTAAGGGAACGTAGTCTCTTGTTAGCCACCTTTTGAATATACCTGTAAAATCTCTTAGGATTTTCCTTTACTTCGCCTGCTAGCACCATTTCATGTCCTTTTTTTTCCCGTCCCGATTCCCTTCTTAAGTGTATTCCCACATTTCTTGCATTCATGGAGGGATTTGCTAAATCCGATGTATGCCTCAATTTTCCTAATTAGAGCCTCAATGTCTCTCATCAATCTGGGTTCCCAAAAATGCCTTTTTACTCTCACGGGAACATGCTGCACCAGTACTTTTGCTATCTCACTTTTGAAACCTTCCCACTTGCCAGCCACCCATTTATCTTCAGGCAGACTCCCCCAATTGACCGTTGCAAGTTCCTGCCTCCAAAATCTGCCTCCAAAATCTGCTTTGCCCCTTTTAAGACTAACTTGTGGGTGAGTCTTATCTTTCTCCTTAACTATTTAAAAAAACTAATAGAATTATGATCACTGGTCCCAAAGTGCTCCCCCATTCACACTTCAGACGTTAACATAATTTGCATTAAATTCATATTTCTGCAAACAGAAAACAATTTTGACTTTGACACTGATTTCTAAAACTTTTCACATCAAAATTAAAAGGATTTCTTACCATCATCATCATCCTCTTGATTAGGATTTGGGAGATCTTTTAGTATGCTCAGGATTTCATCATTACTTGCTTTACTTTTAATAGCACTGCATAGACTGACAGCGACAGCATAGCCAGGCAGAGAACCTAAAACAATGAACAAAAATAAGCTGAATAGGTTAAAAGTTCATGACAGCTGACATTTCAACTAACCTGATTTTGTGAATCTGTTTCATCCTTTTACTGCTATTACTTTGCTTGTAGCACCTTTAAAGTACATAGTAGTTTTAACACACTCAAATGAAAGATGAAACTGAGGAACATTAAAATGCACATGCGTTTGAGTGAAAAGATGCTGATGTATGAATTAGACTATGTATGTGCCAAGAGAGAGAAACCGTTTGCAAGAGACATGGTGCATGTGAGAAAAAGACAAGTGGCAGCAACAATTTTATTTCGGAGTCACGTGAGTGATTCCGTGAAGAAGCTCAGCTAGTCCGCATTCGCGTCAGTACGTCAGCCGCATTGGCGCAAGCACCAGACTGGCAGGGCAGCGCTCCTGCCGGCGGTAAGTTAAACCTAGAAGGTTAGTTCGTTTTTACTTACCAGGGTTTTTTTCAAGCAGGAGCCTCTCTTCAGAGGTTTTGCTGCCAGTTTCACAGCCCGACGAGTGAGCCGGCTATGGACTGTGGGGAAACCACGGTCCGACCGTGGAAGCGGATAACCGGCAAAAGATCGGGTTGTGAGATAAGCAGCAGCTGACAAGGCAGTCAGCGGCTTCCAGCCTGCGGGGATGCCGTGGAGTGGCAAGGAAGTAACGCCAGAGTCACTGACAGTGCGGTCAGTGGCACACAGACGTGGTCCCCAGGCAGTGAGTAAAATTGGTGGAGAAAGGACTCGTTCAGCCCTATGGCTGCAAGGGTTTTTCTCTAATAATAAAGTTTGCATGTATGCTATAGTGTTTTTAAGTCAAAGTAAAGTCGAAATCAAAAGTGTAAAGAGTTATTGTCATGTGTCCCTGTCAGGACAATGAAATTCTTTCTTTGCTTAGCACAAGTTGTTGTGAAGGGTTAAAATTGCTTTAACCCTTCACAGGTGAAGCTCTGCACTAAAAAATTGAATTAGTGAGCCTACACTGGAATTGCGCGGGCCTATGGGACAGGCCGCGCCAGCAAGGGCTGCTTCATGTATGAAAGCACCGGCCTACGGGAGAGCCGCGCCAGCAGCGCCTGGGACATGGCTGTTTCATTTGTGTCATTGCCAGCCTATGGGAGAGCAGCACCAGCAGCGCCTGGTACAGGGCTGTTTCATGTCAAAAAGTGCCGGCCTCTACAAGAGGCGACGCCGGCAATGCCTGGGACAGGATTGCTCAAAGTAACACACAAGTCTGCTAGGCCCACGGAATTGGGGGAAGATTCCCCGCTGGGGCTGGATAGCAAAATAATAGGCCCATGGAGTCAGGGCATGATTCCTCACCGGGGCTGGATAGTGCGTTTGAACGACTATCCCAAATGCAGCAACTATTGCATACAGTGCTACAGCAGGGCACACGCCAGCTGGAGGAGTGTCAGCACCACCCTGAACAAAAAGGTTCCAGCAGCACCTAGTAGAGAGCTGTTTGATAGCACCCTCATGGATGAGGAGGCATAAGCCATGGGTCATCTTAGCTCTGACCCCGACTCTGATGGCAAGGTTGAGCCAGATATTCCACCTCAGCAGGCCGCACCAGCAGCGCTAGTTGACAGAGCTGCTACAGGTCTCCCTCGTGGAGTGGAGAGCAAGACGGGTCAGTATCCTGCTGACGCCGAGTCTCAGGGTATGGCCGTGGGGCATACCCCAAGGGATGAAGGGCAAGTGTCAGAGGTACCTTTTCCTGACAACAATGTTGCCATCCCAGCAGAATGTTCTATTCGTGTATAGGTCCAATGGGTTCATATCAGCATAGGTATCCTGCGGCTGCGCCTGTTTAGGGCTGCCTACGAATCGCCCTCTCTGATGAGGGGAGTGCGAAAGGTCAAGATATAACTGACTCCAGGCTCTAAAGAAGTCAATGGAACATACTGGAGGACATATGTGCCGGCAGTGAACAGCGCCAACAAGGGGATGGGAGAGCCAGCGCCGAATCTGTTATTCAGGTAGGCCTATTCAACAGGAGAGAAAACCTGGCAGACGAATCAATTAAGGCCAACGGCGGGCAAAGGTTCATTGTTCAGAACGCACCCCAGGTGCGCATCGGCAGTAGATGGTTCACTGGAGCTGGGGGCAGCATGATAGCTCAGAAATTCCATGCACCCTACCAACCCTACTCAACAAAGTGGGTCTGGCACTTCCGAAACATGGGTAAGTGCACCACTCACAAGTTGTAATATTTATACTGGTTTGTACAACACACAAAGGATAAAAACATCTGCTTAGAGGCACAGTACTAGCATTCCAAGCAAATGTGGATTATGGCCAGGGTTGTCTTTGAGGATAAGGTTCGGAAATCAGGCCAGAGTTCTCATGCAAAGCACCCATGGAATAAGGCAGGAGTGGCCTGTTTATTATGAAAAATGGAAAGTGTCACATATCAACTTTCCGAATATGAAAACTTATTTTCCTGACTAACAACAGATTCATAAGGGTCTGAAAGATCCATTCTATGCAGGTCCCATTACAGAGGTTATCAAAGACAATATAACTGTACTAATAACAGTAAAACATTGCGGAAGGGATAAACTGTTTGTTGGTCATTGGGATTTACCTTTAACTATTAATTAGCCTATGACTCCGCCCTGTGGAAAGAGATTGGAGTTAATAGCAACCTGTTATTAAACTTACTTCTATTTCATCAAGAGTAATTAGCAATATAGTAGCCGTGTTTCAGCTGTGCAAATCAAGGAACTGATATCGTGCAAAGTTGCGACCTCTCAAAGGACGTGGACCATTGTTAACAACCTTGTGCTATTATCAGCTGAAGCTACCTCAGTCACAATGATGAACAAACAGTATTCAGCATTGCTCCAGTAGTTTGGTCAGTCAAATTCAGTTATTACAAACTGATGCTAAGGACGCTAAGGTGAGAAGTTCCGAATACCATCTCTAGTTGGAGGTAGTGGAGATTTGCATGAGTTACCAATTCTTCAGTTGTTGGTATCAACTAAATATATACACTAGATGCACCCCATGGGTAAGGGGCTATTGAGCAAATATACATATTCTACATGCTCAACTTCAAGTTGCTACACTACGGTGGTGGCATATGTTAGTCACATGGCAACCAAGTAAAAAGTATCCTGTAATAATTTGCCTAATCTCCTTTGCCAATGGTGTATCATCCAGTTCAGATCGATGACAACACAGAATAGGTATTGGATCTCAAAGTATTATGAAAGTATGGTTCAATGCTACATCGAATATCGACATGTTGGTTTCATGTTTATTCAGATTGCAAAAATATATGGCAGAACAGTGCGGAGAAATATATTCTCGCTACAAAAAGGAGGAATGTTCTTTTATTTCTTCTTCCATTTTGCCTCATTAGTCGGGTCTTAAAAGTCAGCAAGACCTCGCTTTAGGTTTCGTACTGTAGGACTGGCTAAGCAGCCATGTTGCCTGCTTTCATCAGGCATAATAATACAACGGTATACGGTTATTCTAAAAAACAAAAACTTTGCTGGTTCAAACTGTGGTTCAGGAAACCGGCCTCTGCATAATAAGACAATTATTGACTTACACATTCTGAATGGATTGACTTACGGCTCAGGTTGTCACATCAAGCTATGGATGTGCTCACTACAGAGTGCAGGGATTGCACCTAAAAAAGCAGTACATTCCTATTGAGGGGATCGGAATCGTTTAAATGTTAATGTTCAATACGGTACAGATTACTGACGTCTTCCAGTTCACTCTGAAATGGTCTCTGATAATAATTCAGTTAAAGAGCCACTACAGCTGCAACAAACGGGAACCACTCTGTTGGGTTCAACCCCGGATATCGAGTGGTAAAGAGATCTTGACACAAGTTCGCCCACTACAAGAATATGCAATTTGGATATTGAAAATGTGTTAACATTACTTCACCAGGGGGTTGCAGCTACATCCTTAGTCATGACACCAATATCAGCACAACGAGGGCAAACATTGCAAACGCTGTGGCTAGATAGGATGGAATTGGCTGCAGGTGCCATTACATTTTACATTCTGAGCTACACAAGCAGAGCAGACCAGGGGTGGCAGGATTTAAGATCATTTTGGATACCCCACGGACTCATGTCTATGTGGGAGGGCAGGCTTGCTGTATTATATCAAGGCCACCAGAATCCTAAGAAGTGTGGAATCAGCATTGTTTATTAAACGACAAACAACCACACTAGGGAAGGTCAGTTCAGACTATTTCAAGGTGGATGCAGCAGGTTCTGATTTATGCAGGTATTAACACTGACGATTGTATATCTCATTCCACCAGCATCAACATCAGCGGCCAGGGCAATGGACATTCCCATCAACCACATCCTCGCGACCGCAGGATGGTCAACTGAATTGATTTTTAATTAATTTTTTTACCACAGGCCGGTTACTGACCCGGGGTTTGTGCCCATTCTGTTTTGCGTCCACTTTAGCCTCCCCTGAGATACAGGGGTTGCTATTGATTTCTTTATTAACATAAACCATTAATACATTTGAATCAATGTCATGCTTAATACATTTTTTGATTAGTCACTCATCCCGAGTCAATCGATGCAGTGAGACGCCGAGATTTTAATCTACGGCATGAAATCACAGGGCTTTGAACCCTTCACGGAATCACTCACGTGACTCTGAAATAAAATAGTAAGATTAAATGAGAACTTACCAGTTTGAAGTTTGATCTTGATTTTATGAGGAGTTACTTTGGTGATTACGTGCCCTCCACGCCCAACCCTCTCTCATAAGATCATCTGGTAGTTCTCAGATTGCTAATCTTACTATGTTTACTTCGATTTTGGTTATCTGTGATTTCATACCGCTGCTTTGAAGATTGACGCGCATGCGGACTGGCTGGGCTTCTTCACGTAATCACCAATGTAACTCCTCATAAAATCAAGATCAAACTTCAAACTGGTAAGTTCACGTTTAATCTTACTATTAAACACGTCAAAGTGATGTAAAATTCCAACCTGCTTTAAAGAAAGTGTTGCAGTGTACAACAAGCAGCATTAACAGATCATTCAAGTCTAAATCTGTATGCAACAGTAACTTATTCTCTTCAAGCCCACTTTTCAACTTCCCTTCATCAAAATTCAGGTTAAGGTTGAACAACATTGTTGTTGAGTCAAAATTTCACAAATTGCTAAATAAAAATGCCAATATATCAAAGGCTCCAGATCAGCCTATCACCTTCCAACTCAACTGCTAGATAGCATCTTTAAAGAACTCTAATACTTATTCAGATTATGCAGCATTTCTCAAGCAGTCTAAAATGAATGTGTAAAATTCAACATCTAATATTCACAGAAATTAATGAAATCATTAATTACATTCCCGGCCCAGAAATTAAAACCTCCTCATCGGAACAGGTACTCATTACTTACTGTTGCTTTCATCGCCATACTTGTAAACACACAGTGGATTTGCTGGCAATAGGGCGGCAAAGTTCTCTGGTACAATGTCCACTATTCTTTGATAATAGGAAAGCCTATGAGCAAGATGATAGTCCATTTATATAGTTGCTAAAGATAGCCAACAACAATTTAAATATATGCAGCTGTTTATGTAATAAAATCAATTTAAGTGAAGGCATGTTGTGTTCTGGATTCTACCCCTTTACCCTGAAGGTGGGAAAGCTGAAAATACATGTTCATTGTGTAGAATATCCTTCATAGCACAAAGATGGAAGCTGGGGAAAGTGCTTTAAGAATCATCTAAATCAATAATTTGGATGTGAATGTATAAGACATGGTTAGTAAGTTTGCAGATGAGACTAAAATAGGCAGTATTGCAGGCAACTAAGATAATTACAGTGGGATCTTGGTCAGCTGGTCAAGTGGACTGAAGAATCACTAAAGGAGTTTAATTCAGATAAATACGAGGTTGCATTTTGGGAAGTCAAACTGGGCAGGACCTTCGCAGTGAATGGTGGAGCCCTGGACGTGTTATAGAGCAGAAGGAACCCAAAGCACATAATTCCCTAAAAATTGCATCACTGGTAGACTGGGTAGTACAGAAGGCTTTTGATCTTCATTCTTGTATATATATGCACACATACTTGGTTAATATATATTTTTAAATTTTTATTATTTTTCATTATCAGGTCATTCGGCCCAGAGTCAGCACCACCATTCATTGTGATCATTGCTGATCGTCCCCAATCAATAACCCGTGCCTGCCTTCTCCCCATATCCCTTGATTCCACTAGCCCCGAATTAATTATCATATATTATTATATGAAGTCATAAAATTGAGTATAGAAGTTGGGATGTTATGCTGTAATTGTAC
Organism: Okamejei kenojei; assembly: GCA_035221665.1. Classification (NCBI taxonomy): domain Eukaryota; kingdom Metazoa; phylum Chordata; class Chondrichthyes; order Rajiformes; family Rajidae; genus Okamejei; species Okamejei kenojei. The sequence continues at coordinate 89,935,511 of CM069133.1, forward strand.
GAGACCTTGATGAAGCCACACAAAGTGTTTTAAGCCATTAAGCTGGAAAGGATTCATGAGGATGTTGCCAGGAATCGAGGGCCTGTGCTTTAGGGAGTGGTTAGGAAGACTAGGAGTTTACTGCTTGGAGTGCAGGAGTTGTGGGGTGATCTTATAGAAGTGTATAAAATAGGGGAATAGATTGGGTGAATGCACAGTATTTTGCACAGGATAAGAACTAGAGAGCTTAGAAGGGAAAGATTTAATAAGAACCTGAGGGACAGCTTTTTCACCAGAGGGTGATGGGTATATGGACTAAGCTGCCAAAAGGAAAGTAGATAAGGCAGGTATAATACCAACATTTAAAATATATGAATAGGAATGGTTTAGTGGGATATGGGCCAAATGCAGGTAAATGAGACTAGCATGGAGCATCTTAGTCGGGATGGACGAGATGGGCCTGTTTCATTATTCTATTACAAATTCTAGTATTTAGTCATAGTCATCTAATTCTAATATTCTATGACTCGAAATCTAACATTTGAAAATTGAGATCTGCACTGATCCGCAACCTTTCTGTTTGCTTCTGAGACAATGAGCACCTACACCTCAAAACACCCAAGAGGCTTCACCAATGCTGTTGTGGCAAAATTCTACTCCACTGACATGGTTGCAAACCCAAGTCAGCAACCTCTCCCATGACAAACAATGCAGCACTGTGGCTCCATTTACATTCAGAATATATCCATATTCTCCAAAGGTACTACCTGACCCACTGAGTTACACCAGCACTTTATCTTTTTACTGAGATCCATATGAACCAAAAATGTAGTGTAATTTTAACCTACAACCATGAGAAAACTATTTTATAAATTCAAGAGAATACAATCTGCATTAATAATGGGATTAACAGGCTGCAGATGCTGGAGCTCGCAAATGAAAATAGAAATGTTTGAAACGGATAAGTCAGGCTGCATCTATGGAAGGAGAAACAGACTTAATATTTTAGGTCAAAGATTCATCATCATAACAATCTACATTGTTTTTCAGTAGGTTATTGAACTAAATGAAGATAAGGAGCACAATAAAATGCAAAACGTTTCAAGGAAATAAAGTAGGTAAACGGTTCCCACTGCATGGAATGGAAGAAAGGCAGACAGAGACTGGGCCCCGAGCCAGCACCGCCAGAGTCCGAATCAAAAGAATGGGGTAGGTTGTAAGATTGAAAGAAGTTTCCAAGATCAGGTCATGGGATTTGTAAATGAGGATGAGAATGAGCATCTTGATTTCAACTCCAATGCACAAAACACGTGTCTTGACAGCCTGTTTCCTCTTATGGCAAATTGACATTTTTATTTTAAACAAATGCAAAATCCACCAGAAAAAAAGCAAAGCTAATAAACCAAAGTTTACGTACCTCATAGATTTCTCCAATACTTCACGTAAAAACTTTGGTTTGGCTTTGTCAGGATCCAGTGCCAAACAATCAGACCTGTGTGTATGTGTGTGCGCAAGTACGTGTGTGGATATGTTCACGTTGAAGGGAGGTGGAGGAGAGGTGCAAGGGCATGTTGGATAGAACAAGATCATATGGGCACAATGGCAGGAGTGTGCATTGGCAGGGGGAGGATGTGCGATTGTGGTACAGAGAGGAAAGAGAAAAAAAAAGGTTATTTATGCAGCGAAGGATAAAATAAAGAAACATGGACTCATTGCACAGCCTGCCAAACAATATTCCCATGAGTAATATGAAGTCCCTTAAATCCTAATAATATGGACCTTTTTAATAATCTTACATTATAAGTCTGGCATGTGTGCGCAAATGCTTAGTATGTACTTTTTAGCACTGTTATAATACTAACAAAGTCTACCAATACCAGTGCCAATATTTGGAACAACTACAGACCCAGTAGAGTGATTACCAAAAGTGCACATTGTATTTATTGTATAAAGTTTCTCACTGTTTCTTCATACCTCCATCCACCCCCCATTTTCTTATTCAGTAAATCGTAATTCCTTTGGAATTTATTATTTGTTCATGGTAATGTCTGCAGCAGAAGTTGCGATCAAACAGGGTCAAGGTTGCCCTAGAACCTATTCTTCATAGTTGCTCAGCATGCCCCTAGATAAGCAAGTTATTAAAAATGCTCTAATATTTCAATAGCAGAATCCAGTCTCAGCGCACAATTCCAGCATGCAATGCATTTACAGATACAGCACATCATACAATGTCATAGAATCATAAACAGATTTATTAACATTTCTGTGCTCTGCTGCAACACAATCCAGAGACAATGGAGCCCATGGCATGTATTGCATACATACAGTACCAATCCCATAGAAACAGAATTATGTACCTTACAATTTTGAAGGACATTTACCAAGGGTCACAGGAACAAACAGAAATACTCCATAACTTCAGAATAAAATGAATGTGGATGGTTGTAGGGTCTCCACATTCTAGTCACCAGATTTAACTCAAGACAGGACACAAATTAAGTTTCTCTTTTGAGGCACAACTTAGTTTGAAAAAATAAGTACTTATTCTGCTGAAAAAGCTGATGCTTGTCTTTCCTAAACTGGGCACTAGATTACTTGTGCTATCCTGCTACACCAAGTTAAAATATGTCAAAGATCCAATAAATCTGCTTGGATAGTGAAGGGTAAATTAAACACCAAATTAGTATTTGTAATCCAATATAATCAATACCTACCAATCATCCCAGCTCCATCTGAATTGAAAGTTACTCAAATGATGAGAAAACCAGTTGATAAATCTGAAAAAGAATGCAAGAAATATTAAATTTGGAGAAATGGAGTTAACTACATTTGGAAGGGTGGGCCTGAGTGGTAAGCTGAAAGAAAAAAAAAAGAACCTTCTCTTCCTGTACAATTTAATTGTTGGTCATTATGACTGAACTGATTGGCTCGACACATTACCAAGAGTAGCAACATGATTTGTGCTCTTCAGTGAACAGTTTAGCTCGGTAGCCAGCACCTGACCAGACCTCCCAACATTTGATTGTCAAAATTCATAATATTTCCCCACATGCGCACTTGGCAAGGTTGCCGGCGGGTCTGCGCCTGCGCACTGGTGCAGATCAGCGGGCTGCCGGCGGGCGGGTGCGGCACATGCGCACTTGGCAAGGTTGCCGGCGGGTCTGCGCCTGCGCACTGGGTGGGGGTGGGGGTGGGGGGGAGGCCCGGTGATGGGGCTGCCGCGAGCGGCCGGCTGGCGGCAAGAAAGTGCCGCTGATCGCGCGGGCCGGCGCCGCCCGGGCTCTGGGCCGGGCGTGGCTGCGAGCTGCTGGGCTGGCAAACCGGGGGCACATGGCGCCGGCGTTCACCACGGGAGGAACACCGGCGCGGCGGTGTTCCGTAACAGCATGTTTGGCTGCCGGAACACCGTAAAAAGGTTATTTCACCGGGACAAAATACGGCGAATCCGGGACACTTGGCATCTCTGCAATATACATAATAACACATACATGGTATCGGAAATGTCAATTTAGCGGGATAATTAGGTTACAAATCGGAATGGCGGGAAGGGAACCTAAAAAGCGGGAATATCCCGCCAAAAGCGGGATAGTTGGGAGGTCTGCCTGACTAGAGACAGATTTCATAGGGTGCCTATTCAAGGCAATGGATTGAAAGTCATACTGGATTGTCAGACAGAGGGAGAGAGAGAGACAGACAGCGAGGCAGGGTCAGAGAGAGAGAGAGAGAGACAGACACACAGAGACAGACACACAGAGACAGACACACAGAGACAGACACACAGAGACAGACACACAGAGACAGACACACAGAGACAGACACACAGAGACAGACACACAGAGACAGACACACAGAGAGACAGAGGCACAGAGAGACAGACGCACAGAGAGACAGAGACAGGGAGAGAGAGAGAGGCAGAGAGAGAAACAAAAACAAAAAACAAGCAGGCGGAGAGACAGAGGTTGGAGCACCTCTTCGGACTAATAGCAGCGGGCAGGGGGAAGGAGATGAAAGCTGGAAGGGGAGAGAAGCAGATGGTTGGACAAAGGCCACAGATGAAAAGACAAAAGATATATGACAAAAGAATTGGAAATTATGAAGCTAGAAGAAGGAATGAAGGTGGAAGTGGAGAAATGGGTGCGAGTGTAAGTGGGGCCTAGGGAGGGGTGGAAAAGAGAGAAAAAGGGGGCGGAAAAGAGAAAGGTGCCTCACTCTGGCAATGGAGGTGACCCAGGACAGAAAGGCCAGTATGGGAAAGAGGAGTTAAAATGGTTAGTAACCTGGAGATCAAGTAGGCCTTGGGGGACCGAGTACAAGTTGCGAAACGGTCTCCGATATATAGGAAGTACACGTGAACCTCTGTCTTACCTGGAAGGATTGCTGGGGAAAGTATAGGGACAGACATTACATCTCCTGTGGTTGGAGGGAAAAGTACCCAAGGGGGTTTAAGTGGGAAGGGGTGAATGAGCGAAGGAGATGCAGAGGGAGCATTCTCAGCAGAAGGTGGAAAGAGGTGAGGAAGGGAAGATGCGACTGGTGGTGGGATTGCATTGGTGGTGACAGAAATGTGGAAGCTCATGGCAAGGAACATGGGAACTCTATCCTTGTTGTCAAGGGAAGGGGAGCTAGAACAGAACTACAGGACACAGATGAGACATGGGTGAGGGATCTACTACAGCAGGGGGGGGGGAAACCACTTTTACTAAAAAAAAGCGGACATCATGGATGTCTGAGAATGGAATGGGAGCAAGGTTTATTTGCAAGTGGCAGGGTGGGAGGAAGTGCAGTCTAGATAACCGTGGGAATCGATAGGTTTGTAGTAGGTGTTAGTCGATAGTCTGTCGCCTGTGATGGAGATCAAAAAAGGGGAGCGAGATGTCAGAGATAGTCCAAGTAAATCTGAGGGCAGGGTAAAGTTAATGAAATCGCCGAGGTCTGCAGGGGTGCTGGAAAGCCCCAACGCAGTCATCGATGTTGTGGAGAAAGAGTTGGGGGATGGTGCAAGTGTACATTTGCAACAAGGATTGTCCCCCCCTCCTGACTGTACCTTTGGATCAAGGAACAACGATGTAACCAACAAAAAGGCAGGTGTGTCTGGGGTCTTTGTGAGTACCCATGGCTACACCTTTAACTTAACAAAAGTGAGAGGAGTCAAAAGAGAAGTTGTTGAGAGCAAAGACAAGTTCAACCAGGCGAGAGTGTTAGTAGAGGGAAATTGATTGGTCTCTGATCAAGGAAGACCAGGAGGGTCTTGAGATCTTCCTAGTGGGGTATGCCGGTCTAAAGGCGTCTATGGGGAAAGATAAGGCAATGGGAGCCTGGGAATTGAAAGTTATTCAAGTTGAAGGGCATGTGAGGTGGAGTCAATATATTTGAAGATGTTTTCTGAGTGGCTGGAGCAGGTAGAAACAATGGGATCACTAATTAGATCATTCAGAACATGCAAGGTAGACAAAAATGCGGAAGAAACTCAGTGGGTGAGGCAGCATCTATGGAGCGAAGAAAATAGGCAACGTTTCAGGTCAAGAACCTTCTTCAGACTGATGCGAGGGTGGGGAGGGGCGGGATTGGTTGCCTATTTCCTGCCTCGACCCGAAATGTTGCCTATTTCCTTAGCTGCATGGGTGCTGCCTCACCCGCTGAGTTTATCTAGCATTTTTGTCTACTTTGATTTTCCAGCATCTGCAGTTCCTTCTTAAACATTCAGAACACGCAGATCATTTAGATTATTAATATTGCCTTTACAATCTGAACCAGCATCATATTTATATTAAAATTCAAAAAGTTGAACCAAAAGTAATTACATCACTCAAAACCATTTTTACAACTTTGTGCTGATCATAATCACCTGTCCACGCAAATTGTATTCATAAAATCGATCCGCATGTATAACATCTCTGTAGCTTGTGCAAGCTGATCAACCAGTTAAGTCAAATAGTTCAAGAATTCAGTAAATCAGCAAAATCAGTTTTGAAGAGAGAACAGTAACAAGATTATTAATTTGTGAATAGAAAACCAAAGTCTCAATCGCAGATCAACTCCACATAGACTTGCAAAAAAAAAATTGGCACCCTCATTGCAGGTCAATGCAATACTACTACTACTTGAGAAAGAGGAGCAAACCACTCAAATATTACGTGGCTAAATCACGCAGATTTTCATGGCATCATTTTAAACTCAAGTTTGTTACTTTCTCGGCTAGGACAATTTCAGAGACAAATTCTCTTCAGCACTAAAGTAGGTATAGATTTTGGATTAGGCCCTAAAACGAATGGACAGCTAGTGATTTCTGTTGTAGAAGTATGCTTACACCCATACAATTACCTTTGGCCTCAACAAATTACAATAGAAATATTCCACAGTAATGATCAAAGAGAAAAGATTGAAAGGGAGATATTGAGAGGTATAGCAATAATTAATGTGTAGTAAGGAACGTTTCAAGTTGAGACCCTTCTTCAGACCCATTCCTTCTATGCAGAGAGAGTCTGAAGAAGGGCCTCGGCCCGAAACGCCACCCATTTCTTCTCTCCAGAGATGCTGCCTCTCCCGCTGAGTTACTCCAGCATTTTGCAGCAAAATCAGTGACTGGAAAATAAGACTCATTTTTAAAGTATCATGTAACTTGAAGATATATGAATATACCTACAAACATGACATATTAACAGACCAGAAAACTCAAAACTATCTCTTTCCACCTGATGCAACCTGATTTGCTGACGTCCTCCATTTTTTAAACCTTCATTACTGTCCCCATTATTGAGGCAATACAACATATATTTTGTGACTAAAACCTTAAAAGCATCCCAAGTTGCTGCAAAGCACATAATTGGGAGTGCACAAAGTCACCAGGCAAGCCAGCGGTATCAGGGGCTGTGAAAAACAGAATCTCAGACTATTTCTCTAGCTGTTAGAGCAGGAAGACAAGTTTCACCACAAGACATTTAAAGTATTCCCCATGCTTTCTCCTGACATTTTTCACATGGAGATGACCTGAACTAACATTTCAAAAAGGATACAACTTGTGGCAACGAGCCAGGCTGCAGTTTGCAGAGTTCAATCAACAAAGTGGTATACATGACTTCAATGTGAGGGGGAAGAGGCAACCGAAAAAGTTCTCCAAATACAACCTATGAAATAATGAGTCGCATTATTGTAAAACACTTCTTGTAGTTTACTGAAAGCAAAGAGAAATTCATACACAAGTGCATTCAAATATTTATGGAGCCACAATGACCACTCTGCAACTTAGCTAAAACATCAAGTGCAGGGATGTCAAATGTCAATTTCTCTTTTTAATGTGGTCACATACACTGTAAATCATTTTATCGTTGCTTACCCTCCGAGCATCAGTTTTCTTTCATAATTTTCCCCATGTTATTGAAATCTATAAAAGGCGTAACATTTTGGCAGATTATTTTTTTTATTCATGTCAGCATTTATTGCCCGTTTGTTAATGTCTTTGAGGAAGCTGCGAGTTTCTTGAATCACTGCAGTTTGTTTGGTTATGATGTCTTATGATGCTGCTATGTAGCATGTTACAGGATTTAGATGCAACAATGAAGGAGGGACTGGCAATATATTTATCTGCACAACGGATGATGTGTGACTTGGAGGGGCACTTGGGATAAGCTTCCATGCACATGCTGCCCATTTCCTTCTAGAAGGTGCTAGAAGACCTCTCAGAACCCACAAAAACAAATAGAAGCAAGTCATCCTTGATCTAAAGAAACTACCTAACAAGAAAGGTCATGGTTTGGGAGATGCAAATGGAGTACAATGGGCTAATAATTTCAATGGACTTTGGTTAAACAAGTCATGTTGCACTGCCCGCAAATAAGTGTTTAAGGTAATGGATGGAGTTAAAAGAAATTCCTGATGTCACCACTGGACCTCCTGCCAATCACCCAATACAGGTTGAACACCGATTTTCCAGCAACTGATGTCCCCCCTCCCCCACGCCCCAAAATTACAAGAGCTCAGTTGAAATTCCCTAAACGGCCACAGATGGCATTGCAAACTGAATGTGAATTAATTTACCTGCCAACCCATTCCACCGCCCAGAGCTCCGGCTCCCGACTCTAAACAACCGGGGAGACAGTGGGAGCCGGGATGGGTCGGCTGGTCATTTCAATCACATTCAGTTCACTTTTGTTTTATTTTTATATAAACGCGTTTGGCACTCCATGGTGCTTTAGAAACACGGGAGGAGTGTCATTAGCGGGCCAGGGACGTGTTGTTGTTTTATTATCTGTTGGTCTGGAAAAACGGATAATCCAGGAAGGCTCTGCAACTGAGGGTCCTGGAAAATCATTGTACAACCTGTATTGGTAAAGATCACTGAATTGTTTGCTTTGGGACAGATTTTCCTCATCACAATCTTCAATAAATTTGGACATTGATTTCTAGAAACAAAGAACTGCAGATGCTTGACCAAAGGCAACGCAGCTTCAGCACTTCCAAACCAAAGGCAACGCAGCTTCAGCACTTTCAAACCAAAGGCTACACACCTTTAGCACTTTCAAACCAAAGGCTACACACCTTTAGCACTTTCAAACCAAAGGCAACACAGCTTTAGTACTTTCAAAGGCACTGACAGGTCAGTAAAACCACTCACAGTTTAGTAGACATGTGTTCAGTGTTATTCAGATTCATACTCTTTATTGTCATAATGCAGTGCACAATATATATATATATATATATATATATATATATATATATATATATATATATATATATATATATATATATATATATAAATAAATAGATATATATAGTGTGTGTGTGTATATATACACATACATATATATATACACACATACATATATATACACATATGCATAGATATATATATACACACACACACATATATACACACACACATATATATATGCATGTGTGTGTGTATATATATATATACACACACACACACATATATATATACACACATGTGTGTGTATATACATATATACACACACATATATATATATATACACACACATATATATATATATTTATACACACACACATATATATATATATATATATATATATATATATATATATACAAACACACACACAGTAGCAGTGAGGCAATTTTCGGGGGGGGGGGGGGGGGGGTGGGAATCAGTCACTGGGGAAAGGAGTGACGGGGGGGGGTGACTGGCAATCACCAAGGTGCAGAGTTAAGTAGGGTAACAGCCGCAGGGAAGAAGCTGTTCCTGAACCTGCTGGTGCAGCAATGGAGACACCTATAGCGCCTCCCAGATGGGAGGAGGGTAAACAGTCTGTGGTTGGGGTGAGAGCAGTCCTTGACGATGCTGCGCGCCCTTCGCAGACATCGCTTTCTCTGGACAGTGGAGGGGAGTGAGGAACCGGTGATGCGTTGGGCAGTTTTCACCACCCTCTGCAGTGCTTTCCAGTTGGAGACAGAGCAGTTGCCATACCATACTGTGATACAGTTAGTAAGGATGCTCTCGATCGCGCGGCGGTAGAAGTTCACCAGAATCTGAGGAGACAGGTGGACCTTCTTTAGTCTCCTCAGGAAGAAGAGACGCTGGTGAGCCTTCTTGATCAGTGTTGAGGTATTGTGGGTCCAAGAGAGGTCATCAGAGATGTTGACCCCCAGAAACCTGAAGCTGGAAACACGATCCACCTCCATCCGTTAATATGGATGGGGATGTGCGTGCCACCCCTTGACCTTCTGTAGTCCACAATGAGCTCCTTGGTCTTCTTGGTGTTAAGGGCCAGGTTGTTGTCAGCGCACCATGCTGCTAGGAGCTGGACCTCCTCCCTATAGGTTGACTCATCGTTGTCGCTGATGAGGCCAATCACCGTTATATCATCTGTATACTTGATGATGGTGTTAGTACCATGTACAGGTGTGCAGTCGTAGGTGAAGAGGGAGTAGAGGAGAGGGCTCAGCACACAGCCCTGTGGAACGCTGTTCAGGGTGAGGGTTGAAGAGGTGTGGTTGTCTAACCTAACAACCTAACAGACTGGGGTCTGTTGGTTAGAAAGTCCAGTATCCAATTGCAAAGGGAGGGGTCGATGCCCCCTGATGAGTTTGGTGATCAGTTTGGAGGGGATAATGGTGTTAAATGCTGAGCTAAAGTCGACGAACAGCATTCTCACGTAGGTGTCTCTGTTGTCGAGGTGGGAGAGGGCGGAGTGAAGTGCCGTGGAGAAGGCATCCTCCGTACTCCTGTTCTTGCAGTAGAAGAACTGATGGGGTCCAGTGTGGGAGGTAGGCAGCCTTTGAGGTGTGCCAGGACCAGCCTCTCGAAGCACTTAGTGATGATGGGGGTAAGTGCAACTGGGCGGAAGTAGTTGAGGCTCGCCACAGTGGAGTGTTTTGGCACCAGCACGATGGAGGTGGTTTTAAGGCACGTGGGACAGCTGCTTGGGCATGTGACAGGTTGAAGATGTCAGTCCAGACGTCTGTCAGCTGCGCAGCACAGGTCCCGAGGACGCACCCGGGGATGTCGTCAGGGCCAGCAGCCTTTCGTGCATTAATCCTGCTCAGTGCCGCATACACGTCGATGGGGGTGAGTATGAGGGGCTGGTGATCAGCAGAGAGCACAGCCTTGGTGGCCACCTCTTGATTGTCCCTGTCAAAGCGGCCATAAAAGTGGTTAAGCTCTTCAAGGAAGGAGGCGTCGCTGGATGTGGGGGTGGTGTTTATAGTCCGTGATGGCCTGGATGCCTTGCCACATATCGGGGGTCGGAGTTGTTCTTGAAGTGCTCCTCGATCCTTAGCTTGTAGCTGTGCTTGGCCTTCTTGATGCCCCTCTTCAGGTTAGCCCTGGATGAACTGTAGGCTCGAGCATCGCCCGACCTGAAAGTGGTGTCACGTGCCTTCAGCAGTAGCCCGACTTTTCTGTTCATCCATGGCTTCTGATTCGGGAATGTGGGGTAATCCGTTTGAGAGAGGTGACACTGTTAATGTCCAAAACGGAGGAGGTATACGAGTCAATGTCCGTGTGGGAGTCAAGGGTGGCCTGAGCTGCAAACACATTCCAGTCAGTGTTTCCAAAAAGCTGCTGAAGTGTGGTCCGCTCCCTCTGACCAAACTTTAACTGTCCTCACTGTGGGTTTAACATGTCTGATGAGTGGAGAGTACTTTGGAAACAGGAACAATGAGAGGTGATCAGACTGCCCAAGGTGGGGGAGGGGGGCGGCTTTGGAAGGCTTCAGCCATGTTTGTGTAAACTTTGTCCAGTATCTTGTCTTCTCTAGTGGCGAAGGAGACATGTTGGTGGAATTTGGGCAGTAGTCTTCAAGTTGGAGTGATTGAAGTCACCCGCAACAATGAAGGCTGCCTCGGGGTTGTGAGTCTGTTGTTTGCTAATGGCAGTATGCAGTTCTTTCATTGCAAGCTTAACATTAGCATCCAGAGGAATATAGGCTGCAGTCACAACATTGGAAGTAAACTCTCTGGGCAGATAGAACGATCTGCATTTAACCATGAGAAACTCTAGGTTAGCTGAGCAGTGACTCTCAATGATGGCAGTGTCCATGCACCAAGCTTTATTTACATAAACGGGTCCCACATGGTCCAGTATTACATATAAATAATATAATTAATAAAATTGTGAGTGTATATTTTGAATGAGACTGCCGCAGAAGTCCGTTCCTGTGGGTTCCCCCGTTTACTGAACCCCACTGACTGCCATTGTGCAGAGTGGGGTTCACAGCCATAGTGGGACAGGGGCAGTGTCAGGCTGGGGGAATACTAAGGCATCTTTCACTGACAGGAAAATGCCTAAACCTAACTCGCACCCCCCCTTCCAGAGCTGCCCACGGCTGGAGCTGCTTTGGGACCGGCTGCGGGCTCTGCACGTGTGGCCGTTCAGCGCGTCCACCTCGGCCAGCATGCCCTTCTGGATCATCATGGTGATGAGGGTGGGGAGCAGCACTGCCCTGCACGTCGCCCGGGCCGCCTTCAGCACCCCAATAGCACCGGCTCCGTCAGTCCGCCAGCTTGTTCGCTGCAACACCAGCGGCCCGACAGCCCAACCGACCACTTGCAGCACCCACCGGCGGCCCGACTGACCACTCGCAGCACCCACCGGCGGCCCGACTGACCACTCGCAGCACCCACCGGCGGCCCGACTGACCACTCGCAGCACCCACCGGTGGTCCGACTGACCACTCGCAGCACCCACCGGCAGCCCGACCGATCTTTCACAGCATTCACCGGCCTAACAACATTTCACAGCATCCACCGGACCACCAACAGACTGATCGACTGACTGACTTCCGACTGACCCTAATCCTAACCCTAACTCTACATTTGTTATTTATCATTTTTATTTAACAGATCATAACTTTATTAAGATAAATCAATTGGAAAACAATTTATCAGCAAGGTTAGCATTACCTTTATTCCTTGGAAACCTTGCTATTGTTTTGATGTAATTAGGAGGCAGCCATGATCCCACTGCCCAGCTACCATGAAACAAAGCGCATGAATGGTCAATTTGCGTCCAACGCAATGTCAAACGTGCACTGATTGGACAATTACTACACGGAAAATTGGAGGTTTTTCTCATATTTTAAAAATATGTGCAGGTCTTGTTCTTGACGAGTTTCAGGTATGATTTCTATAATATTTTTACACAATATGTTAAAAATTCAGGTAGTTACCTGATTTGGGTAAGACTTAAACAAAAAAGCAGCTTGGCCCACAGCCTACTCAGCTTACATCTCTGTTTTTAAATTCCAGCCCTCTTGATATAAATGCTAGCATTGAATTTGTCTTCCTTATTACCGATTCGACTTGCAAATTAACTTTTGCAAGTCCATTTGCACCTCTGATTTTGAGATTCTCTCTCCACTCACACTGGTCTGTATCTAATTTTAAATGCCAATACATCGGGTCATATCAGTTCATCAAAATTCCCTTCATTGTTAACTATATTTTTTCAGTTTTACATCAATGACAAAATAGTGCTCTGTATAATGGTCCCGGACTACATCAGAAAATATGGTGTTTTCATAGCAGTCCCCAAGAAATTCAACTGCTTGCTTTTTGTCAGTCTAACAAAACATTCACTTCCATCATATTAATTCCTGAATGCAAAACCCTGACATAGTCCAAGAATCTATAAACTGAAGAAAACACCAATAACTAAGAATTTTATTACTTGACCCACCTTTACGCCAGTATTTATTAGATAAACAAAATTTCTAGTAAATAAAATACAAGTTACCAACTTCCATTACCAAAGGTTCATACCTCCACTATGTGGTAATTCAGAGGAATCTTGTTTTTTCCAGGATAGCTGAGCAACTGTGCAGCACTGTCAGTGAAGAAGATAGACAAAGCAAATTAATATACAGAAATATAAATTAAAAATTAACCTAAAATAAGAAATCGATATTCTTGTGCAAAGTTAAAATCTGCCTTGTTATATCTAGTTAGTAGTTTTACTGCCAAGATCAATTATGACATTGAAGAATGGACATGATAATTGAACACCATTGCTTATAATTACATTTATGGTTGCTGTTTATTACTGGCTACGACAATACATTTAAACTATTCTTCCCATCTTTATAATCTTTTATGCATACGCTTTAATATTCAGTAGAACTCCAATAATCAGTTATCTCATTGTTTAGAAATTCCAATGGTCCACTGAAACTCACAGGGTCTTTCTTGCACTCCATTGAAACTCGCCAAGTTCTCTTTCCAACACCCCTTTGAAACTTACTGGGTTCAATGGGAAATTTATATTACTGCGTAACATATTTAAAAACTTAAAATAAGATCGTGCTAAAATTCTTATTAGAATAGCAGCCAATAGTGTAGAAAAACTGCCATTTCCAGCATCACCAAAATCATGAATGTGCATGACTAATGGGGTTTTACTGTACACAATTAATTTATCTACACTTCTTTCTCAACCAATAAGAAAGTGTTATCGTAGGAATTAAAAAGGCTGGACATTACCATGTTTTCCTTTCCTTCCAATGAGATTTGATAATACAACGGAGATTCTCTTCAATTACAAATCTCTCAACAGAGTGGCTGCCAGGCATGACTGGGCCCTAGAGCAAGAGATAACAACATGAATGTGCATTTGTTTTTAAATTGTTATCTTTTTAATGTAGCTAATATTCACAGCATCCATGCAACCAAGACAACTGACCATAAATCAAAAATATTATGCTTAAAACAATTGAAATCTAACAAAACTGCAGTTCAAGATCTGAACATCTAGCACAGGTAGATTAAACGACTTTAAGATCGCCAGATATTATCGACAAAGGACTCCAAATAAACGCATTTTAATAATGAAAACAATTTTAATAACTGAACTGATTATATTAAAATGATATTACACATATTCAAAACTAGTTTGAAAAGAAGAGGGATGAGGAGGTAACAGAATAATTTAAAGTGGGTCAAAGCCAGGACAAATGTATCATAAGCCGTCAGATCACTTTTTGCTCAGGATCTGAAAGTATTCCTGCGCAAAGGAACAGGTTAGCTTTGAGAAACAATAGATATTGAGCAACAGTAACCAGTCTAGATAATGGTTATATAATAACATACATTTCTCATTGTGATAAAATATTCTGACCAACAATTCAACATCAGTCATTATTTAATACCACTTACACACATCCTCTTACAAGCTTGCTAATCTATATCAGCTCCCAGTTCATCAATACCTTTGTTTAAAGTTTCATACTCACATAAGGCCCTTATCTTCCTCACTCCACCTGTACTATAACCCTCAAAAATCTTTACATTCCTCTTACTTTGGACTTTTGCACACCTTCCACATACTTCACACCAGAAGATGGCTGTCGTTTTATTCATGCTGTACAAATCTATCTGGATTTATTTCCCCTACATTTATCTCCCCTCTGTATCCCTCTTTATGACCAGGTTTTTAGTTACCTTGGTTTAGTTATCTTTGGTTCTGTCTAGTTTTCTCAAATACAATTCTGTGATGTATCCACGTAACATTTTACCACATTAAAAGCATGATATAAATGCAAGTTGTTGTTGTCGTGCATTCATAAAATCACTATACAAAAGCACTTAAAAATACTTGTACCATGTAATACTTGTAATCATGTAGACATGACTCCAGATCTCAATGCTGCTAAAAATCCATCACAAAATCCATAAAGGATACTTTAATTATCTGCACAAAACAAATATCAATTGTATCCTTCCCATATATCATCCTTTTGGCCATCTTTGTAGAAGCCTGCAAGGCAAATGTCAGTGAGGCCTATGGGTTTCGGGTCCCTGCAAGTGGGATCCAGCAAGTTAGTAGTAAAGACTTACTGATTTACTTCCTAGGTGGAATATACCACTGCTTGGCCATGGACTTAATTCAGATCAGGCAGATTATTACAGACAAAGAACAAAATCAAGACTGTTTATTGTTGATCACATTTTACATTCGACAACCAACCCCAAAACGGTTGTTTAAAATTGTACCAAAACAATTAAAGGATTGAAAAGGCAATAAAGAATTACACCAAATTAGCTGTTCTAACATGATGGAAAATATTAAAAACAAATGATTTAACCCAATGTGAAATAACAATTAAGACAGGGCCCAAAACTTTATTTGCTCCAGCTGGTCAGACCAGGTAGCATTCTCGTGAATCTTTTTTTATACTGTCATTAAACTGGAAATGGTACAAAAAAGATTTAAGAAGATGTAGAATCAATGATCTGGATGATGGGGTGGAAAATTGGATAAGTAAGTATGCAGATGATACTAAGATAGGTGGTGTTGTGGATAATGAAGTAGATTTTCAAAATCTACAGAGAGATTTGGGCCATTTGGAAAAGTGTGCTGAAAGATGGCAGATGGAGTTTAATGTTGATAAGTGTGAAGTGCTACATCTTGGCAGGACAAATCAAAATAGGACGTACATGGTAAATGGTAGGGAATTGAGGAATGCTGTGGAACAGAGGGATCTAGGAATAACTGTGCATAGTTCCCTGAAGGTGGAATCGCATGTAGATAGGGTGGTAAAGAAAGCCTTTGGTGTGCTGGCCTTTATAAATCAGAGCATTGAATATAGGAGTAGGGAAGTAATGTTAAAATTGTACAAGGCATTGGTAAGACCAATTCTGGAGTATGGTGTACAATTTTGGTCGCCTATTTATAGGAAGGATGTCAACAAAATAGAGACAGTACAGAGGAGATTTACTAGAATGTTGCCAGGGTTCCAGCAACTATGTTACAGAGAAAGGTTGGACAAGTTAGGTCTTTATTCTTTGGAGCGCAGAAGGTTAAGTGGGGACTTGATTGAGGTCTTTAAAATGATGAAAGGGATAGACAGAGTTGACGTGGATACGTTTTTCCCATTGAGGGTAGGGAAGATTCAAACAAGAGGGCATGACATGAGAATTAAGGGACAGAGGTTTCGGGATAACGTGAGGGGGAACTTCTTTACTCAGAGGGTGGTGGCTGTGTAGAATCAGCTTCCAGCAGAAGTGGTGGAGGCAGGATCGATTTTAACATTTAAGAGTAAAGTGGATAGGTATATGGACGTGAAGGGAATGGAGGGGTATGGTCTGAGTGCAGGTAGATGGGACTAGGGGAAAACAAATGGTCGGCACGGACTGGAAGGGCCGAGAGGGCCTGTTTCCGTGCTGTAATTGTTATATGGTTCAAAAAAGATTTAAGAAGATGTTACTGGGACTGGAAGGTTTCTATTATAAGGAGAGGTTGGGTCTTCTTGCCTGGAGCGTATGGGGCTGAGGGCGACTTTATTGAGGTTTATAAAATCAAAGAGAAGCATAGATAAAGTAAATAGTCAATCTTTTCCGCATGGTTGTGGAACATAAAACTAGAGGGCATAAGTTTAAGTTGAGAGGGAAAAGATTTTAAAGGGACTTGGTGGGGGGCAACTTTTTCCATGCAGAGGGTGGTGGATATCTGCAAACAGCAGCCAGACGAAGTGGTGGAGTTGGGTACAATTATAATTTAGAAGACACCTGAACAGTTACAAGGATATGATAAGTTTGGAGTGATGTGGGCCAGGTGTAGACAAGTGGGACCTGCACAGTTAGGTAACTTGGTCAGTACGGACGGGTGGTGCCGAAAGGATTGTTTATATACTGTACGATTCCTTTCCGTTGCCACTGTTGGCGCAGACATATCTGCAGTCAGAGCTCTATTCCGAGGAAAACATTTTTTCAGGGGAAATAGTGATTTTTTGAAGATAAAGTAAGATTTTTGTGAGTGTGTTATGAACTAAACCTACAAGTTTAGTGTGGTAAGTTTAGGCAGGTAAGTGTGAGGGACAAGATAAGTAATAAGAATTTTACAATCTTTAGTATGTGCAACCACATACATAAGCAGCACATCTCGTAAAACTCAAGGCAGAGTCCATTTCCATCTTCCCAATGTTCCAGGAATTATTATGGTAACGTGTTTCAGCTTTAATCACAACTTATGTAAAATTATCTATTGTTCAAATAGCCCATGTTTGACTGTTAGGTTTCCAAAACAAAATAACTAACTATTAAAATTTCATTATCACCATCAAAACTATTAAAGATCACATTAAAATTGATGCATATACATGAACAAAGGCCCAGAATTTGCAGTCAGCAGCGAAACAATGACGCTTAAGCTGAACTTGAAGAAAGCTGCCCTAAAGATTTAGCTACCTGTTCCTGTCAAGCATTAATTCAAATGAACCCCTGATATCCAGCTACTGTGATGTTGTTAAGCTGGCTAAGCATCCAATCGCATTCAAAATTTCTCAGACAGCATAAGGCACATATTTTTAAATTACTTTTTAAACATTATACAGATTGCTAAATAAAAAAATTGGAACATACACATAAAAGAAAGAAAGACTTGCATTTATATAGCATCTTTCATGTCTCTTTCATAACGTCCCAAATCGCTTTACAGCCAATGAAGTACGTTTGAAGTGTTGTCACTGTTCTAATGTAAGAAATATGTAACATGTGATTAAGGTAGCAACTCAAATACCACATTTAAAAAAAATCTATCATATTTTGAAATATTTAAGGGAATGATAACACAATTACATAATTGTTTAGGACCCAGTAGCTAGTTAAGCAATAATTGTGGCTTATTATGCCATTAAAGACTCTTAAATCTCATGCAATAAAATACAGGATTTCAGGCTATTCTTCAGGGGGACTATTTTGTACATTGGTTAAATTCTCTCAAACATGAAGGAAGGCTGCAACTGCAAGCCAACAGAGAACATTTGAATCACTGACAGCAACTTCAACATTTCCAGATTGAAATACATTTACAAGCCAGAAAATCAAAGTTACTGTGAATATCATGAAGTAATAATGGCAAAAGCAGGTAGTTTTACCATCATTACTATTGCAAAATCTGGGCACAAGTATTCAGTTATTCCACTCAAATGTTTAATAGCTGATTATGCATTGAATATTTGAAATCATTAAATGTGTGCATTCACATATCCAACAACTTGCATCTGTATCATGATTCTAATGCTAAATACGTTCCAGGCACTGCGCAGAAAGTAGAGTCCGAACAAGAATCTGCCACTTTTCAGCAACAAATCCAAACTGCAGCTCATATTGTGGTGACCAACAACTGTGTAAAATAAGCTACTGCATACCTCAGGGGCATCTGTGTAGTCGAACATTCTGAAAACGACAAGTGGCACAGGATAGATAGAGTCCTTTGTGTGAGGAGGTGGTGTGAACGGTGGTAGATTGTGCTGCAAGGCCTCACAGAGGACACTATCGAAAGCCAAATACGGTCTCAAGATATGTTTCTCCTGCCAACGATCTTTTTTCAACTTCTGAATTTGTGCCCACAGACAGTCCAAGTACTGCAGCAAAAAAAAAATATTCTTCAATGATTAATCAGCCAATCATTCATGTTGAAATGTGGAATGTGCTATTATTTTATTAAAGTCTATTTTACTAATAAATGCTATAGTAAAATCTCAATCAGTTTTGAAAAAGACCAACAAATTATCTGAATTATGCAGTCACAGTAGGTAAAGAAGATGGCATCAGGCAAGTTAAAAAAAGTGTAGATGAACAAAATTAGTGTAGCTGGGCAAAATGTTCAGTGCGGGAAGATACACTCTCCAACAATACCCACTGTCTTATTCTGCAAAGTAGTTATGAATCCAAACTACCCACTCCGATGCATCTGAATCTGCTGGATCAGCCTCCCCTCAGCGAGTTTTATCAAATGCCTTACTAAAATCTATATATAGACAACATCCATTGCACTATCCTCACCAATCATCCTCATTATCTCCTCAAAAAAAACAATCAGTGTACAATGGCATAGCTGAAAGAGCTGATGCCTCACTGCGCCAGAGACCCGGGTTCAATCTCAGGTGCTGTCTGTATGGCTTTTGCACTGTCACCATGCAGGTTTCCCGGTGACAGTGTGTGTTTTCTCCAGGTGCTCTGGTTTCCCCCCCATATCCCAAGCATATGCTGGGTTTGTAAATCCTCAATTCATTGCCTAGAATGGAGGGACCATCGGGACTTTAATGAGTACTTTGTTACTTTGTCAGAGCCAGATATGTAGCGACTCTTTGCATACTTTATGCATTGTATGCAAAAACAAAGCATTTCATGTGACAATGGGTACATGTAACAATGTGACAATAATCATTGATTCCTTCTACTTGCCTACTTGAGTTTTCCTGCTTGCTTATATTCCTCAAAGGCTCTGTCTGATTTCATTTTCCAAAACCTTACATATGCTTGCTTTATTTTTGACCAAATTTAGAACGTCTCTGGTCACCTATGGTTATCTTCCTGTGGCATATTTATCGCTCCTCCTCACTGTTAGTCCTGAACTTTAAGAATAAGGGGTAAGCCATTTAGGACGGAGATGAGGAAACACTTTTTCACAGAGAGTTGTGAGTCTGTGGAATTCTCTGCCTCAGAGGGCGGTGGAGGCCGGTTCTCTGGATACTTTCAAGATAGAGCTAGATATGGCTCTTAAAGATAGTGGAGTCAGAGGATATGGGGAGAAGGCAGGAACGCGGTACTGATTGTGGATGATTAGCTATGATCACATTGTATGGTGGTGCTGGCTCGAGGGGTCGAATGGCCTACTCCTACATCTATTGTCTATTGAACTCTGACCACCTGTTACTTGATCAGATTATGGAATGTCCCTTCCCGAGACAATAGCACAGAAGACCTGATAACCACTTCAACAAATTATTAATCATTTCCTCCAAAATTTGACTTGTTTAGGTTTCTAATTTAAAAAGATTGAATAACATTTAATTTAAAAAAAAGAATGGTATGGAAACTTAGAATGTGTGTTAAATGGAAGAGTTACATCCTGGAGTTTAGAAATTGTTGTTTACAAGCCCATGCAATTAAAGTTCTGAAATAGAATTAATTAATGATAGAAGTTTCCTCAGTACAGCCACCAACTAACCTATATAGACAACCCAACAATATTGCCAAGACAGCAATATGCACAGTTAAATAGATGACAAAAGTATACTGTAACCTGGGAAAGGATCTTGCACAAGTACATAATTATTGAAAAATAAATAAATGCAAGCAAATTCCTGAAGCAATGTCAATCCAAAATAAATCAGGAAGTAATTTCCAGTTACTTCAAAGTTAGTGCTGGATCGTTTCTGCATTTATTTTTATCAATCCCAGTGCCATTTTCCTCACTTAATTGGGCATAAATTACCTTGCACTTTAGAATGAATGAATACAAAATGTCCATGTCTTGTTACTGGGTAGGAAGAAAGCAATCCATAATGTCCCTTTCCCAAAGCTTTTCCTAGTCATTTGATCTCCCTAACGTGGTTTTCACTTATGGTTGTGATTGAGAAATATGTACAAAGTAAACTGACTTCAAATGCTGGAAAATATCAAGCCTCCAATTGGCTTCCACTTAAAACAGATGCACACTGAATTAACAAAAATGCACACAACAAAACATTGTGTTTCCATTTCAATAGGAAATGTATTTAAACATAGAAAATGTGTCTTCAATTACTTTACTCACCTCTTCTTGTTCATGTGGTTGTTCAGCAGTCCAGCATTGTAGCATTGGAACATGATGTTTTTGACGTTTGCTACAACAGATAAAGGAAATGATAAATATAAGCCTTGGCCCATGTACAAAGGTCCACCCATTGTTGATGGGAAAATTTATACATAAAATGTGTAAATCCACAATTGTTCTTAAGATACTTCCACTGAGATAAAGTGCTCATAATCATACTTTATTAGCCAAGTATGCTTTGCAACATACATGCATCATACAAGAGCTTAGAGACATGACCAAATGCATCATAATTCAAAACAATATAGGAAAGTCCAGTTTAAACCCAACCTTTTCATTCTGTTTATCTGAACAAAAGCACGATTTTGAAAGTCTTTCTGGAAATCAGTACAGCTCCCACTTTTGTATACAGGGAGAGCTAAAGAATGCTACCAGGATTACATCATTAAAACACTGCGTGGTAGCTGCGGCTCACCTGCAGTCCATCTATTTTTTTCTTCTTTTTTTTTGGTCTTTTTGTGTCTGTTTTTAGTTAGAATTTTGGTTTATTAGGTTGTGTTTGTGTGTGGGGGGGGGGGGGGGGGGGGGGGGGGGGGGGGGGGGGGGGGGGGGGGGGGGGGGGGGGGGGGGGGGGGAGAAACAAGGTTTTAGTCTCTCCCTTCGGGGGGGATGCGACCTTTTCTTGTCGTGTCACCCGTCACTGTCTGTGCTGAGGCCTAATGGCGGAGGCCTAATGGCGGTGCTGGCGGCCTCGGAGCTGTGGCGAGCGTTCAGAGCTCCAGTCTTCCAGCGGCGGCAGCGGCCCGGCTTCAGAGCTCCGGTGCTCCAGCGGTGCTCCAACGGCGGCTCGGCTTCAGAGCTCCGGTGCTCCAGCGGTTGCTCCAGCGGCTGCCCGGTTTCAGAGCTCCGGTGCTCCAGCAGTTGCTCCAGCGGCGGCCCGGCTTCAGAGCTCCGGCACGGCTTCAGAGCTCCGGCGCTCCAGCGGTGGACCCTGATTCAGAGCTGTGGCGGTGTTCCAGCATTCCGGCGACGGCGGTGGTGGCAGCCCGTCTTCGGAGGCTCAGCCGCGGGCCTAGTGGACGCTAACATCAGAGGCCTGGATCGCCTCAGCGCAGAGGGAGAACAAGTAGGGAAGAAGACAAAGACTTTAAGACTTTTGTCTTCCACCACAGTGAGGAGGTGCCTGGTGAACTCACTGTGGTGGATGTTAAATATGTGTTTATTGTGTGTTTTGTTTTAATTTATTATATGTTATGACTGCAAGGTAACAAAATTTCGTTCAGACCGAAAGGTCTGAATGACAATAAAGGAATCTAATCTAATCTAATCAACCATTCAATTTTCAAATGTC
Source organism: Okamejei kenojei (assembly GCA_035221665.1). Classification (NCBI taxonomy): domain Eukaryota; kingdom Metazoa; phylum Chordata; class Chondrichthyes; order Rajiformes; family Rajidae; genus Okamejei; species Okamejei kenojei. The sequence continues at coordinate 89,957,849 of CM069133.1, forward strand.
CTCCGCTAATCTGGCAAGAAGGAAAGTGTACTTCAATTAAAAAAATCTCAGGAAGAATGATTGATATGGGTTTATATTGTCATGTGCACCAAGATACTGTGAAAAGCCTTTTTTATTAGCAAATTAAAGTGGCATTGCAGATAAAATTCTCTAGATTTGGGGATGGTTTCAGTGTATTGGTAAATAGAAGATGTAAAAGGGAGGGAAAATGAATTTAGATGAAGATTAAAAGTAACATTAGTAAATTCTCAGATGACACAAAGCTGGGTGGCAGTGTGAACTGTGAGGAGGATGCTATGAGGCTGCAGGGTGACTTGGACAGGTTGGGTGAGTGGGCGGATGCATGGCACATGCAGTTTAATATGGCCAAATGTGAGGTTATCCACTTTGGTAGCAAGAACAGGAATGCAGATTATTATCTGAATGGTGTCAAGTTTGAAAAGGGGAAGTAGAATGAGATCTGGGTGTCCTTGTTCATCAGTCACCAAAAAGTAAGTATGCAGGTACAGTAGGCAGTGAGGAAAGCTAATGGCATGTTGGCCTTCATAACATGAGGAGTTGAGTATAGGAGCAAAGAGGTCCTTCTGCAGTTGTACAGGGCCCTAGTGAGACTACACCTGGAGTATTGTGTGTGCTGTTTTGGTCTCCAAATTTGAGGAAGGACATTCTTGCTAATGAGGGAGTGCAGCGTAGGTTCACGAGGTTAATTCCCGGGATGGCAGGACTGTCATATGTTGAAAGAATGGAGCGACTCGGCTTGTATACACTGGAATTTAAAAGGATGAGAGGGTATCCTATTGAAACATATTAGTGGAGCTAATAGGACTTGATGTTTCAATCCCTGTAGTAAGTCGTCACTCTTGCTATTTGCAGTGGGATTGGAGTGGTGAAAGGTAGGTTAGGTACGACATCGGGGTCAACAGATGGGCACCCTCCTTCTTTGACGTTTCATTGATAAGCCCACAACATCTCCAGAGGGCTCAACGGTGATACCTGACGTCCCAGTTATACTTCCTCAATTCCATACCCTCCTGTCTTCATCTTGCAGCCCAATTGTTATCTTTCCTTTTGATCCAAATCCAATTGCTGCTTTTTTCTGCAGAATTTGATAATGACTTGATTGCTTGTGGAGGGAGCGACCCCTCACCTCCATTTTCTTTAATAGCCTGGTCGTAGATGTAGCAACAAATCCCCTGCATCCCACTTGGACTGGGAAAATCTTGGTCGTCCAGCCATTCTGGGCAACTTCAGCTGCCAGTTCAGAGTACTTGGTCTTTTTCCTGTCATAAGCTTCTTCAACACCATCTTCCCACGGAACTGTCAATTCCACAATGTATGCCAACTTGGCCGTTGTGGACCACAGGACCATGTCTGGCTGGAGTGTTGTAGCCACAATGTCTGGGGGAAACATAAGCTTTTTTTACTAAGTCCACTTCCATTTTCCACTCCCGAGCAGGCTGCAGAATGCTTGCCTCCTTTGGTGTTATCTGGTGCTCTGGACGTTGTCCTGCTGGTTCAAATGTTGTGAAGTGGACATTTCCTGCCGATGTTTGTGGGGAAGAATTTGTGATAAGATTATTAAGGGATTGGACACGCTAGAGGCAGGAAACATGTTCCCGATGTTGGGGGAGTCGAGAACCAGGGGCCAGTTTAAGAATAAAGGGTAGGCCATTTAGAATGGAGATGAGGAAAAACGTTTTCACCCAGAGAGCTGTGAATCTATGGAATTATCTGCCTCAGAAGGCAGTGGAGGCCAATTCTCTGGATGCTTTCAAGAGAGAGTTAGATAGATCTCTTAAAGATAGCGGAGTCAAGGGATATGTGGGGAAGGCAGGAACAGGGTACTGATTGTGGATGATCAGCCATGATCACAGTGAATGGCGGTGCTGGCTCAAAGGACCGAATGGCCTACTCCTGCACCTATTGTCTATTGAAAGTAGGATGACACAAAGCTAGGTGGCAGTGTGAGCTGTGAGAAGGAGGCTATGAGGCTGCTGGGTGACTTGGATAGGTTGGGCAAGTGGGCAGATGCAGTATAAATGTGAGATTATCCAAGAACAGGGCAGATTATTATCTGAATGGTGTCAGATTAGGAAAAGGGGAGGTGCAACGAGACCTGGGTGCCCTTGTACATCAGTCACTGAAAGTAAGCATATAGGTACAGCAGGCAGTGGAGAAAGAAAATGACATGTGATCCTTTATCACAAGAAGATTTGAGTACAGGAGCAAGGAGGTCCTACTGCAGTAATATAGGGCCCTGGTGATGCCATACCTGGAGTATTATGTGCAGTTTTGGTCTCCTAATTTGAGGGAGGACATTCTTGCTATTGAGGGAATGCAGCGTAGGTTAACGAGGTTAATTCCAGGGGTGGCAGGACTGACATTTGATGAAAGAATGGATCGACTGTGCTTATACTCACTGGAAGAATGGATCGACAGGGCTTATACTCACTGGAATTTAGAAGGATAAGAAGGGATCTTATAGAAACATATAACATTCTTAAGGGATTGGACAGGCTAGATGTAGCAAAAAATGTTCCCATATGCTGCAGAACCAAGGGTCACAGTTTAAGAATAAGGGGTAGGCCATTTAGGAATGAGATGAGGAAAAACTTTTTCACAGAGAGTTGTGAATCTGTGGATTCTCTGCGCAAAAGGCGGTGGAGGCCAATTCAACTGATGTATTCAAGAGAGTTAGATGTATTCAAGTGAGTTAGCAAACGGAATCAAGGAATATGGGGAGAAAGCAGGAACAGGGTACTGATTTTGGATCAGCCAGCTGGCTCGAAGGGCCAAATGGCCTACTCCTGCACCTATTTTCTATGGTCGATACGCTACGATCTACAGAAGACCAAATACATTAAATGCCAAATCAACAGTTATTGTGGAAAACAAATGTTTCCAGTGTAGGTGGTAACATATTGACATGGACATAAGATTAACTGACTGACGAGAAATAGAGAGGTGGCACAAATATGTCATTTTCTGATTCACACTGATGCTGGACCCTCAGCTTCTTGCTGTTTATATAAATGACTTGGATCAAAAAAGACAAAAGTGTAGTTGCTAAATTCGCCTATGACTGAAAGATGGATAGGAAAGTAAGTTTAAACAGGACCTAATGCAGTTGCCAAGGGATATATAGGAAAGTTGAATGGGCACGGATCTGGCAAATTGAGTATAATTGAAAAATTGTGAAATGGTCCATTTTGGGTAGAAAAATGAAAAAAATACTATTATCTAAACAATGAAGGTGTATAAATATCCGAGAGGTAAAGGGATTTGAGTACCCAAGTAGACTACTCACAGAATACTAATCACCAGGTACTGCAAGTAATTAGGAAACTAATAGAATGTTATTTTTTACTACCAGGGCAAATTGAAAAAAGGTTACCAAAAGGATGTTACTTTTGAGACCACTTATGGAATACTGTACAGTATTGGTATTCTTATAAATGGAAGGGTATATGTGTATCCGAGGCAGTTTACAAAAGTTTACAAGACTGATGTATGAGGAAAAGTTCAAAAGGCTATGCTTGTATCTAATGAAGCTTGAAAGAATGAGCAGTGACTAATTTGAATCAGATAAGATTATGAAGGATCTTGACACGGTGGACATGAAGAAGATGTTTATTTTTGTATGAAATAGGAGATCACTGTTTTAAAATAAGGCGTTATCCGTTTAAGGCAGAACAGGTGAAAAAAGACAGACGAGGTGAAATTATTTTCTCTCAGAGTTAATATCTAAATGCCTAAAAGAAAATCAAATACTAAACTGTATGCATCAATATATTAATATTAAACTCTTATTTTAATTGTTGGTTGTAAGAAGAATTGATAGATTGATTTATTTTACGGTTAAAATGATCACTTACGTCAGATAACTTTCGACCTGCAAAAGAATTCGATCCATCTCTACATCCTTTTTCTCATAGAGCTCCTTTCCAACCCAGGGAAGGGCAGAAAGCACTGAATACACATACCAGTCAGAGCGAACCTAAAGGAAAGTCCAAATAAACACAAGTATTTAAACGTTTTTACAATACAAATTAACATTTACTGTAAAAAATATCAAGAGAAGGCATAATTTTCTTAACGTGTAAAAACAGATATCAAAGCAACAGTATATTTCAATTGAAGCAACTATATGGCTTACAATGAAGTGACAATAGGAAAATAAGAGTTCCTTTTGGTTATGTATTCTACTTTAAGATAGCTATAAGTAACAAGTTGAACGTATCTAACTTCCATCAAAATATTATAAAACATTCCCTTGTGCTTCTCAGATAAGGTTAATTCAAAAAGACTTTAAGAGAGACAGAATGTTCCCCTCCCCTCATCCGACATCCTTTTGTCTCCCTTTCACCTCTGCTTAACACTTGCCAAGGTCTTTTCTGCCTCCACCTCACTTTTCCAATTTTCTCCCCATACTCAAGATTGAAGACGGGTCCTGACCCAAAACGTCATCTGTCCATTCCCTCCACAGATGCTGTCTGATCTGCTGAGTTCCTCCAACACTGTTTCGCTAAAAAAAGTCCATCTGATTACAAAGGGGAAAAAATCCCAGCAGAAAACACCATTTGATAACGATTTCTTACCTGTGGTATATCCTCCTCTTGCGTTACGCTGATAAAGTTTTCGAACATTGCCACCATGGATGGAGCAGCAATCACATGACAATTCACAAGATCAGACAGAAACCGAATCTGCACAAGGAGCGCATCTTAGTTGTAATAAAATTGTTTTATTTTTTAAGCTAGCAGACAATTTTAAAAATAGGCTGCATTCTATTGAAATATTCAAGCATTTAATTTCCGCTCAAAATATTACTTTTACCAGTTTAAGATATAGAAAGCAACTTTCCCACTTGCATCAATAGCTACATAATACATTTTCCCAATACGAGTAATCATGCATCTACTTCTGCTGTCAAAATTCCTCGAAATCTATACTACAGTGTAACAATGACCTTCATTTCATGATCAATGCACGATAGTTGAAACTGAAAGTTTGCATTATTCAGTGTTATGTTATATGTCATCAATGATGTTTGTTTATACAGTACCATTATGATATAATGGACAGCAAGCATTTTAGAGAATACTATAAGTGTAATCAAAATTTGTTTTTAAAAAAATACATTAAAATGAGAAACAGGTATACAGGTAGTGGTCCAGATAGTATAAGTAAAAAGCTTAAAGCATGAGAAAAGAGAAGAATGAATAGTTGTCCAACAGTGGTATGAAGACCAATGGCCACAAACTAAGATGTTGCAAATATACAGAATGCTGCAAGTGCTTGTCATTCACATTGTGCTCATCGGCAACGTCACAATCATCACATTTATAACAGCATTCATTCACAATGATTGTTTTTTAGTAGAATATGGGGTGTAAAGAAAGCGTTTCAGAGAGCTTTGTCGTTTTTATTTGAATAAAACTTATCTAACGGCAAACATGGCACAACAGTCAAGATTTTTGGAGCAGGACATTCCAGCCCATTACAACACAAAAGTTGACTTACAGAAAAAACTGCCTCGATGTACAAATTAGCTTTCAAAGTTTCCTTAAGCTGTCTGACCATAGCTTCTACAAATTCACCACCGAAGTTGTAATTCCTGGCATTTAGTAGCCCCACGAGTGTTGTGTATACAGGTAATTTTTCAGGAAGCTGTCTTGCTCTGGAAGATATCATGTCAAACAATGAACTAGGTATTTTATTATTGTGATAGAAAGTTATGTATTGCCATAAGAGTAAGAATTGTTAATCATTTAGTGAGATGGTATTAAGAGCAATAAGTAGTACAATGGTACTACAAGCGGTAGATTTAATTACTTTCATAAAAACACATTTAAGCGTAAGCAAACAAAAGGCTGTAAAGAACAATTGTGTTCTGTTTTGGCCACCCTACTATAGGAAAGATGTCATTAAGCTGGAAAGAGTGCAGGGAAGACTTTGCAAATTTCCAATCAAACAGGTTTAGAGGGAAATGGGTCGAATGCAGGTAAATGCAAAACTTTGATGCAGTATCCTGGTCAATACATACGAGTTGGGTTGAAGAGCCTGTCATTGTGTTGTATGACTTTCAGTCAATGTTAAAATATTTCCAGCAGCCTATACACAAACTAAGTACTATTGGCAAAATTACAGGCAAATTGTCTCATCAAAAGTTAAATTAAAAATAATTTTTAAGAGACACAACATGGAAATAGACCATTCTGCCCACCGAGTCTACACCGACCATTGATCACCCGTTCATACTAATTCTATGTTATCCCACTTTCTCATCTACTCCCTAAACATAGGGGCAATTATAAGAGTCCAATTAACCTACAACCACCCCCACCACATATTTGGAATGTAGGAGGAAACCGGGATACCTGGAGAAAACCCACACGGTCACAAGAAGAACCTGCAAAATCCCCACAAAAGCACTCGAGGTTGGGATCCCACCAATGTCTCTGGAGCTGCAAGACGGCAGTTCTACCAGCTATGCCACTACAGCACCCTCCATAATATTTGGGACTAAGACCCGATTTATTTATTTGCCTCTGTGCTCCACAATTTAAGATCTGTAATAAGAAAAAAAAGCACATGTGGTAAAAGTGCACATTATCAGATTTTATTAAAGGTTATTTTTATTAATTTTGCCTGTGTTTATACATAGTCCCCTGATTTTAGGGCACCTTAATGTCTGGGACACATGGCTTCACAGGTGTTTGTAATTGCTCAGGTGTGTTTAAATGCCTCCTTAATGCAGGTATAAGAGAGCTCTCAGCACCTATTCTTTCCTCCAGTCTTCCCATCACCTTTGGAAACTTGTATTGCTGTTTATCAACATGAGGACCAAAGTTGTGCCAATTAAAGTCAAAAGCGCCATTATGAGACTGAGGAACAAGAATAAAACTGTTAATAGAGACATCAGCCAAACCTTAGGCTAACCAAAATCAACTGTGTGGAACATGATTAAGAAGAGAGCACTAGTGAGCTTACTAATCACAAAGGGACTGGCAGGCCAAGGAAGACCTTCACAACTGATGACTGAAGAAATCTCTCTATAATAAATAAAAATCCCCAAACACCCGTCCGACAGATCAGAAATATTCTTCAAGAGTCAGGTGTGTATTTGTCAATGATCACTGTCCACAGAAGACTTCATAAACAGAAACAGAGGCTACACCTCAAGATGCAAACCACTGGTTAGCTGCAAAAATAGGATGGCCAGGTTACAGTTTGCCAAGAAATACTTAAAAAAGCAACCAGTCTGGAAAAAGGTCTTGTGGACAGATGAGTCGAAGATTATCCTATATCAGAGTGATCGCAGGAGCAAAGTATGGAGGATAGAATGAACTGCCCAAGATCCAAAACATACCACCTCATCTGTAAAATACGATGGTGGGGGTGTTTTGACCTGGGCATGTATGGCTGCTGAAGGTACTGGCTCACTTATCTTCATTGTTGATACAACTGCTGATAGTAGTAACATAATGAATTCTGAAGTGTATAGACACACGCTTGCTGACCGGTTGCATCGTGGCTTGGTTCGGCAACTTGAGCGCCCTGGAGAGGAAAAGACTACAAAAAGTAGTAAGCACTGCCCAGTCCATCATCGGCTCTGACCTTCCTTCCATCGAGGAGATTTATCGCAGTCGCTGCCTCAAAAAGGCTGGCCGTATCATCAAAGACCCACACCATCCTGGCCACACATTCATCTCCCTGCTATCTTCAGGTAGAAGGTACAGGAGCCTGAAGACTGCAACAACCAGGTTCAGGAATAGCTACTTCCCCACAGCCATCAGGCTATTAAACCTGGCTCGGACAAAACTCTGAACATTAATAACCCATTATCTGTTATTTGCACTTCATTTATTCATGTGTGTATATATTTATATAATGATATATGGACACACTGATCTGTTTTGTAGTCAATGCCTACTATGTTCTGTTGTGCTGAAGCAAAGCAAGAATTTCATTGTTCTGTCAGGGACACATGACAATAAACTCATTTTAACTTGAACATCCTATCTGCTCAAGTTCAAACAAATGCCTCAAAACTCATTGGCCGGCGGTTCATTCTAGAGCAAGACAATGGTCCCAAACACACTGCTAAAGCAACAAAGGATTTTTTCAAAGCTAAAAAAGGTCAATTGTTGAGTGGCCAAGTCAATCACCCGATCTGAACCCAACTGAGCATGCCTTTTATATGCTGAAGAGAAAACTGAAGGAGACTAGCCCCCAAAACAAGCATAAGCTAAAGATGACTGCAATACAAGCCTGGCAGAGCATCGCCAGAGAAGACACCCAGCAACTGGTGATGTCCATGAATCACAGTCTTCAAGCAGTCATTGCATGCAAAGGATATACAACAAAATACTAAACATGATTACTTTCATTTACACGACATTGCTGTGTCCCAAATATTATGGTGCCCTGAAATGGGAGGACTATGTATAAACACTGCTGTAATTTCTACATGGTGAAACCAAAATGTATTAAAATGGCCTTTATTAAAATCTGACAACACGTGATTTAACCACATGTGATTTTTTTCTATTACAAATTTCAAATTGTGGAGTACAGAGGCAAATAAATAAATGATGGGCCATTGTCCGAAACATTATGGAGGGCACTGAATATTCTATGTGCAATTATACAGCGATGAAGTCAGTGCATATGTCCACCAAAATACCTTAGCTAGCTTTGGTATTTCAAAGGTAATTTGGGATAAACGCAAACTGCTGATTTGCCAATCATGCTCGTATTCAATTGATGAATATAAATAATAATCTTCCAACCCACATCAGGAATAATTTCTATTTTAGTTGCACAGAAATGAATTTACAATTTGAAATGTATAAATGATTAAATTAAGTTGCCTCACACACAAACTACACATCATCCAACTTACACGGCACAAAGTATTCTCAAGATTTTACTTTTATAGTTTGGCAAGTCAGCTTCCAAAACACCCGCCAAACCTTCCAGATTGCTCTCCAATGAGGAAGTGCTCTGCAAATCAAAACATATATATTGATGACAGGAGCCATAATGTGAAAAATCTCAAGAATAAAAAATACAAAATATTTCAAATTACTACTAACAAAATATTCACTGTAGATAATAACAACCAAGAGAAAATAACTTGCATTTATATAGTATCTATTATACAACATACAAAGTAATCACTTTGAAGATTTTGGCAGTAATAAATGCTCGTCATTTAGTTTGTGATTGAAGCAGCATGTATGTCTGAAAACAAATACAGTAGGTACTCTTGACATTCCTTTACCCATGATTTCAAAGCTTTAGATTTATTCTATAATAAAAATCATTCCAATCATCTGAGATATAAAATTAGTGATATAAACTGTACTTTTTCTCCCACGCGACATATCAAAGACTCCAATCGGTCTTCAATTTCAATTGGTTCAGATGTCCTCCTCCGTTTGTGAGGTGTGCCTGCTGTGAAACAAGAGATCCATCATTAATTCTGTGGTGCTGAAAAAGTATCTCATTTCAAATTTGATTAATGTAACCCTTACAGGCACAGAAATCGCTATCAAAATATGGGACACACACACACACAATTTCTTGGCGGCCGCTCGCGCATGTGCACACTCACACACACGAGAGGCTTCGGAGGCTTCAGCTGTGGGCCCAGTGGACGGTAATTACGGGAACGACGGCCCAGGCATATGAAACAGCGCTAGCTCCACGGCTCCGGACTGGTCATCCGTCAGTCCAGGCAGGGCTGTAGGTTAACCCGGCGAGACAGGTAGAGTTGAGTAGGACACCAGTCCGGAGCCGTGGAGCTAGTGCTGCTTCTCCGCGCTGGCTGTAAGCCTGGGCCGTCGTTCTCATAAGTCTAGGCAGGGCTGTAGATTAACCTGGCGGGACAGCCAGATTTGAGCTGAGTTTAGCGCTGCTTCTGAACGCTGGCTGTGGGCCTGAGGCACTGCGCCCGTCTGACTCCCAACGTCTCTGGCCATCCCGGGCGTGAGGGGAGGCACTCGGGTGGGGACGGGGATGGTCCAGTGGCGGTTCGGCAGCGATTGCGGCGCCGGAGACCCGGGATAGATCCTGGCTGCAAATGAGGCGCAGGTTTGTGTCCAGGGCTGCCGAGTGTTTTTCGCTTGTGACCCTATGACCTGGGAATGCGATTCAAGCTCCGCTCTATGATCTACGCTCCACCTAGACGTCTCCCTCCTCCAATCATTGCATTGAATTCTCATGTCCCGCGCCCACCATTACCTACTAACCGACGTCTCTCTCGTCCAATCTGCACCCTCGATCATCAGTCCCACCTCCACTGTCTCGCGGAAAGCGGAGATTTCACTGAGTTTTAAAATGCGGATTACAAAAAATGGGGGGGGGGGGGGGGGGGGGGGGGGGGGGGGGGGGGGAGAGGAGAGAGTAGCCCACCTCTCAAAATAGGGTGGGGGGTGGGGGGGAACGGGGGACGTGCAAACATGCCATTTTTAAACGTATTTAAATGGAAATTGTCCGTATAAATCCAGGCATGATAACACAAAGACCCTAAATAAATTTGAAATTGAAGCTATGTTAGCTACCAGCCTAATTGGAAAATGCACACATTTTACATTAACATACAGGGACTCACAGGGTTGTGGTGAGATGTAGTGTGTATTGAGCATAGCAGAGCAACAGAACCTGAAACAGTGTACTAACCATGATCTCATTGTAAAGCACAAAGTGTTGGTGGAATTCAGTGGGCCAGGCAGCAACATGGAGGGAATGGGCAGGCGTTTCCAGGATTAACCCCTCTTCAGACTGACTGGAGTGGGGGGGGGGGGATAGAGAGAAAGCTAGACAAGAAAAGTGCGGGCAAGTGATAGATGCATACAGGTGGTTGGGTTGGGTTTGGGGTGGGTATGGAGGGCAAAGATCTTAGAGTGGTGCAAGATAGACCACTTGAAGAAAAGGCCGTTGTAGGCCATGGGTATCTTTAGCACCATTTCCGTAACTGGCTTCCGTCTCCACTGCAGTATATTTGCTTTGGTCATGGCGTCTTCATTTTGTTATTATCTTACCATTATCTGTGGAACAGCATCCCCCTCCCCATTAAAACTGCCCCCTCCATCGACTCCTTTAAGTCTAGTCTAAAAACGTATCTGTTCTCCAAAGCCTTTCCTGACGTCCTCTGAGTGAGGGCTATTTGTATATATGTATGTAGCCTGCTTGTGTATACTACTCTTATAACAAATGTAAAGCACTTTGGTCAACGAGAGTTGTTTTTTAAATGTGCTATAAAAATAAATGTGACGACTTACCAAATAAATCAGGTGATCATTTTGATATTCCTGCCTAGTCTTCCTTATAAACTTTGAACATACAAAATATTGCCATTAGGAAGGTGCTGCAGAAAATCCTGCACCCACTCATGCCATCCTCCCCCTCCCTACGAAACAGACACCGAGCGATCGAGGAACTGCAGATGCTGGTTTAAACTGAAGACAGACACAAAAGGCTGGAGTAAATCAGCAGATCAGGCAGCATCTATGGAGAAAAGGAATAGGTGATATTTGGGGCCGACTTTTTCGATAGCTGTCATGACTCGTTTTAATGTGAGCCTTTGCATGTGCGTGTCAGACTCTGAAGGGAGAAGCGCCGGCACCAAGAGCGAGCAAACGCGCGGACAGACGGACGAAAGCAAAGATCATAGAGCAAAATAGGTGACATTTTGGGTCGAGACCTTTCTTCAGACTGAGTCAGGAGAAAGAGGAACAAGAGATATAGACGGTACTAAGGACAAATGAATGGAAGATATGCCTATATCTCCCATTTCACTTTCCCTTGACTGTCTGTCTGAAGAAGGGTCTCGATCCGAAATGTCACCTATTCCGCTCTATGGTCTTTGCTTTCGTCCGTCCGTCCGCTCGCTCTTCGTGCCAGCTCTTCTCCCCTCAGACTCCGCCATGCAAACACATATGCACAGCCTGTCCGGCAGATCGGTGCGGGCCGAGATCAGGAGCAGAGAGAAGTGTGACATCAAACGGGTCATGGCAGCTATCGAAAAAGTCGACCTGAAATATCACCTATTCCTTTTCTCCAGAGATGCTGCCTGATCCGCTGATTTACTCCAGCCTTTTGTGTCTGTCTTCGGTTTAAACTAGCATCTGCAGTTCTTCCCCGTACAAGGTATGTGCCGTTTTAACAGAACGCATAACTGAAGTTGGGTCGGGGTTACTGAAATGGCGGAAGTTACGCTCCGTTGCATACTACACGTCAGTCCATTGGATTTTGCAGGAGTGGTCTATCTTGCTCCACTCTAAGATCTTTGGTGGAGGGGCAAAGGCTGGCAGTGAAAGGGAGACAAAAGTGGGAAACAAAGAGTTAAGGGGAGTGAAATGTAAAGCTGGTGGGAGGAATATGCATGGAAGGCAAATGAGTAGATAGAATAATTAATTTTAGTACGGGCAATGGAGTAATAATGAAAGACATATTTATGTATCTCACCAAAATATTTTACTTTCAGTACTAATGCAAAAGTTGGAAAATACTGGAGTCAATTTACACATATGTTTCCACAAACAGCTTTATGGTAATGTCCAGATGTTTGAGTGGTAATATGAAGGATTATAAAGTAAAAACAAAACCAATGTGTTAGGACATTCAGCTGGTTGAGCAATGATTTGTGGAAAGAAAAACAGAATTAACATTTTATGTCAATAACCCAACATCAGATCGGAGGGTGTTGATGACAATAATCAATTTCCTTGTTCAAATTAGATCCATGGGATATTTTACATTAGACGTTGCCTCGTTTTAAATTTTCAATCAAAAGGCGGCAAATCGGCCAGTTCAGCGCACCCTTGGCGCTGCTCCGGAGGGGGAGGTGGAGGTGGAGGGTTTAACAAGGAGTCCGCGGGAACATCGCCCCGGGAACTTGCCAGGGAATGATTGCGGGACGGTCTTCAACCAGGGAGAAGCATCTCTGTCCACGTATCCGAGCCAGCTGAAGAGTAGTCAGCCAAATCGGGCGTCGTCACGGAAACCGGCCGTGAGGCGGCAGCCCCCAGCCGCACAGGCATCGTGTACTTCCACCTACCGTCATTATCGTCGCTATGCCGCCTCCTCGACATTTCTATCCGGCCGTCGGATTAATGGCGAAGAAAACGCGAAGGGCTGTGTGATTTAAGCTAATTGTCCACTCGCTGCCTCCCTCCGTGTAGCGCGGCCAGCAGCAGCAGCAACGGCGCAGCGCGGCAGCGGCAGCGGCGACTCCCCCCGACTAATGGCGTCTCCGCTCACAACCTCTTCCGGGGGACCTGAAACTCCTTCCGGCCGCGCCGCCGGTCGGTTCGGGACTCCTACGGCAGTTCGTCCTGTTGACTTGTCTGTTTGGACAACGCGTGCGTTAATTTGCGCTCCCCCCCCCCTCCCCGGCGCACGGTGCTAGGCCGCTGTTGCCATGGAGACGTTGCCTCTGCCCGGCTGCTTGATGCCGGCGCGCGGCAGCAACGGGAGCGGGAGCCCGCGCTCGTCCTCGTCCTCGTCCCTCCCCAATCGCCCGCGCCGAGGGCCGGCCCACAAACGGGTGAGCTTGTTGTACCGGGTCTACCCAGGCCCAAGCTAGTCCTCTCACTCAGTACACCAGAGAGCTCGCTGCAGGTGGTGGTGGTGGTGCTTTACAAAAAAACATGGACACAAAATGTTGGAATAACTCAACAGACTGAAGATGGGTCTCCACCCGTTCGTTCTCTCCAGAGATGCTGCCTGCCTCGCCTGTTACTCAAGCATTTTGTGTCGATCTTCGGAGTTACTCAACAGATCAGGCAGCATCTAAAACGTCGCTTATCCATGTTCTCCAGAGATGTTGCCTGACCCACTGAGTTACTCCAACATTTTGTGTCAATTCATCTCACCATTACAACGCTAAGGACTATAATCTGCACTCTTATCATTTCCTTCGCTCTACCTTATGCACTGAATTTGGCACAATTGTATTTTTGTGCAGTACAGTATCTGATTTGATTAGATTTCAAACTTTTCATTGTACCTAACTACACATGACAATAATAATCCTACACCTAGCAAGGTTTTGTGGCCATTCCAGCGTCCCAATTTTCCCATTTGAATGTTTTTTACTCATTTAAATGTTTTTTTACTCATTTTGCTACACACTGCCTCTTTCTACTTTATTTGATTTCTAAACGCTTGAATTTACTTCCATTTCTGAAGTATGTTTGTTTTTCAAATATTCGCTCGTCTGTACTATCCGGATAAAACAAATTGATCTGCTTCACTATTGCCCATCTTGAGGAAAGTGAAACTGACCAAGCGGAGGCTTGGCGATCGTTTCGCCGAACACCTCTGCTCGGTCCGCATTAACCAACCCGACCTCCCGGTGGCTCAGCACTTCAACTCCCCCTCCCATTCCGTATCCGACCTCTCGGTCCTGGGCCTCCTCCACGGCCAGAGTGAGCAACACCGTAAGTTGGAGGAACAGCACCTCATATTCCGCTTGGGGAGTCTGCATCCTCTGGGCTTGAACATTGAATTTTCTCAATTCTGTTAACCCTTGCTGTCTCCTCCCCTTCCCACCTCTCCCTCAGCCCTCGGGCCCTGGCATTCCCTCTCTATCTCCCTCCCCCACCCTAGTCGCACCAGCTTCTCATTTTCACACCACAAACAGCTTACAATGGCTTGTTCCCTTTATCATTGATACTTTTTTGCATATCTTTCATTCATTGTTCTTTATCTCTCCACATCACCGTCTATATCTCTCGTTTCCCTGATCCCTGACCAATCTGAAGAAGGGTCTCGACCCGAAACGTCGCCTATCTCCTTCGCTCCTTAGATGCTGCTGCACCCGCTGAGTTTCTCCAGCCTTTTGTGTACCCTCGATTCTCCAGCATCTGCAGTTCCTTCTTTAACAATACAATTTGAAATATTTTTTGTTTCATTGTGTTGTATTTATCTGGCTCAAATAAGGTCATTAAACGTCATTGAAATGAAACTTTAATTCTGTATCCATGGGTTCTGTCTTTTTTTTTAATAGTCTAGATTATTGTCACTGAGGTACAGTGCAAATCTTTTGCTGCATGCTAACCAGTCAGCGGAAAGACAATACATGATTAAAATCGAGCCAGTCACAGTGTACATATACATAAAGGATCACGTTTAGTGCATGATAAAGCCTGTAAAATCCGATCAAAGATCTTCCGTAGTATTCTCAACATATGCAGTGCTTTGTTTTTCAAATACCGTTCTGAATTGTTGAATATAATCTTGGGTCAATCTTAGGTGGAGATAATAAATGTGAAATATATATAGTACATGTACAGAAATAAGTATTGGACTATTTGCTGCCTTGCACTGTTTGTCTAGGGAGAATGCCATTTCATTCTGTACCTTTCAGAAGTTTCCAAGAGATAACTTGTGCAAAAGATGGATACAAAGTTTCTTACTGTACTGTTGTCTGGGGTTATTTATGTTGTAGTAAAATGTACTTATTTACTTTGAAACATAACACATGGCAGGTGTAGTACACTTCAAAATAACATATGTGTAAGAAGGAACTGCAGATGCTGGTTTAAACCGGAGATAGACACAAAAAGATGGAGTAACTCAGCGGGACAGGCAGCAACTCTGGAGAGAATGAATGGGTGACGTTTCAAGTCAAGACTATTCTCTCCAGAGATGCTGCCTGTCCCGCTGAGTTACTTCAGCTTTTGCGAAGGCTAGAAGAGATTAATGATTTTGACAATAAACTATTTGATTTCCATTGTTCCATCAAATTTCCAGGATGTAGAGAGCAAGTTTAGTTTTACACTACCTGTAGATGATTGCAACTGTGCACTATCATCCCTTTATGTCTCTGGCCTCCCACCCCTTGACAATCCTACCAATTTGAACTAAACTTTCCTCCTATCTATCCCTGCATTTTGTAATTTGTATTATTTCTTAACTGTTACCAGCCTCAATGGAAGATTGTTCACCTGAAACTCATGTTTTCACATATGCCTTGCCAAAGTTTTTCCCGTATTTGTTCTTTTTTGGATCTTGATGGGTTTTATATTGTATCTCCTATGAGATTTAATTTGATTATATCCTGAGAGATACAATACATTATAAACATTATGTTCATGCATAAAGCTATAATGTTTCTGTGTCCCTCTGTCTGACTTCTTTGAATCTGTAGAACCACTCTGATTTGTCTGTGATCTAAATTCACCAGAAGTTTGATAAGATTGGCTGTTGTTGTAACGAGTTCATCTGATATTTTTGAAATGTTTTGCATATCGCTATTACAAACCTTTCATATTTCTATGCATAGATGAGTGCAGAAGGCTCCCATCACCATCGGGAGTAAATTGATATTTGGCACTTTGGATTTTTAACATCTAGTCCTGTGTATTTGTAAACATACTGTGCACTAACTAGTGAAAATAGTGCTTACTGAATAATCTGTTCCTATTTAGATTTTGCATCTTGCTTTGGTGTTGGTCTTTGCAGCGTGAAGTTAAACAAGCCAATAATTCACATGAAAGCAATTGCAGTAATCCATTACTGGAATACTTTTGCTGATACAGAATACTTCTTGAAACCTGATACTTTTGATATTGAGCAAGCAACTTTCACAGCTCAAGGATTATCCCAAATAGTAATCATTTAATTCCCAATAAAATAAATTACTGTTTTATAATTGCATAAATTATCTGACAAGTGAAAGATTATTAATTTATATTTTAAAAATAATGAATAAAATAATCTACTAACTTAACTGGAAAGCATGTGTTGTTCATTTCCTAATTTAGATATGATATTGCATTGTATATAATTCTATGGTTTTCCTTTCAGTAATATCCCTATGTTACCTTTTTTTGTTTTAGGCATTTGCACTTTATATCAAATCAAGACAAGTCTCTAAAATTAGCAATCCAGAATTGGATGAGGAAAATATACATTGGGAATGCTGCGGACAGCAGTTTGATAAAGAAGTGAGCATTCACAAACATGTGGGTAAAGAGCATATGTCTGAGGTCCTGCAACAAACTGAAGCAATTTTCAAGTTGTTAGGACAAAAGAAATCCAAGCTAACAAGAAAAGAAGATTTCACAGAAAACAAAATTGCATTGTCACAACACACTAAAACAAAGGAAGAATTTGACATGTCCACATGGATACCTGATACAAGCCACATTAACTTTGATCCAGCATGGTAAGAACATTATATTTGTTATATTTTATTTGCTGAAATTAAATAATCATGGTAATCATCGTCCTTAACTTCTGATTTTCAGATATCCTTTTTTTGGAAAGCCAGTGTTTTTACACTTTAAAAACAATGCTGCTGTAAAATTATCTTAATAAGTTAAAAAGATCGAATCAACATTTCTAAATGATTTTTTTTTATTGAATTAACAATCCGTGTTGGAAATTGTGTTTATTTTCCTTATTTGTGAAGTCCACACATTGAAACTAAACCTGTTTTCTTATTTAGAATTTAAATGGTGCTGTCCAAATTATTTTAAAATGAGCATTAAAGAATGTGAGCCACAACAGTTTAAGTGAATTAAAAAAGTACACACATGATAGATTAAGTAAATTTGTAAATATGTAAAACAGCTGAAAATAGAAAATGCCCACCTTCACTTTATTGTGACAGTTAGAATTGCAGCGAAGTGGGGAACAGTCCACACTGACCAGAGATCCCCGCACATTAACACTATCCTACTCACACTAGGGACAATTTACATTTGTACCAAGCCAATTAATCTACAAAACTGTACGTCTTTGGAGTGTGGGAGGAAACTGAAGATCTCGGAGAAAACACACGCGGTCACGGGGAGAACGCACGAACTCCGTACAGACAGCACCCATAGTCAGGATCGAACCAGGGTCTCTGGCGCTGTAAAGGGCCTGTCCCACTGTACGAGATAATTCAAGAGTTCTCCCGAGTTTCCCCTGATTCGAACTCGGAGAATTACGATAATAGCCGCTCGTAGGTATTCGGGGCTCTCGTGGACATTTTTCAACATGTTGAAAAAAACTTCACGTGCTTACCGCGTTTCACGAGTACCTGCCGTTAGCGTTACGAGCCGCTAAGAGACGTCCCGAGCTTCGACGTACCCACTACATATATTCTACGTACTTACTACGAGTTTGATTTTTTTTTTTTTTAATCGGGAGAGCTCTTGAATTACCTCGTACAGTGGGACAGGCCCATTACAGCGCAATTCTGCCGCTGTGCCATCATGCCGCCCTGGTTTTGGTCTTTCATTTTAGTTTGGAGATACAATGTAGAAAAAGGTCCTTCAGCCCACGGAACCCAAGCCGACCAGCGATTACCTGTACACCAGTTCCATCCTACACTCCAGGGACAATTTACAGAAGCCTTTTAACCTATAAACTTGAATGTCTTTGGGATGTGGGGGGAAACTGGAGAAAACTTGCGTGGTCACGGGAGAATATGTAAACTCCATACCGACAACACCCGTAATCAGGATTGAACCAGGTATCTGGCCCTGTCATTCAGCAACTTTACCGCTGCGCCATTGTGCTGCCCATTTTATTAGAGCTGAAAAAAAGTTCACAGGTTATAATGCAAGAAAGATTAAATAGCCAAAGGAACAATGGAGAAAGAGGTTGCAATGGGACATCAAGAAACTAACCGGTGTGTGTGTGTGTGTGTATATATATATATTATATATATATATATATATATATATATATATATATATATATATATATATATATATATATATATATATACACACACACACACACACACACACACACACACACACACACACACACACACACACACACACACACACACACACACACACATATATATACACACACACACACACACACACACACATATATACATATATATATATATATATATATATATATTATATATATATATATTATATATATATATATATATATATATTATATCACCTGAATAAGAAGTGAGGCCATGGAAAATAACCATATAAACCAAAATTAGTTGGTCTCTCACTAAAGCTGTTATGGTTAAAACAGCAGAATAATAATAAAACTTTTATGTTTTATTCAAGTACACTTCAGCACAAAATATATATAGAGGTGTACTAGGTACGATACCCGAATGAATGAGTGAGGCCATGAAAAGTAAAACATGAAAACTAAAAATTAATTGGTCTCACCAAAGCTGTTATGCTTGAAACAGCAGAATATGATAAAACTTTTATGTTTTATAAATAATATATAACGGTGAATCCGTTTATGATAGCCATGTCTCAATTATATGAGATATAAGGAAATACGATTTCAAAGTATTTCAAACTGGTGCATGGCATTACTATTCAATGGAAAACAAATAAAACATTGAGCAAATAACCAATACATTTAAAATTAAAATAAATTGCCATCAGTTTGTGGAGCTCAATGGGAAATGTTATAGGGACCAAATCTGCACTCTAGATTTGCAGATCAATACAAATCAGGTTATGTTAAACTCTTGATTATTAAGGAATAAAACCTGCCTTATGATAAATCAAAAATATTGGTTACAAAAGAACAGACTATTGGTCTTTAAACTTTGGGGGGGAAAATTATGATCCAATATAAAGATTTAATAATGGATCAAAACAAAGGCAGAAGTATGATAAATAAATATAATCCAACATAGCCTTATCCGAACCCATATAATTGGGAAAAGAAGGCTTGAAGTACATTGAAGAGGTGCAAACAACTTGTTACAAAATAAGTTCATGAAATCTCCGATGTGGGGGATTACAGGTGTATTATGATCATTAATTTAATATAACTAAGGACTACAAAAAATTGTAGAAAGGATTGGTTCACCTGTATAAGAAAACATAAAAAATTGATTTTAGGTTTGCACCCAAAGTAACTCCAATAAAGAAGGGGTACGTACATATATATTATAAAATTACCTCAGTGTAAAGATGTGATGGTATAAACCATACAAAACATCATTTTATATACACTTTCACAGTGTAAGAATATTTTATTAAAATGGAAACATCTTCAACATTGAAATATAACAAATAAATATTAACAAATTGTTAATCAAATATTACAGGTGCTTGAAATTAATTGAAATGGGTCAAGCAGTGCAAGTCAAAACATTGTCTAAAGGAATAAAACTAGTTCAAGGCTGTTAAACAGAATACTGGAAGAACAATTGTACTGATAAAAAGATCAGCACTTGCACTAATGAGGACATGGTCATGGTTTATCTTGATCACATTTAAATTGGAAGGTTATAAAGAGTCAGCTGCAAATTAGTGCTGCAATTACAAGCCTGTTGAAAGGCAAGGACCTGACCCATCACATAAAGCCTATGTTTTAGGCATGCATAAATATTCATAAATTACTATTCTGGATTTAGGAGTAATTCAGCACCATAAGAGATGGAAAATTGTTCCATGATACAAATATGTCTCATTGCTTTGTTGACATACTTTGTCCCTCCATTAGAAAGGAGCCTAGGTAAAGAGTAAATAAAACTCCAAAAGAAGGAATACAGAAGCTTATAAGAATATGTATGCCTTTGTGAGAGGCTAATGCAAATACCAAATGATACATTATCATTATTAAAGTAATGGATAAAAAAAGGTTCACAAGCTGCTTCAACTATAAGCTTAGCAGCTGTTGCAAGCTGAAGCAAGTATTAACAGATGATGGACAGCTTCTGTGAATATTTGGGTAAGATAAGAATATTATAAAAATAATTGATACGTCTCTTGTTGGGACTACGGACAATAATACCAGGTAATTGCAAATGGATTGTCCTAAGAAATTTCTCCAAACATTTGTATTAATTATTGAAGTATAAGGAGTTATGGATTAAATATCGATTGTTCTATTATGGAAGTGTCCATGTCATATCAAGGTGAACAATACCACGGCTGTGGCATATATTAAATCACATAAGATAAGTAAAATAATAATCATGTGATTCTCTGAGTAAACAGATGTGGCATATTCTAAAATGTTTTAGTCCAGCTGTTTATCTCTAAGAAAGAGACAATGTTATCGCAGACAACAAATTAAGGGGGGAAAATACATTGTCATTAATATGGATTACTTACGATTAATCTGGTTGTATACAGATTAAATCACCAATCTTTCAAATGTTCTCGTGGGTAAACCAAGAACAGGAAAGGTGCATGCTTTTCTCTCAATTACATGAGGGAAAATGTTCTTTTATGTTCCTCATTTTTGTCTGATAGGGCAGTGTCTGATGAAAATGTAGCAGGACACTGCCAGAGGCATTTTGGTGGCCCAAAATGGATTCTTCATGGTTTTCATAAATATTGAGTGATGTTGAACCACTTGTGATGATTCATAGTTGCAGTAATTTATTGTTGTACAAAGGCATCCATGACATGAAAACATGAATTTGACTATCTGCAGGTTGACCAGACCATTACAACAGTTTGATGGTCAAAGAAGTCTATGAATGTTTAACTAATATAACAACATAACAATAAAATAATTATGTATAAAGAAGTGTTATACCTGCAATTTGCAGAAATAAGTTTAAAAAACAATATTTTTTAATAAGAAATTGGAAGTCTGTGTATACAGTAAAGTTATTTGTCATATTAGATATATGTGAGTTCCTTGTGGATTGCATTTTATCTAATTGATAGAGCCAATAATAGGGCTCAGAGTGTTTATCGTCCTATTTACGGACAATATACTAACCAAGAAATTATCGGGTTCATTTGTAATATCTCGATATGAAAAGGGATATATATGTAGATATATATTATATATATATATTATATATATAAAAATATAGATATATATATAGACAGATATATATAATCTGTCCAAAATTGCAATACATAAGTCGGGAGATCAATATAGTCCTGAATTGCCTTAGGCAATGGACTCCAATTCTATCAATGATTCAAAAAAGTTAACATTGAAAGTAATAATGCTGATGACTTTAGTATCAACATAAAAGTGCAAACATTGCAAATATTACGTTATAATTGCATGTGGATACAGATTACATTATCATATATGTTTATGAATTTACCAAACAAAGCAGACCAAGAAGAGCTGAAACCAAGGTAAACCTATAAGCATGTCCTGTCGGCCTTAAATTGTGTGTGTGTGTGAACATTGATGAAATATGTTGAAGTAAGTAAGAGTCTCTGTGGTGATGAGACAGCACTACTTATTACACACAAAAAACCATATTGGGTTTCAGTAAAAACTGATCGTTCGAAAAAAATATATTCTAGATGGTTAAAAACTGAATAACACTCAGTGGAACTAGACACTGAAATGTGGAAAATCACTCTGTTAAGGAGGTAGATACATCCACAGGAATGGCACAGGATGAGCCGCTCGAGCAAAGATGCAAGGCCACAGGAGGGTGTAAAATAAATATTAAATTAAATGGAACCAGTCATGGTGTCAGGATTGGACACGGAGTGTTGGGTTCTCTATAATTGTTGCTTTGTTCATACCATCAAATTATATATATCAATTGATATTTTGTGATAAACTTGCCTTGCAATGGAAAGGGCATTACTTTTATTCTTTTATAATGTGAAATAATTTATCACATAACTTGAGGCAATGTTTGGGGGAAAAAATGTGTTATTTTGCTCATTACTGTGTTGAATGAGCCAGAGTGTTTTATGGAATGAGTCTACGACATAAAAAACACAGAAAGCTTCAAAATCTTCACGTAGTCACTCACGTGACTCCGAAGTAAAATAGTAAGATTAAACGAGAACTTACCAGTTCGAAGTTTGATCGTTATTTTATGAGGAGTAACGATGAGGGATTACGTGCCCTCCACTCCCGACCCTCATAAAATAAATGATCATCTGGTAGTTCTAAATCTATGTTGAGCCTTACTATCTTACTCCGGCTATTACGTTCTGTGTTTTTCATGCCGCTGCTTTGAAGTATGCCGTTCCAGCGCCAGGCGGGGTTTCTTCACGTAATCCCTCATCGTTACTCCTCATAAAATAACGATCAAACTTCGAACTGGTAAGTTCTCGTTTAATCTTACTATTTTTCTGCCCTTCCCAAAATTCAAGACCTCTAATCCTTTTTTTATACTGTAAAGCAACAATTTTCTTGTACTTGTACATGCACTTCCAATTTGATAGTGTATTCATTGCTCATGTTGCAATTACGTCTGACACTGATGTAATCTTATTAATAGAGTATTAATGTGGTAACTACTTTCAGTCCCTTGACATGATCCATGTCCCTTTAATTTTTCTGTCTCGTTAGCACTTCATTCTCGGCTTCTTATGCTATTCCAAAAATGTGCAAGAATAATTTAAAGGATAGCAATGTGTTTTCTGTATATCTTTGTGGATTTAACAAGGAGTTCAACCTATATTTTCACTTGCAGTCCTCTGAATCTTCCTGTTTCTTTACTTGACCTATTCTGACTCCTTTTTGTAATAATGTAATCATTTCTATCATGGTCAATTTCTGTTCTTTCCTCACCTCCCTATGATATCAATTTCTATTTTATATCTCCAACATTTTCTAGTTGTGATGAAAGGTCATCACCTTCAAATGTTTCTTGTAGCTCTCCATAGCTATTGCCTGACCTGAATATTCTCATGAATTTCTGTTTTCTTTTTCTCATAATACCATTTTGGTGGCTGGATTTAAAAAGTTTTATTGTGCTTATTCCTAGTGCAACAGGTGAAGTGCTGTTGTATTATTCCTATTGTGACATAGAGGAGCCCCAGGTGATCTGCACGTGGCAAAAAGCCCTGTGTCATCAGCTGCATTTTACTGGCAAGGTAAGAGAGGACTATCTTCTATATCCAACCTGTCTGATGTTACCATCTGAAAGCGAATTGTATGTTAGCTTTCATAGCAAAAGGATTTGAGTATAGGAGCAGGGAGGTTCTACTTCAGTTGTATAGGGTCTTGGTGAGACCACACCTGGAGTATTGCGTACAGTTCTGGTCTCCAAATCTGAGGAAGGACATTATTGCCATAGAGGGAGTGCAGAGAAGGTTCACCAGACTGATTCCTGGGATGTCAGGGCTGTCTTATGAAGAAAGACTGGATAGATTTGGTTTATACTCTCTAGAATTTAGGAGATTGAGAGGGGATCTTATAGAAACGTACAAAGTTCTTAAGGGGTTGGACAGGCTAGATGCAGGAAGATTGTTCCCGATGTTGGGGAGGTCCAGGACAAGGGTTCACAGCTTAAGGATAAGGGGGAAATCCTTTAGGACCGAGATGAGAAAGACTTTTTTCACACAGAGAGTGGTGGGTCTCTGGAACTCTCTGCCACAGAGGGTACTGGAGGCCAGTTCATTGGCTATATTTAAGAGGGAGTTAGATGTGGCCCTTGTGGCTAAGGGGATCAGAGGGTATGGAGAGAAGGCAGGTACGGGATACTGAGTTGGATGATCAGCCATGATCATATTGAATGGCGGTGCAGGCTCGAAGGGCTGAATGGCCTACTCCTGCACCTAATTTCTATGTTTCTATGTACCATGTGAATCATGATCTTGTATGGAAAATCAGAAGGAAGGCTGGTTTAATAAAGATAAGTCTGTGGGATCGAGAATAGAATGGTAAATTGGATCCAAAATTGACTGCAGCTGGAAGCAAAGAGTAATGTTTGATGGGCACTGGGTTTCACTGCATGTAGTACTTTGTACCTTGCTTGTGAAAGTTGTGATGATAAAGAAGTTTGTAGATTATAGAAACGTTTGACATGTGGTTTATCAACAAGTAAAGCTTTAGACTGCATGAAGATGTAGGTTGCCTGGTGGTTTAGACCAAAAAATGACAAATGGAATTTCCTCTGCATGCTCTGGTCTCCTCCCACATCCCAAAGATATGCAGGTTGGTAGGTGAATCATGGTGTCAAACATTTCAATCATCTATAAACTTTACTTTCTTTATAGCTCCCGTGCTGGGGACAAAGTACTAAATGTTGTGGACTCTGTTAACAGCTGTAAATTGGCCCCAGCATGTGGTGGGCTGCAGAGTCTGGTGGAAAATTATTGGGAATGTGGGGAGAAGAAAATGTGTAGGATTACAGTAAAAATGGGTGATTGGGAAGCTGCGACACCACAAGGGAATAAACAATAAATGGGAATACACAATAAATGGGAATACACAATGAGTGGGAATATACAATAAATGGGAATATGTTGAGTGGTGTCAGGAACAGAGGGATCTTGAATTATATGCACTCAAATCCTAAAAGGTGGCAGGTTTGTTCAGTACGGTGGTTAAAACAGCACATGGGTTACTTCATTGATGAGGCACTGAATGTATGTGCAGGGAGGTTATGCTGGACTATGCACTATCTATATTATGATATTACTAAAACTCTCATCTTGTTTGTTTCTTTATTTGTCTGTGTTGATCTGAAATTACGCCAAAACGGTACACGATAGTGCTACAATATTTTGGACCACCTTACTCACGATTGTCCTGTGGTACTTACTATTGCAAGATTCATTCAGATCGATGGTATATTTTACTAGTTATTTACATTTTAAACTTGAGAAAAAAGGACTTTGACAAAAATCTATTTTCTGCATTGGCAGTTAGCAGCGTATGATGTCATGATGGGATCCCGTTACAATGTTAACAAAGCACAGGACTCCCAGTGCAATGAGAAATTTGTTACATTGTTGTAAGGAGAGGGAGGGAGTGTGGGAGAGGAAGAGGAGAGGGCGAGGTTTGTTGTTTAATTTTATTTAAACATTGTGTTTAATGGGGGAGTGGGATGGGGGGAGGTAAGGAGTGGGGCAGCAGGGAGATAGAGGGGGAGGGTAGGGAAGGGGCTATGGGTGAGTGGTGGAATATTGCATTGGGGGAACAGGTTGCGTCTGGGGAACAGGTGAGTGGTGAAATATTGCGTTGGGAAAATGGGATCCAACGGTTCCCTCTTGGTCTAGTATCTAGTTAAAAAGCAGACTCTAAACTACATGCCACAACACAAGATACTTTCAGTTTATTATTTTATGTCATGTGTACTGAGGTACAGTAAAAAGCTTTTTTGTCGTGTGCTATGCAGTTAGCGGAAAGACTATACACAATTACAATCAAGTCACCCGCAGTGTACAGATAGAGGATAAAAAGAACAATGCCTTGTGCAAGATAAAGTCCAATTAAAGATAGTCTGAGGGTCCGAATGAGATAGATGGTAGGTGAGGACCACTCTTTAATTTGTGATAGGATGGTTCAGTTGCCTGAGAATGGCTGGGAAGAAACTGTCCCTGAATCTGGAGGTATGCATTTTCACACTTCTGTGCTTCTTTCCTGGTGGGAGAGAGGGGAAGAGGGTGTGATCGGAGTGAAACATGTCCTCGATTAAGCTGGCGGCCTTGCCAAGGCAGTGTGAAATGTAGACGGAGACTGTGGAAGGGAGATTGGTTTACATGATGGTCTGGGCTACGTCCACAATTCCCTACAATTTATTACAGTCTTGGATAAGCTATTCCCAAACCATACTGTGATGCTTCCTGATAAAATACTTTCTATGACGCATCTGTAGAAATTGGTGAGAGTTGTTGGGGACATGTCAAACTTCCTAAGTCTTCTAAGGAAGTGGTGCCATTGTGCTACTTTCTTGGCCATTGCTTTGATATGTCTAGTCTCGAACAAATTGCTAGTGGTATTTACTCCTAGGAACTTGAAGCTTTCAACCATCTTTACTTCAGCACCATCAATGTACAGTGGCTTGCAAAAGTTTTCATACCCCTTGAACTTTTCCACATTGTGTCACGTTACAACCACAAACGTAAATGTATTTTATTGGGATTTTATGTGATAAACCAACACAAAGTGGCGCATAATTGTGAAGTGGAAGGAAAATGATACATGGTTTTCAAATTTGTTTACAAATAAAAAACTGAAAAGTGTGGCGTGCAAACGATTCAGCCCCCTTTACTCTGATACCCCTAAATAAAATCCAGTGCAACCAATTGCCTTCAGAAGTCACCTAATTAGTAAATAGAGTCCACTTGTGTGTAATCTAATCTCAGTGTAAATACAGCTGTTCTGTGAAGGCCTCAGAGGTTTGTTAGAGAACATTAATGAACAAACAGCATCATGAAGCCCAAGGAACACACCAGACAGGTCAGGAATAAAGCTGTAGAGAAGTTTAAAGCAGGGTTAGGTTATAAAAAAAATATCCCAAGCTTTGAACATCTCATGGAGCACTGTTCAATCCATCATCCGAAAATGTTTCTGTGTTAACTGGTAGAGCAGCTGCCTCACAAGGCCAGGGACCCGAGTTTGATCCTGACATTGGGTGGAAATAAAGATACATGCTTGGAAGGTAAAATGTCTGAATTAGGCATGTAACAGAGAGACTGTGCATACAAATAATTAATCAGAATTGCAAACAAATTGTATGACTGCATTGGCAGGAAGAACTATCACAACATGATTATTATTGCAATATTGTATCCAATCAAACAATAAGGTGCTATCTTTCAAGCTTATTTTGAGAAAGCTAAAAGAATTTTAGCATAGTAAGTGGAGAGTATATTATGTTACTGTGGTAAAAGATTGACCATGATATTGTTGAATGATGGAATAGGTCCAAGGAAACAAATGTCCTTTCGTACTTTCATTTCTTATGTCCTCAGCCGCCTACACTGTTTAACCAATGTTCAACTGATTAACTATTTGTCTCAAGTCAATAAAAATAGTTTACCGTACAAGTTCTTTATAAATTTTCTTTTGTGCTACAACAACAGGAAGGTGTATGCTCATTTCAGGCTTTATGTAGAAAGAGAAATGGAAAATTATTCTCTAAATTAATACATACGAGAAATAAAAAATGGAATTGAATTTTCAATTTTGTAACTAATGCTGCTATAAACTGAAAAACCTTTAAAGGTATTCCAAACAGTTGGTTTATAGGCAATATATTTTATTTAATGTAAAAGTAACGCTGGAATAGTATTAGAAAATTTGAGGTCCATTTGAGCAAACAATCTTTCAGTTTGTCTCTGAATGATGAAACCTTCAACATTACTGCATTGAAATGTCAACCCAAGAACTCTGAGAATGGAACAGACTGACACTGACAATCAATTAAAGGATTAATTATTTTATCCATAGACATGACTTGGTAGCTAATTGTACTGAAACACATATTTGTTTAGCAGATTTCCAGTAGTATTAATACACTGCTGGTTCTGTCCTAAATTTGGTCAAAGTTCACTCGTCACTCTTACAGAAGGTTAACCACTAGTTTATACTGAGTATAAAATGAGTCATTAAACCATCAACCTTTCTTTTAGGTGCGCATCTCCAAAGAAGGAATTAATGGAACAGTTGGTGGATGCAAAATGGCAACTGAGCTGTATATTCAAACTATGCTTTCCCATCCACTCTTTCAAAATATGTCCATGGAGGACTTTAAGGTAAACTGGTTTTCCCCCACATTAAAAAAATAATCCATCGTAAATTTAACATTTCATTTTAACCATAGTTATGGAAATATTGTTTTAAAAAATAAGTTTTTCACATATCCTTATGTAATCTCGCGCAACAGCTTTTGACAACATCTTATTTTCAAGTATTTTTAGTAATATGACTAAACTCACGTTATAACATCAAAGAAGCACAAGTAGAGAGTTTAGTATATAGCTGTGGAGTTCTGGTCTTCACCATCTGTACCTAAAGGAACAGCTTCCCATGATTTGTCCAGACTCATCGTTTAATATATTAATATAAAATCTCTATCTCTAAACTAAATAATACCAGAACAGGACAAAAAGTGCTGCAGTAACTCAGCAGGTCAGGCAGCATCTCTGGAGAACATGGGTAGGTGACGTTTTGGGCCGAGACCCTTCTTCAAACAATGCCAGTCTCTTTCATGGTATCTTCAAAGTTAGAAAATATGTTGTGCCCAATTCTAGATATAGTTTTTTTTAAGAGCTCTGGCGCTCGCCTGAGGTCATCTGATTTTATATTAATATTTTAATAGACGAGGAGTCTGGACAGATCATAGGAAGCTGTTTCATTAGGTAGAGATGGTGATTTGTTCTGCCCCATCTCTCTGTTGTACATCCATGCAATTATTGTCTGTTTCATTCATTGTTCTTCAACTTTGGTGATAGCATCTTATCAAAGGCCTTTATGCTACATTGACAGCATTACTCTCATCAGTTCCATTCCTTACCTCATCGAAAATGTATTTCATGTTGGTTAAACATAATTTACCTGTAACAAATCTATGCTGGCTTGCTTTAAGTAATCCATTTTACTTTGTGTAACTGCTAATCCTGTTTGGGATCAATGTTTCACAAACCTTTCACATAGCCCAGTGACTTTAATCGAGGCAGTTCCTTACTGCGTTTGTTGAAAGGGGAGACATTATCGCCATTCTTCAGTGCTCTAGCAGTTCTTTGGCACTACACCATGTTCAAAGATAGCGAAAAAAATATGTTTGACGTCTCCACATTTTCTTATGCAGCTCTCACTGAATTTTGTGACTGAAAACAGAAACTGCTCATTGTCTTTTCCCCAAAATGGTTAAGGGTGAGAAATAAGCTCTATAGTTTTTTTAATGGACAATTGGAATTAAAGTGCATATCAGATATAATCTAATGGAATGGCAAAGAAAACTCAAGTAATCAAGAACCTTGCTGCTATGTTAATGTATTCAGAGATTCAGTGAGTGCTTTTAGAATGTCATTACCATATTTCCTGGCAATGAAGACGCACCTGCGTCGAAGGATAGTGGGACATAGAATTTCTCACGCTCAAAATAAGTAAATAATTAAATAGAAATAAAGAAAGTAACAATTTAATTTGCCCAAGGCTTCTGGATCTCCTCCATTCTGAATGACTGAATGGGTGGGGAGTGGGGGGCGGAGGGTGACGGCAGGTGGAGAGATGGTGGAAAAAACAGGAGCACACCCGAACGAGTTGAATCTTAATGAATGACAATACTAGTTCAAGGGACCAATTGGGGGTAGAGTTCCTTTCACAGTGTGTGGGGTATCTAGCCTGGGTCAGCATGGGCAGGACCATTGAGAAGGAGGGGGTCAGGGATCATGCCAGCAACTCACTCACTGCTGCCACGGCGTTCCGGGCGAAGCGCCACTGCATTATGGCCGGGGAGGGAAGTAGCTCGGGTGGCTGCGAGTGGCCGCCACCTCAGCGTCGTCTGCCGCCACCTCAGCATCGTCAGCGCGATCAAGGGACCAATTGAGGTTACTTGCGTTGACGCAGGAGTAAGCTCCACCGCCCACTGTCCTGTTATCCATTGCCCGCTGACCTGCTCCACTCTATGATCTTTGCTCTTGAGCTGGTCCCCACAATGTCCGGTCTATATTGAAAGACACAGACCGGGCAGTGAATGCCATGCAATGTCACCCAACGCAGCAAGTGAGGCCATGTCCTGTTCCCGGCAACAGTCGAAATTTAAGGATTTGCGGGAAGTGGCTGACATGAGCGAGGCCGGCGAGCGGCAGGAGAGAGGAGTTCAGACGGAGAGCACTGCCAGAGGTGAGCAGGCCGGCAGAAAGCGCTGAGATGGCGGCAGCTCGCAGCCACCCGAACTACTTCCCTGCCAAGCCACAATGTGATGGCTCCGCGCCCGGAGCGCCGCGGCAGCAGTGAGTGAGTGAGTTGCTGGCATGATCCCCCGCCCCCTCCTTCTCAATGCTCCTGCTGACCCAGGCCAGACTCCCCACACGTTGTGAAAGGAACTCTTTCTTCTCTCCCCCCCCCCCAACCAAGTGGTGGTGTCCTTTTACAGCCGCTTTGCATTTTACAGCTGCTTCCCATCAGCTGCCAGCAATGAGGGATGGACCTGGCTATCCCTCAGTACAGTAACATTGTTCTTGATGTTGCTGTACTGAGGGATAGCCAAGTTGATCTTTCTTGGCTAACAACCTAACCTTCGGCCTCCAAGACGCAGGTAAATTTCCGTGCCTTATTTTTGAGTAAAAAATTTGTCTTCATTGCCGGGAAATACGGTAATTGAAATGGATAAAAAAGGTATATTATGCTAAGGAACTTTATGCACATTTCTTTCAACTCTCTTTAAACAAAACGTAGCAATAAATTAAAGATGCTTCTGTTATAGACAATATAGACATTAAACTGACCTTGAGACCATGAAACCTTGAAATAAATTTGCCCCAACTGCATGCCCAGTTTTCAGTCAAACGGGAGCATACTCAATCCATGACAAGTCTGGAAATATGTTAAAGAAGGAACTGCAGATGCTGGAGAATCGAGGGTTACACAAAAAGCTGGAGAAACTCAGCGAGTGCAGCAGCATCTAAGGAGGGAATGAAGAAGGGTCTCGACCCGAAACGTCGCCTATCTCCTTCGCTGCACCCGCTGAGTTTCTCCAGCTTTTTGTGTAACCCTGGAAATATGTTATGCTGGATACGTCATAAAGGGGCTTTACTAACAAGGCAAGGTGGTAGGTATTTTAACAAGACTTTAACAATTTTACTATTGTCCTAATTGATTAGAAGAGAAATGTTTAGACATAGAAAAAAAGGTTCTGCAATCTCTACAAGGAGATTCCACGGCAATAAGCATTCATGTTCTTTCAAGCATTTTATGTGGCCTCTCGCATGGGGAAGATTCTTTAGAACATTCTGAAGGGGAGGCTGAGCAGCCAGAAACTGTTGTGCACATTGTCACAAATGACGTTGGAAAAACAATGAGGTCTGGCAGAGTGAATGTAGGGAATTAGGCAAACATTTTAAAAAGCAGGACCTCAGGGATAATGATCTCTGGATTACTCCAGGTGCTAAGTGCTAGTGAGGGTTGAAATAGGAAGATAGGATGAATGTGTGGTTGAGGAGTAGGTTCGGGGGGGTGGGGAGGTGGGGGCAGAGATTGGAATTTCTTCTGGGACCTAGGTAGAGCTGTACAAGAGGGGTGAGTTTCACTTGAATTGGAGGGACACCGATATCCTGGAGGTCAGGTTTGCTAATGCACTGGAGCGTTTAAACTAGCTTGTCAGGTGGATTGGGATCCAATACAGTGGTGAGGCAGGTGGGAAACTGGAAGTCGGTGCAGAAAGCAATGACAGCAAGTTCTGTAGACAGGATAGACAGGAACATGGCAGTGAGAGAAGATGGTTGCATTAAACTACATTTATTTAAGTGTTCAAGTCTAATAACACAAAAGTTATTGATATCATCAATCAGTGACAAAAGCATAATGGGTAGTTCTCAGTATCTATATCTCATGTTCTTTATTAAATTTTAAGGGAATATATATAATATATAGGCTTAACATAGAAACATAGAAATTAGGTGCAGGAGTAGGCCATTCAGCCCTTCGAGCCTGCACCGCCATTCAATATGATCATGGCTGATCATCCAACTCAGTATCCCGTACCTGCCTTCTCTCCATACCCTCTGATCCCCTTAGCCACAAGGGCCACATCCAACTCACTCTTAAATATAGCCAATGAACTGGCCTCAACTACCCTCTGTGGCAGAGAGTTCCAGAGACTCACCACTCTCTGTGTGAAAAAAGTCTTTCTCATCTTGGTCTTAAAGGATTTCCCCCTTATCCTTAAGCTGTGACCCCTTGTCCTGGACTTCCCCAACATCGGGAACAATCTTCCTGCATCTAGCCTGTCCAACCCCTTAAGAATTTTGTAAGTTTCTATAAGATCCCCTCTCAATCTCCTAAATTCCAGAGAGTATAAACCGAGTCTATCCAGTCTTTCTTCATAAGACAGTCCTGACATCCCAGGAATCAGTCTGGTGAACCTTCTCTGCACTCCCTCTATGGCAATAATGTCCTTCCTCAGATTTGGAGACCAAAACTGTACGCTTCTTGTTCTACAACCTTTAGGATAGTGGTTGAGAGAGGGGTCACGGTATGAAAATGATCATAGCAAATTTTGATGCATCTTATATATACAATCTGTACGTTCCAAGTGATTTGTATTGGTGATCACCCAAAAATTGTTATGAAAATAACGGGTTAATGATGGGGGACGATCAGTCATGATCACAATGAATGGCGGTGCTGGCTCGAAGGGCCGGATGGCCTCCTCCTGCACCTATTCTCTATGTTTCTATTAAATGAGTATCTTTGTCACGCCCAATGAGTTCTACCAGAACGCTAAATGAAACCAATTCAGAATAAATACAATAAACCCTCGATTTAATGACTCTCTCCATAACAGATTTTGGATATAATGGACTGATCTACCAACGGCTGCCCATGCCACCGTCAGCTTGCGTCGCTTGCAGCGCCGACTGCCCGCGCAATCCTAGGCACGTCCCACCTCTCCCACCACTTACAGCGTCGGCTGCCTTCGCCATCCCCGGCTCGCGCCGTGTCCCCCGCTGGTTGCCTGCGCCCAGCTCGTGCCAGCAGGTCAGGGCCGGCAACTCACGTAGTTGCTGATCAACTCTAGCATCCACAAAAGACTCCAGTGGCCATTTCATTTTTCAGATCACTTTTCCATAAGAGAGATGTTTCCATGTGTTTACTCTATTCTTTTTAAAATTATTATTGAATTTACTTCCTTGTGAGTACATAACACGTGTTTGGACCATGACACTTAAAAGTCACTGCCGCTTTAATCATTTTGGATTTGTTACCACATGTATAACACAGATTATGTTGCAATCCATGGTTAAGATAACATTTTTTAAATATGTTCTTCATACTAACATTTTGTGCTGTGTGACATTTTAATTGGTTGTGATCAACCTGAAGTGATTGATATGCATAACTATTCACATCTCTGAGAGCTACACAACAATTCATATGTTAAATATTTGTGGTTAAGCGGAGTGCTGGAGGAGCCCACTGTTTTCAAGATCTGCGAGTTGGAGTTTTTAAAGAGGTTGTTCCCATGGGAGTGGATCCTGAAGAGATATCTTATAAAGATGCAGGTAAGCGAAAGAGCATCTAGTGCTGGGTATGAGTTCATTAAAGTAACTAAAATCATGTTCTTTACTTTGTATTTACAAGTTGTAATCTATTATTGACAAAAAAATTTAAATAGTATTTTGGATTCCACTTTGTTTTATATTGGACAGGGTCTTGATTAAATCCGAGTTTTATTTCGATGAAGCTTGTTTGGTATTTTATTAACCCTGAGTACATTTGACTGAATGAATTTGTGGTAATGTTAGTGTGAAATAACTACTGTACTATTTAATTTGTTTTTGGTCATTTTACATATGCTTTTGTAGGAATTCATTTAACTCCAGAGGAATTTCACAAAAAAGTGGAAGCATTGTCCAATAGTGCCCAAGTTGAAAAGGACACAATTTTGCTAGATTGCCGGA
The DNA here is from genome assembly GCA_035221665.1 of Okamejei kenojei. Lineage (NCBI taxonomy): Eukaryota > Metazoa > Chordata > Chondrichthyes > Rajiformes > Rajidae > Okamejei > Okamejei kenojei. The sequence continues at coordinate 89,992,108 of CM069133.1, forward strand.
ACTTCTATGAGAGTAAAATAGTGAGTATTTATTCCGATTATGTTGCTTTTCCAATCAGTTATTGAGTTTGAAACCTGATATTTTTTCTTATATTGGGTAACACAATGAGTGGCTAAATTAGATACCTTCAAATATTTGCAAACCACACCATAGGACATGGTGCTACAAGCAGTGAAAATGTGCACAGAATGTTGATGCTGGTATTCCATATTTATTTTTAGTACTTATAGCTAAGGAACAGTTGTTTTGTTCCCAGCATGGCTCAAGCACATGTCTGCTCTAACCATAGTTTGTTCTAGATGACTTAAACATTTTTTCATCCTGGTTTGGAAAAGTGATCAGAACAATGAAATGTCATTTAAGTTTTAGCATTGGTTCATTTGGTGCAATCATTTTGTAATTGATCTAAATTTACAAGAGGGCCCACATTCATGTTCTGTTCTGTTTTCATTGACTGCAAACGATGATGCAGATATTGTAGATGGATTTGATGAGGATGGTTAGTTTGGAATACACTTAATGTGATCCCCTACTTGAAAATGTCTTTCTGTGGGGAAAGGGAAATGAAAGCCTCACATTATCAGTAACAGTATCACAGTGAGGAGCCAGCAATCAACTGGTGTGCAGAGTTGGATGAGGAATATATATTTAAGCAACATACAGATGATGGAAGCAGTGAAATTGTACCCCAAATGACTCAACTGCTCAATGAGGAAACTTAACATATGATCTGGCACATCACTGGAGAATGATGATTTAAAAACTAATCGAGACGTACAACACAGACACATGCCATTCAGCCCACATGACTGCCTGTCCCACCCCCCACCCCCCCCCCCCCCCGGACTATCCAATCACCAGCAAATTGCACGGATACCACTGTATATGTATAGACGTATATACTCATTCTACTGCGCAATTACCTGTTTATTCGTAAGTTCGCCCTTCGGGGATACCAACTGCATTTCGTTGTCTCTGTATTGTACACTGCACAATGACAATTAAAGATTGAATTGAATTGAACTTAATCTGTGCTGACAATCAGCAATCCATTCTACACTGATCATACACTAATCACATGTTTTTAATTCTCCCTACATTCTCATCAACTCTTCCCAGATTCTACCACTCATCTACCTGCTAAGGGCAATTTACAGAAGCCAATTAACCTGCCAACCTGCACATATTTTGGATTTTGCAGGAAACTTACACCCTCACAAAATGTGCAAATTCCACACCGATAGCATCTGATGTCAATCTTCTGGTGTGTGGCAGCAGCTCTACTAGCTGTCAGTTTTGGTGGAGTTGCAAGGAATAGCTGTTTCACCATAGGATTCACGTAGTTATTAAACTAAAGCGGGTTAAACTAATTAGGGGTGTGTTAAAAGTTATCGAACCAATACTTGCCGGTTCAATTGTTTGACACCTTTACCTATACTTTTCATCAGGGTCATATTTTGCAAACTAATATGATGAGTAAAGCTTATAAAGCCTTTACAGGAGACCTGTGACGCTCTACAGGGCTGTTTTGAGGTCACAGACTGGGACACACTCTGTAGTCCCCATGGAGAGGACATTGATGGACTCGCGGACTGAGCTACCAGTTACGTAAAGTTATGTGTGGGTGATGTTGTCCCTGAGGAGACTCTACACTGTTGCCCCAACAACAAGCCCTGGATCACCAGTGACATAAAGGCCCTTCTCAACCAGAAGACGAGGGCCTTCAGGAATGATGACAGGAAGGAGGTGAAACGGGTGTAGAAAGATCTGAAGGTGAGACCAAGACAGGGCAAGGACGACCACAGGAGGAAGCTGGAGCTGAAACATCAGCAGAACAACATGAGGGATGTGTGGAGCAGTATGAAGAGCATTACAGGCTACAAGATGACCAGTGGCCTGGGAGGGACGGCACTCAGGAGAATAAAATAGTAAGATTAAATGAGAACTTACCTGTTTGAAGTTTGATCTTTATTTTATGAGGAGTTACGATGAGGGATTATGTGAAGAAGCCCCGCCAGGCGCATGCGCGTCATACTTCAAAGCTGCGGCGTAAAAAACACAGAAACCAATAGCCGAAGTAAGATAGTAAGGCTTACAGAAGACTAGAACTACCAGATGAACCTTTAGATTATGAGGGCCGTGAGTAGAGGGCACGTAATCCCTCATTGTAACTCCTCATAAAATAAAGATCAAACTTCAAACAGGTAAGTTCTCGTTTAATCTTACTATTTTACTTCGGAGTCACGTGAGTGACTACGTGAAGATTTTAAAGCTCTGTGATTTTCATGCTGTAGATTCACTCCATACGGCACACTGCTTCAGTTGACACAGAAGTGAATAAATAATATATTGAACATTGCTTCAAATTATTCAATAACTATGTTAATAATAATAATAACAAGGAAAGTAATAACCCCTCTATCCCAGGGGAAAATTACAACAAATGATATGAAACAATGATATGAAACAAAGCAAACACATTGAACAGAACACAACATAGCATGTGCAAACCCTGGCACTGTGACAACAGGTTTATCATAAATCTTTTTTAAAAAAATTACTTCTTTAGACCATCCTGCGGCCTCTAGAATTTGGTCGAGAGGCATGTCCTGCGCCTTCGACCCGGACATTGATGCCGCCTTTGTGGAGTTGAGATTTAACACATGAGTGTGAACTCCAGCTAAATACAGAACTTGTTTTAACCATCTAGAATAGTTTGTACTGTCACTTTTTTATTTTTTATTTATTTTGTGGGTAATGAGCATTGGTGTCTCACAATCTCGGAGACTCTTAGTTACTTTAATATATTGAGTCAGATGCTTAACCACACACAATGTTTGGTCGACAGGGTATGCTTTAAAGATTACCTTGGTTCCAGCATTCCCTGGCTTGCTTTGCTTGCTTAGATCATAGACATAAAAAGTAATTTTATCTACAGACAACTGCATACAATGAGCATAACCACTTTAAATATTAAGTTCTGAAAAGACAGTGACGTAATTGGAGCCCACTGCCGAAGCAATGTGAGAATTATATTGACATCCCAGATTTCTGTATATCTGGGTTTGGTAGGATTTTATTAAAATTCCTCTCATAAATCGGGATATTAACGGATGAACCCGATAGATTGTCGTTCTGAAAATTGTCCTAAGTAGGAGGACAAAGTACTCTGAGCACTATTAATGGCACTATATTTCAGGTGCAACATAGCAAGGAACTCCAATACATCCGATATGTTTGCAGTATGATAAAATATATCTGACTGTATACAAAAGATTTCCCATTTCCTTATACAACACATATATTGTTTCTTAGTGCTATCTCTCCAAGCTGCAGTTATAACATCCATTGTCCTATCCGACAGTCCATCAGAACCTGCAGATTAACAATTAATACGATCATGTAGTGGATGACTTCTCCTGTACTGGATGTACCAACAATTACTGCAACTGGGGATTGTCATGAATGGCTGAGTCATCATTCTGAGCACCAATGGGAACAATGACTGTGTAGACCAGTTTGGAACCACCAAACGCCTGCGGCGGAATCTTGCTCTATTTTGGTGAGACTTTGCCTAATCAGGCAAAATGGGGAAACATAGAAGACTACTTCCCCAATGTAGCGAGAATGCATCCACCGCTACTGCTCCTAGGTCTGGCTCCTATGACATATTTAGGCAACTGGAGATTAAATCTGGACGCAAACAGATCAATATTTGGTACCCATACCGACTGACAATCTTTTTGAACTTCTGGATTTACCATCCATTCTGTATTGTCATTGAACTTTTGTGATCTGTTGTCTGCCACAATATTGTCTCTCCCACAGCTGTGGTATTGTCTACTTGTAATTGAACATGTAAGTCATTCATTGTAGGACAATAAGCTATCAATGCATAAAACGCCCCCAATATAAGCTATCAATGCATAAAACGCCCCCAATAACTCCAAATAATTGATATCATGTGTTAGGAAAATTAATCGTCTTGGACAGTCCATCACCACCTCAACTGGTGGCGCTGTCCTTACCTCCCCATCCGAGAGCACTCCCATCAGTTTGTAATACCACTGAAGGTTGCTGAACCAAAATATTTTCTAGTAGCTTGTGCAACATTGAGAATCCACCACTGCAATTCAGCTAAAACTTTAGTTGGTAACTGGATGGACCTATCAAATGACCTGCACGCTTTTTTATAGAAACATAGAAACATAGAAATTAGGTGCAGGAGTAGGCCATTCAGCCCTTCGAGCCTGCACCGCCATTCAATATGATCATGGCTGATCATCCAACTCAGTATCCCGTACCTGCCTTCTCTCCATACCCTCTGATCCCCTTAGCCACAAGGGCCACATCCAACTCACTCTTAAATATAGCCAATGAACTGGCCTCAACTACCCTCTGTGGCAGAGAGTTCCAGAGACTCACCACTCTCTGTGTGAAAAAAGTCTTTCTCATCTCGGTCTTAAAGGATTTCCCCCTTATCCTTAAGCTGTGACCCCTTGTCCTGGACTTCCCCAACATCGGGAACAATCTTCCTGCATCTAGCCTGTCCAACCCCTTAAGAATTTTGTAAGTTTCTATAAGATCCCCTCCCAATTTCCTAAATTCCAGAGAGTATAAACCGAGTCTATCCAGTCTTTCTTCATAAGACAGTCCTGACATCCCAGGACTGTCTTATGTTTTATTTATTTATTTTTTTAATTTATTTTAATTTATTTATTTTTTACTTTTTATTTTTAGTGCTTGTCCTCTGGCTCTTAGCAGACTTTGATAATGCAGAGGTCCAAACTCGACAGCAGGAATGCTGCTCCCATTTTACCAATACCCATAGCTACTTCTCGGATGGAGGGATAAGGTCTCTCAGCGAGACAAGTACAGACATTTGTAATATCCCCAACCTAATCTGTTAGCAAGTTACTGACATATCAACTGAATTAATGACAAACCCCAAATAATCAATTGTTTGGGATGGCTGTAACTTAGATGCTATTGGATGGACAGAAACCTAGCCTTTCAATAGGCTTATAGTTGCTGAAACCAGTTCTTAAGCTGTCTCCTGAGTGGCATTTACAATTAACATATCCTCTAGATAAGCCATTACAATGTGAATCTGAGCCCTCAGTAACACCAGTGCTGGTTTCAATAATTATGTGAACAGCCTGAGAGCTGAAGTTAACCCATTAGGTCATTCTTTAAATTGCCTCAGCAGTCCCCTCGAATTAACTTAAAGTACCTGCGATAATGATGCATTAGAACTGAATAATAAGGTTTTTTTTAACATCTATAGTAACCATATAGCAGCCTTGTGATAACAACTGCGTAACAGTGTTGAAGGTGTGCTTTATTAAATGCCTATACTGAACATATGAATTTAGTTTGTTTAGAGGTTCAGAATGATTCTGCAACCCCCATCTTCTTCTGTCTGGGATATATTTTCTACCTGACGAGTTTCTGGTGCAGCAAACACCAAACCGATCAATATTATGCAGCATCATTCATTATAAAACAATTGTAATCTTACACCCAACCAGAGGTTGTACCCTAGAAGTTCTGTGTGTGATGGAATGAAGTTCCTGTACCTCTGTAAATGAACTAGAAGATCCTGAATTGTTTTGGCAGATTTTCACCAATAATTAATCTGGTTATTGTTTGCCCTACATAGTCCTGCATTATTGCGTATAATGTTGGCCAAATGGCAATTTTCATCATACAATTAGGTTCGAATAGGCACTGCAGAGTAACACAAGCCTGTCTTTATAAGTTTTGGACATTTATCAACCCTTGTATGTCTTCCCCAAATGCGGTGATGCCAACTGATATCAGCTAGAGGACATGCTGGAAACACATTTCCTGCCCTCGCATCGTAACACTCATGGGTGCCCAAAACACTGAGTTTACTGTTGGCACCCTGAGCGAGGCACAATAGACAGGTGTTAATATATTTTACTGTTTCAGTCGTAACAGTTTCTTGGAGCAGGTGAGAAACCAAATAACGTTGGCAGCCAGGTCTCATCCATAGCCTCACCAGTCCATACCGATATAGCAAACTTGATGCTACATCGGGAACACCCGGAGCGTGGCTCTTGTGCTCTGGTGTATACACGTAAGTAGGGACACCAGCTTCAGGGTCAGTCTCCTCCTGCCTGGTACTCCCGAGTCTTGCTCTAGGAGACCTCATCCAGACCTAAACAAGGCACTGGAGAGTCAGGTTCCCATTTGTTTTTTCTTTCTTTTTTAACAGGCACAATACTCAGTGTATGGAACTCCTTCGGAGGCTTCCTGGGAATCTCTGGGTCTTTGGACCCTTGACTGATTAAAGTTTAGAGCATTTTAGTCTTGCTCTAGGGAGACCTCATCCAGACCTAAGAAGGCACTGGAGAGTCAGATTCCCCTTTTTTACAGGCACCATACATAGTGTATGGAACTCCTTCGGAGGCTGCCTGGGAATCTTTGGGTCTTTGGACCCTTGAGTAAAGTGTCGAGCATTTTCTCCATTTCTAGTCTCCCCCACATTCTTGTCCTCTCTTGGAGGAGAGTAACTTTCTTTACATTTTCTTGTGTATTTGTGCATAATCATATATGTTCATGTTTAGAATTATAGATTCTGACAGGCACATTCTACTTGCAGAATATTTATATTAATCTCAGTATCACACAGTTCTCCCAATATAAGGGTTGATGTGGCTGTATTGGGTATAATACTTCTGCCTCTGCTGGACTCCCAGAATCAACCTTTGTATTTAACCTGCTTGTTTTCTCAGAGCAGGGATGAGAAGTTTAATAATGCACATATCCTGATCATACACATCAAACTAAGGAACTGCATCTGGTAACACATACTCAGAGCAGACCTTGTATGCTTACCTATCGTTGTGGCCTCAGCCCGTACTACTCTAGAGCAGCTGGAGGGCTATGGAATAACGGCCACCGGTATCAGAACCGGCACCGCACTTATCTATTTTGCCGATCGCTGCGATGAGACCGCAATGCTGCGTAGCCCATGCTTGCTCCTCCGCTGAACAGGCTCCTGCTGACTCACAAGCCAGCCTTATGGAGCTTACGTCTCGCTGGAAGTTTTTAAAACTTACCTGCGAGGTTTTCTACTTACCACTGGTGGAGCTGCGCTCTCCAGCTCCGTTCAATGCGACACGCGTCGACGTAATGACGCGCATGCGCCTGCCGGAGCTTTTTCACGTAGTCACTCACATGACTCCGAAGTAAAATAGGAATGACTGGTAAAAGAGTGAATTAAAGTCAAAGCCAGTACAGGAACAGGGGGAAGAATTAGATTAAGAAAGAGAAATAGAAAGGAAAAGTAAGATCAAATTTAGAATCTACAAAATATGGAATTTATTATAAAAGACTAGGCAGAAAAGTTTGTTAACATAATTATCAGATTGTAAAAACAATTTTTTGCTTTTAAGTTTGAACTCTGACTTACTGTGGTATATTTAAATAAATGGGGACTGAATACTGTTGCAATTGGAGATCATTTCTGTTTATAAATACTGGGACACCCAAGTGGTTCAGGACACTAACAATTTTTTAATTGAATATCTGTCACAGAAAAGAGTAAGACTTTCATTTCTTTCACATTCTCAGGATAACACTTGTCACTTTTCACAACTGTTAAAACTATAAGCAACTTTAAACTACAGATGAATCCAGTGTAAATGCCATTCAGGTTATAGAAATTCGAGCTCTTAAAAATCACAAATTGCATTCCAAAAATTAAAAGTGTGGAATAATATACACTCTCACAGAATTTGGGGGAGTAAATAAAACTTGCGCTTCTTGATGCATGCACAGGTGATGTGGTTTTGCATAAAAGAAAATTATGATTCGGACCATTTACCAGGAACATACATCCACCAATTTCTGTTGCCCATCTTCTCATACCACCACCACATAATATGGGGATTACCTGTATGTAAAGCCTTGTAAGTTGATGGTCATTTTAACTAAATGCAGGAGAACTCTTTAGTTTTCTTCAAGTGAGACTAGTCTATTTAAATGCATATTGAACAGGTAGATGAGACCGTAATTTAATGTGTCAATGGATAGAATACAGTACTGACAATGTGTCACTTCCTCTGCAACACTTTGAATTATCAACAAATATTTAGCCATAGGAGACGGCTTGAATGCAATCTCGGATGTGAAAGTGCTTTCAACTGGCCAAAGTTTACTGATGATCTGGTTTGGGTGAACCTGGTTTTAGTAGGAGCACAGCATTCAGCTTCATGAAACGGGCCACAAATATGAAGTGTGTGCTTAATGTGCAAATGCCTCCAAGATTAGGATAATTAATTAAAATTGCTGTCACTGTACTGTGAACATATAGTATCCAGGGTATTGATTGATGTACCAAACACAGTATTGATTTTTTTTTAAATTGGACCATTTTAATGTTAAATGCTTTCTATTGAAAAATGAGAGAATGTACTTGTATTGTAATTCTTGTACTCAGTTTAAGATTGCTGAACTATAATTTTGTGTCCAGGGAAATTTTCAACACTGCCTTGCTCCCAATATCCGGAAATTCAGCTACTTTCCAGATTACATTGATACAAATTTGGAATGCTTTAAGGGAAAACAAGTCCTTATGTACTGCACAGGAGGAATCCGCTGTGAACGAGGCTCAGCCTATCTGAGGTCAAAGGTGAGATACTTAGAGGAACATAAAGCCTGTTTGATTAATTTCATTGCCGACTATCAAAATGCAAAAAATATCCTATTGATACGAAATTAAATTATTGAAGTCCAGAGGATTCACAAATTTTATCTATTAAGAACAATCTAAAGTACTCCCGTGGTAATTAGGAGCTTGGAATTCTTAGAGGCGTATATTTTCAATGCTTCCCTCTGGATAATTTGTTGATGCTTGTCATTTAAACTAAATATAGTTAATGCATAGTTCACATTTATTGGTAAATGTAATTAAGACTGTAAATTTCCCAGTATTAGTTTAAATAGTCCAGCCATGGATAATGTTCTTGCTATTTAAATGCTATTGGCTTAATTAATACAAAGCAACAATCGCAAAAGCAAATTATTGGGCGTTCTCTAGATTATGGCCTGTGAGTTTTGAACTGTTTATCCAAGGTTATAATCCAACCTATGAAAGTGAAGCAGCTGACATCTAATTGTACTTCTAAGTTACAACTTAAGGAGGTCTGGTCCCGAGTTACTTAAGTTCCAAGTTACAGTGACCTGTTGATGGAGAAAGGGTTATTTTTCATGTTTTTGCTATATTAGTGAGACATGGGATTTAGAATTCTCAAACCCATATCATGAAATATTGCATTCAGAGAAGCGACTACTGTATTCCTGGTCATATGACCAACTCTTTTGGGATGTCTGTTTTGTGGTGAATGATTTTTCATCTTACAATCTTGCATAATACTGTATCGTGATTGCATTTCAGGATGTATGTAAGGAAGTTTACCAACTCAAAGGTGGAATTCACAAATATCTTGAACAATTCCCAAGCGGATTTTATAAAGGAAAACTGTTTGTGTTTGACAATCGCTATGCCATTTCTGTAAACGATGACATAATTTCAGGTGTGTATCTCTGGAGCAGTTAATAGTGAATGGATTGTTTTATCTTTGTCTTTGCGGGAATATGAAACAAAGAGCCACAGTTAGAAATGAGAGCGATCACTTTCACCACGCACAGGGAAGTGAAAAATTAGAACTTGCCTGCAAAAAGGAAGAATATTAGATTGTTGAACGTGATCCAGATTTTCTGGATAAGGAGAACAATAGAGATGTGAACATGTCTAAAAAGTGGAATGTCATTTGACTTGCAAGCATACACCCGTTTTATTTGGTTGCCATATTGAATCATGAATATTGTTTTAATTATTACCTTATTTCCCGGCATCCAAGGCGCTATTTTTTGCTCTTAAAATAAGGCCCGAAAATTTACCTGCATCTTGGAGGCCAAAGGTTAGGCCGAGCAATGCCACTCTCGTAGCGACTGCTTCGCGGAACCTGCCACGCCTTCAACCCTGGAAACGACAGTAAAAGGCAGACATGATCTCTCTCTCTTGATCTCATATATGTTTTCACTCTCTTGATCGCTCTCTTGATCTCTCTCTCTCATATATGATCTCTTTCTCTTGATCTCTCTCTCTTTCTCTCATATATGATCTCTCCTTCATATATGATCTCTCTCTCTCTCATATATGATCTCTCTCATATGATCTTCCTGAGCCAGGAAGTCCCCGTCCCTCAGACCTGAACAGCACAGCGCATTGTGGGACAGGCGAAGATGGAGGTTCCCCGGTCCTCACATCTTCCTTTCTACTGACTAAACCAAACTCTTGATCCTGTTGATTCACTCAGAATAAAAAGGATTTTGCATTCTGTTTCCTAAAATAGAATATTTGCAATCCAAACAATCTGTTGCAATCCCATAAGCTAGTATAGAATACTATTTTTCTTTTAGTTCTTGTAAGAATTCTTATGTTACTAATACCAGCTCATCAAATGAGACATGCCTTGCCTAGGTCCACGCTGGGTCAATGCAAAAGCAATCCAACTAATTTCACTCTCTGCCAACTCCACTTTGAATATTGTAATTGAATTTGCCTCCACTACCACACCTGGATCTGCATTCTAGACCCTAACCACTAGATAGTCTATTGAAGAAAATGGGGGTGAGGGGTCGCTCCCTCCAACAAATCATTGTCAATTTCAGCTGAGAAAAGCAGCAATTGGCTTTGGATTAAAAGGAAACAACTGCAAGATGAAGACAGGATGGTATGGAACTGAGAGGGGTGCACCTGGGACACTAGATATCACCGTTGAGCCCTCTGGAGATGTTGGGGGCTTATCAATGAAAATAAAAGGGTACAATGAAAGGGTACCTACCCTACCCTTCACCACTGCAATTCCACTGCCGACTTACTACAGGGATTGAAACATCCTATTAGGTCTACTTATCTTTCATGACTAAGTATTTTGATTTGATTAGATCTCCTTGAAGCTTCCTCTATTCCAAAGAGAACAAGCTAATATTTTCCAATTTATCCAAAAATCTCTCATGCTTTGAATAATCTAATAAATCTCATCTTCCTCCTCCTTAACATTCACTTTTCTCTGTATGGCACTTAGAATTGGAGACACCTTTCCAGCTGTGGCCAATGCAGTCTTTTATATAGGTTCATCATGCCTTTGGTGTCTTTGTAATTTATTTCTCTGAAGCTCAAGATCCTTGGTGACTGGCTCGTCACTTTTATCAGACTATACACACAGAGCCCCAGATTTCTCCATTTTGGTATCCCATTGGAATTGCGCCTTACGGTTACTTGCCTGTTTCCATTCTTCCTATAACAATGTACCACACCACATTTCTCAGCATAAAATGTAATCTGTCACCAAATCACCCATGGCACAGGCTGACAATATCTCCTTGAACTCCACTGGACACTTCTCTCCAGTCACTACTGTCATTATATTGGTCGGTGGGGGCGCTGCAAGCCAGCAGCACTGCTAGCAGCGTTAGTTTTTTTCAACTTTTTTTGTTGTTTTTTTAGTGTGTTTTAATGTGTGTTTTTAATGTTTCTCTGTGTGTCTTGTGTGGGGGGTGGTGAGGGGGGGGGTAAGGGGGAAACCGCTTCGCCTCCTCCACTGAGAGGCGTCTTTTTCCATGCCACCTCCCCCGTGGCCTAACGTCGAGGATCGGTGCGGCCTTTCCCGGAGACGCGCCCGGGGCTTCAGCGGCGGGCGCAGCGTGGGCTCTCATCGCGGAGCGGGCAAGCCCTCGCCGGAGAGGAGCGCTCCGATCGTTGGCCCATGGCAGCCTGAAGTCGGGGTCAGCAGAGCTCCAGCTGGCGCAGCGTCCGCAGCCTGGAATCCCTCGTTGGGGACTCCGGAGGAGAAGAGTTCCGACCGCCGGCCCGCGGCCAACTTCTACCGCGGGCGCCGCGGGGACTTACCATCCGGAGCGGGGTCCCTCGCTGTCCCTCCCCTGCAGTGCTTCCGGCTACGGCGTGGCGGGGACTTTAAATCTTCGACCGCTGGCCTGCGGCCTACACCATCTTGAAGCCGCGGTCTCTGGTGGGGAGGCACCGATTCAGGACTTACTTGGACTTACCTGTCTGTACATCTGGACGCCCGCAGCGGCGACTGTGGAGGGTTGAGGTCCCGACCACGGGGGAAAATGGAGGAAGACTGGCCAAATCTTGTGCCTTCCACCACAGTGATGAATGCTGTGGTGGATATTTGTGCAAATTATTATTGTGTGTTCTTTGTGTATTGTGTACCGCTGCTGGCAAATTCATTTCACTTGCACTTATGTGCAAGTGACGAATAAAACTTGATTGATTGATTGCTTGATTGATTGAATATGAGATGGTACTCAACGATCAGACACCATCTGTGGACGAAAATGGATAGTTGACATTTCGGTTTGGGATCCTTCTTCATGACTTTATTTCCCTCCACAGATGCTGCCTGACCTGCTAAGTGTCTAGCAGCTTGTTTTTTTGCTCAAGTTTCCATTATCTGCAGTTTCTTATGTCGCCTCTGTATCCTGTTAATTAGCCATTCTATCCATGATGCTAGGTCACTTTTATTCCATGGCTCCAGTCTTAATGATAAACTTATTGTGAGGTATTTTATCAATGTCAAGCAACTGGCTCTTCCCCCCCAAAAAAACTGTTGTTCGTAAAACCCAATTTGTCTTTAACAAGTCCCCACTGGCTTTCTCTAATCAAATAATACTTATCCTTGCAATATTCCACATGGACTCACTTAATTGGAACAAAATTCCCATTGTCCTCTGGGACTTGCAATACCTCCTTCAACATTACTTTCCAAGTTATTCAATCTGTCTCATGAACTTTAATGATTTAGGTATCCAACTGATGCACATTTACTTGACTTCAGCAATCGATTACTGATCATAAGAGTGTTGTCACTGTTCAAATTATTCTGTCTTTGTGCCCTAACGCTAATGAAACTAATCCAGTGTTTCTCCTTTTCAGAGTGCAGATATTGTGGTGCCCCTTGGGATGAATACAAACTCTGCAGTACAACTTCTTGCTGTCAGCTTGTTTTGTCCTGTCTTCTCTGTAGAGAAAAAGGCTTTGTAGCCTGTTGTGCTGTGTGCCAAGAAAAAGGAAAGGCATCATCCGAAACTCTATCACAACCTTTGAGAAAAGAACAATGCGAATGTACTGAGAAGCGGGTGCGAATCCCTGTTGTGCTTCCACATTAGATCATTTGTTTAAGCTATCCAACAGCTCAAAGCCGACAGGGAATAAATCAGATTTTTTTTTAAAAAGGGTTTTGAATTACTGCAGAAACTTGCACGTTCAGAATGTTCCAAATTTCTTAATAGCCAATTATTTTGACATTTAATTGTCTGCAAAGTTCTTTTGATATTCAATTGTCCGCACTGTAACACTGGGAAAACTACAACTAATTTGAATGCAGCAAGATCCCACATTCAGTAAAGAGATAAATAACTAGAACATATGTTTTTAAAGATCTGTTTAAGTATAATTATACAAAATAAGTTTGTTTTGTGCTAACCCTTTAAAAGGCCTTATTAAAACCTATTAATGTAGGCTTTATCAGCATGCTATTTAACATTTCAGTTTTATATGATCATGTTTTAATTAAAATGCATTTAAATCATTAACATTTTCTGTTTTTATATTTTCAAATTGCCTGTGTATTCTGCATTACTCTGGTGAATTGAGATTTTGATTTTGCCTGTATTCCTTATCCAAAATCCTATAGACAAATCAATTTATTTCCCATGACATTGCTCCAAATATTTATTTGCTTCTCCCATGAAAAATTCAACAGTCTAGCGGTTACCAGGTTTTTCATAAAGCATGATTCACGTGTGCTCACTTCATTTCAATCTGAAATGTTGTTATAGAGACAATCCAAATCTACTACAAATAACAGATGTACAAATCTTTATAATGATTGCTATAAAATCTGTTTGTCCCTTTTCCAAAGTTTCCTGGTGTTCGAAAATAAATGGCATAATTGTGGAATGGAGTGTTCTGCAACCTGCAATATTTCATTGAGTGTACTTTAAAGAATAGTTGAATTACACAATTTCCTTTTTGAGGAATGAATCTTAAATTCCAAATTCACATTGACTAAACTCTTTTTGCATCAAAACCAACTATTCAGGCTTTTGAATGTTATCCTAGGGACCTAGATGTATGTCTTTGAAATTGGAGGGTAGCTTTCATTGATATTTTTTAAAAATGATTTAACTTTCTAGTTGGAATATTACTTTTCACAGTAGTAAAGGGATGCTAATGTGGGACTAAAGTGATTTTTACTGGAAACCTTGGGAGTCCTATCAAAGCAACTTCCTTCACAACCTCTACACCCACACACACACAGAATCGGCAACAGTTCACAAGAATAATCACTTTAGAGGATAACTACCAAGGCAGATGATTTTTAGTTAAACTTGTCATTTGATTTGGCTTGTTGCTGATCCAGGAATTCTGAAATGTAGTAATTTTCCAACAAAAAGAGGAAACACAGAAGATTCTTTTAAATTCAAAGAATTTTAGTCATGCATGTCTCTAGCTGTTGAAGTTCAATGAGATTCTCTTCAAGTTAATGGATCAATTTAACTCTCAATGAAAGAGAAGACAACCATGTGTGAAACCTAATCCCCTCCAATCTTTACCCCAGTTCAGAGGAAGCCTCTCTGCCCTTAATTAGATTTGTATCCCAAATATGTTGCTTGATTGTCTGAGTTTGTCCAGCATTTTCCAATGTTTTTTTCAGATTTTGACATGTGCAGTTTTGTTCAGACATAGAAAATAGGAGCAGGAGTAGGCCAGGTACAGCAGGCAGTGAAGATAGTGAATGGCACGTTGGCCTTTATAACAAGAGGAGTCGAGTATAGGTGCAAACAGTCCTTCTGCAGTTGTACAGGGCCCCAGTGAGTCCACACCTGGAGTATTGTGTGCCGTTTTGGTCCCCTAATTTGAGGAAGGACATTCTTGCTATTGAGGGAGTGCAGCGTAGGTTTACAAGGTTAATTCCCGGGATGGCAGGACTGTCATATGCTGAGAGAATGGAGTGGCCGGGCTTGTACACCCTGGAGTTTAGAAGGATGAGAGGGGATCTTCCGGAAGTAGCGGCGCTTCCTGGCAGCTGTGGCTCACCTGCAGTCCGTCTGTTTTTTCTTTTCTTTTTGTCTCCTTGTGTCTGTTTTAGTTAAAATGTTGGTTTATTTGGCTGTGTATGTGTGGGGGAGGGTGGGTGGGAGAAACAGGGTCTTAGTCTCTCCCTTCGGGGGGGTGCGACTTTTCTTGTCGTGTCCCCCGTCACCGTCTGTGCGGAGGCCTAATGGAGGAGCTGGCAGCCTCGGAGCTGTGGTGCTCCAGCATTCCAGCGGCGACCCGGCTTCAGGGCTGCGGGCGTTCCAACATTCCAGCGGCGGCGGCGGACCCGGCTTCAGGGCTGCGGTGCTCCAGCGATGGCGTTCCAGCGGCGACCCTGCTTCAGAGCTGTGGTGTTCCAGCGGCGGACCCTGCTTTAGAGCTGTGGTGGTGTTTCAGCAGCACGGCTTCGGAGGCTCGGCCGCGGGCCTAGTGGACGAGAACATCGGAGGCCTGGATCGCCTCAGCGCAGAGGGAGAACAAGGAGGGAAGAAGACAAAGACTTTAAGACTTTTGCCTTCCACCACAGTGAGGAGATGCCTGGTGAACTCACTGTGGTGGATGTTAAATATGTGTTTATTGTGTGTTTTGTTTCTTATTTATATATTATGACTGCAAGGCAACAAAATTTCGTTCAGACCGAAAGGTCTGAATGACAATAAAGGACACTTTACTTACTTACTTAACTTTATCTTATTGAAACATACAAGATTGTTAAGGGTTTGGACAAGCTAGAGGCAGGAAACATGTTCCCGATGTTGGGGGAGTCCTGAACCAGGGGCCACTGTTTAAGTATAATGGGTAAGCCATTTAGAACGGAGATGAGGAAACACTTTTTTTCACAGAGAGTTGTAAGTCTGTGGAATTCTCTACCTCAGAGGGCGGTGGTGGCCGGTTCTCTGGATACTTTCAAGAGAGAGCTAGATAGGGCTCTTAAAGATAGCGGAGTCCGGGGATATGGGGAGAAGGCAGGAACGGGGTACTGATTGTGGATGATCGGCCATGATCACATTGAACTCGAAGGGCCGAATGACCTACTCCTGCACCTATTGTCTATTGTCATTTGGCTCTTTGAGCTGCTGCACCATTCAGTACAATCATGGCTGATCATCTATAATAATACAATGATTCCCATGCTCTCCCATATTCTTTCATGCCGATTGTATCCAGAAATGTGTACTAACTTTAGTTTTTGGAACCTTTTGTCATAGTGAATGTCAGGGAAGGTTCATAACACTTTGAGAAGCAATTTCTTCTGTCATTCCGAAATCTCTTGCCCTGTAACCTGACTCTGTGATCCCTTGCCCAGCCACTTCAAACAGGAAACAATATTCATCCTGATCCTGTTTAACATTTTATTAAATTTCATTTAGATACCCCTCATCCTCCTAAACACTAATGAATGCAAATCTTGTCATCCTAATCTTTCCTCATCCCAGGAATCAATCTGTTGATTTGTTTTGTTGTGTTCAGTTTACAGCAAGTTTAAGGATACAGATGTCTAGTTCCAAGTATATGCAGCCCTGAAGAGATCACCAGAATATTGTCTACAGGCCTGTTCTCCTTACCCAAGGAAGGATATACTTGCAATTGAGGAGGTGGAGTGAAAGCTCCCTAGATTTAGAGCAAGAAACAGTTGGCGATTAATGGACCAAGGAAAGGAAGAGTGATGAGCAGATTGGAGCCGTGAAAGGGAGATGTGGATTTGGGAGATGGAGGTAGTCAAAAAAAGCAGGTTGGGAAGGGGTGGGTGAAGGTGGAGACATGCAGGAAAGTGATGTTACCCTTGTACAATGACCCCTTCCCCATTAGAAGTGCAGGAATTAGCAGACCAAATATGTAAGGCAAAGATTCCCAACCGGGGGTAAATTTCGCCAACCCAGGGGGTAAATTTGTTGATTCTGGATTTGTACATATTTTTTCTCATTGACTGACTGGTTCTGGTATACCAGTATCTGTTCATCATTAGTTGTTCATAAATAAGTGAAATAACATTGTTATGTGCTATTAAAGTTGCCAGGGGTAAATGGGACGAAAAAGGTTGGGAACCCCTGATGCAAGGAGATCACAGATGGATTTCAGAATAATAGCAGAAAGACACAAAATGTCAGATGAACTCAGCTGGTCAGGCACCATCTCTGGAGAAAATTAGTAGGTGGCATTTCTGGACGGAACCCTTCTTCAGACTCAGGATATTAGGGTTGTAAAAGGTCATTTTTAATTTCCCTCATTGACTGGATCTATCAAAATCTTAAAGACTTGAATGGTATGTGTATGGCTTTTAAGATGGGGAGTTCTAGGCTAGCATATTACTTTTGGCATGAAGGGCCAGGAAGGCAGTTTAGGGAACTTTGGTTGACAAGGGATATTGAGGATCTGAGATCAAGCAAAAGGAATAGGATATATTTTCCCATTTGTAGATGATGTTGGTGAGAAAGTAGACACAAAAAGCTGGAGTAACTCAGTGGGACAGGCAGCATCTCTGGAGAAAAGGAAAGGAAGGCTCAAGACCCTTCTTCATACATTGATGTTGGTGAGACCCCATTTGGAATATTGTGTGCATTTCTGTCGCTGAGCTCTAGGAAGGATGTAATTAAAGTTGAAAGGTGCCAGAAAAGATTCACTAGGGTGTTAACAGCACAGGAAGATTTAAATTATAAGGAGAGGGCAGATAGGCTGGGAGTCTTTGCTCTGCAGCAGAGGGGATTGAGGAATGATTTTCTAAAGGTAAATAACATGATGCGGGCATAGATGGGTGAATGGTCGCAATCTTTTTCACAAGGTAGAGGACAAAGGTCACAGATGAAAGAGACAAGATTTAAAGGGGGGAAAGTAGAAGTTGGGATGCATGTAGAACAAGCTGTCAGAGGAAGCGATAGATGCAGGTACAACTAGTGTTTAATGGGTATATAAATAGGAATGGTTTAGAGCAGTGGTTCTCAACCTTGTTTGCCCCATGCACCCCTTTCACCATATGTCAGAATGTCATCCCCCCCCCCCCTTCCAAGATTGTCTGCCTCAAAAAGTGCATTCCAAATAATATGCATATAATACTGAAAATCCTTTATTTCTAACAGTTTGAGTTTGCTAATCTGTGGTCCCAATTCCCCCCCTGAAAACCTGAAATCCCCCCCCCCCCCTGGGGGGAATTCCCCCCTGGTTGAGAACCCCTGGTTTAGAGGGAATAGAGCCAAATGCAAGCAAGTGGAACCAATGCAGGTTGCCAACTGGTTTTGCATGGATATTAGGCTGAAAGGCCAGTTTCTGTTATCTATAACTCTGACTACTTCAGAATTGTGGAAGGCACACTCCTGTGAATCAAAGTTTCACAATTCTCAAACTGTCCTTTGCTCTGCCACAGTAAATGAACTCTGTGTTCCTGCAAGGACAGGAGGACTGCTGCTGATTCACCCAGTTCCAGCTACTCCAAGATAAACAAAGTGTCACATCCTTTATTGTACAATGGTACAGCAGGAAGATTTATTGTCTTTGTAAAAGCACGTGAGGCTACAAAATGCCCAAAACTAATGTTTTATTTATCATAAAGTGCAACAATCAAACACATCCTTTTTTTGGAAACCACATCAGTAGATTTAAAACAGAGGGTTTTTTTTACTTGCTTTTGCATCATCACAGTTCTGTTCCTCAAACTGCCTGAACATTTTCAATAATTTATTTTCCTTTTCCTTTCGTTGTGGAAATAAAAATACTTCATAGTAAATAGAAGCTTGGGTGCTTATAAACTGCGCTGTACAGCTCAGTGCTGCAAAGTTGGAGTTTGTCAATTAATTTGTCAATTAACAATATTTGAAAAATCTTTCACAGTTTGCGGAGTTTTTGGAACAGACACTGCATGATTAAAATAAACACAAACTTATCTTGGATTCTCAAATATACTTTGTTTCAGCGAGCAATGGAAAACAAAACAAATTGCAATTTTATTTCATGTCCCATAATAAATTCAAGGCCAGGACATTTGCAGTATAATTAAGGATAGGTGGAGGCTCTCGACTCAAAAAGAAGCCAAATGCTTGTATACATTTCCACGATTTTAAATCTACTTAAATATTTTGATTTACATGTAAAACGATTGAGCATCTTGAATTCCTCATCAGTAACAGTGGGGATGCCTGATTACATGAAAGTTCTGTAAATCCGCAAACACGAGTGATACACACAATTTTCAAGCAGTATAATTCTTTTGTCATAATATCAATAAATGAACAAATTGTTCCTTCATGAACAGCAGCTTACTCGAGGTAATTCTCTGGCTTCAAATAAATAAAATGAGTACTTATGCATCTACAGTAAATATTAGAACAGCAGGCACTTTCATGCATGGTATACCTGTAGTTTCACTCAATAATCTATTCAGAGATATACACATCAACTAATGAACAGATTTAGAATTGATGATTTTGGTTTATTTGCACACAGCACTAATTGGATTGAAAAAATAATCTGTAGTACAAGTGCTACTAGTAGTACAAAGCACACAAACCTGTACAAACTACTGCCATTAAACTTCCCACTACACTTCAATTTGGTACATTATTCCATTGAACAACATTAAAAAGAAATGAAAGGACAACAGAGAACAAACAAGGCACTTCTGGCTGTACGCGAAAACCATCAGCATAGAGTATGCTCTGTTGAGGCATGAAGTCTTCACAAACAGATTAGACTGTCGTCCGGCACCTGGGGAAGATGGGACCATTGAACCCCTGAAGGCGGCTTTTCCTCACTAAAATAAATCAACAAACCAATGATTAATTTTTGACAAAAAAATTGAATTGCAATATACCTATGATGAGAGATATTAAACTTGCACTACCTTTAATTTGCAATTTGTAAACATCACTACATCGTCAATTGTGGCCTTCATTAACATGTGCCTCTCCCCTAATGGGAGCGATCAAGGAAAGAGCGTTCAAGTCGCAGCCCTGTTTTCACCAATCTTTCCACCACCACGCACAAGAAGCGCAAGGCAGACACCATTGTATGCAGATGCCGAGAAGTGTGTTCAGCTCTGGCTGATCAACTTCTAATCTTGTGTGTGGATTTGAGAAGAAGAAGAAGTCCCTAATGGGAGATGTACACTAATTCGAATACATCTTAATTTTCTTCAATTTTAAATCTCAACAATCATTCACTCATAGTTTTCCCATGTAACATTTCTTCATCTCATACTCTTAAACAGAAACTTTTCTGTATAACTCTTCTAACTAAATGTACTTTTGCCAATACATTATCAATAGAAAGTAGTTTCCTGAACATATCACCAAACTGAATTATTTAAGAAGGAACTGCAGATGCTGGAAATATGAAGGTAGACGAAGGAGACCCGTCTGAAGAAGGGTCTCGACCCGAAACGTTGCCTATTTCCTTCGCTCCATAGATGCTGCCTCACCCGCTAAGTTTCTCCAGCATTTTTGTCTAAACTTAATTATTTAATAATTATTTGATCAGAATTCAGGAACACAGTCATGAAATTTTTCAGCATTGGTGACTATTGTCCTTTCTATAATTGGCTTCTTCATATTCTTGTGTTTCCATTAGAACTGTTATGATTCTTCTAAAATCCAAATTAAAGGGCCAATCTACTCAACCTTTCCTCAGGATATAATCTCTTTAACCCACGTTTTCTACATTGAGCCCTCACCCATCCTTTGCTATTTAAGGAAATGATGTGAGCAATGTAGTGCTGCCATGATTAGTATTGCTGCCTCACAGATCCAGTTACCCGAGTCTATCTCTAATCTCCAGTGTGGCGATCTCCCTCAGACTGTTGCATGGCCAAAGGAGCTCTGATTTCCTCTCATATGCTACAAATGTACAGGTACTTAAGTTAATTGGCTGCTGTAAATTTCTCCCACCATCCTCTTACACGAGTGATGTTGAGGGGTTGTTTACTGAAATGTATGAAAAAAAGGGGTACAGGAAAATAAGAGGAGGAATTGAGAACAGGCATCTGAGAACAGGCATTGACTGAATAGTGGTTTGAATGGGCTTCCACATTGGGTGGAAGTATGAATCTGAAAAATTGTATGGAGCACAATGTTATCCCACCAAAGTTCTGTGTAATTGTAGCAATCCCTCTGCCTTGGTACCCCTTACTTATTGCAATAAAGGTCATTATTCCGTGCCTTCCTAACTACTTGATGTACCTACAGCAGAACTGTGTGCCATGTATTAAGACATCCTGATCATGCAGAATACTAGCTTTCATTAATCTCACACCAATTGAATAATATACGTTTTTCCCATTGAGGGTAGGGAAGATTCAAACAAGAGGGCATGACATGAGAATTAAGGGACAGAGGTTTCGGAGTAACGTGAGGGGGAACTTCTTTACTCAGAGGGTGGTGGTTGTGTGGAATCAGCTTCCAGCAGAAGTGGTGGAGGCAGGATCGATTTTAACATTTAAGAGTAAAGTGGATAGGTATATGGACGTGAAGGGAATGGAGGGGTATGGTCTGAGTGCAGGTAGATGGGACTAGGGGAAAACAAATGGTCGGCACGGACTGGAAGGGCCGAGAGGGCCTGTTTCCGTGCTGTAATTGTTATATGGTTATATGGTTATTCTGCACTTTACCTTTGGTTGAAATTCTTACTTTTTCCCATATTAGGTTTCATCTGCCATCTGATTACTCAAAACTTGTTGCTGTTTCTTTGCAGATATTTTGTTCACGATATACTTTGCTACCTATCTTTCTACTGTCAGCAAACTTGGCTACAGTACACTTGGTCCTTTCAAATAAGTTAAAATAAATTGTAAATAGTTGAGGTCTCAGCAATGAACCTTCTGGCACTTCGTTAGTCCAGCTTGTTAATCTGAAATTGATCCACTTATTCCAACTCTCAGTTGTCAGTCAACCAACACACTTAAATACTACTCTCAACACCATGAGTCCTTTCTTCATGAAGTAATTTTTTTATATGGCACCTAATCAAATGCTTTTTGGGAATATATGGGGAACAACATAATTACAATTCTCTGGCTACTATTGGCTAGTTGTGTAGCCTTTGGTGATAAAATATATAACTAGCCTACAATAGATCTCATTAAAAGGAAAATGGGAATATTGGGGAAAATAAAAAAACACTGCTGATGCTGGAATATAAACAAAAATGTTGGAGATACTCAGCAGTTAGGAGGCATTCACAGGAGAGAATCAAGAATTAATATTCCAGGAAATTACATTTCATTAGAATTAGGAAAACATGGAAGTGAAGCTTGCTTTAAATTGCAGGTGAAAGCGGGTGGAAATAGGGAAAATAAAGGGAATGTCTTTGATTGGGTGGTGACCAGGAAATACCCAAATGTTAGTGGTACAAGGTGTCAAAAGGGTACTGAAAGTGTATTAATTATAGCTAATTTGTCTGGAGGTAATGGAAATAGGAAATTAAAGGAATAGAGGAAAAAAGGTGTTGGAAATATGAGAAACAGAACAGAGAGGTTGCTGGAAGTCAGATTGATCATTCATTATATAACATGTCGTATTTATCAGTACCATGTGCGCTGTTCATTGCAACCAGCGGTTTTCACATGTACAAGGAATTTCATTACACCCTGGTGGAAATGACAAAATAACCAGAATCTGAAACTCAAATAAAAGGAAATATCCAGCAGGTCAAGAAACATTTGTGGAGAGAGAAAAAGAGAACTAACGTTACAGAACGATGGCCTTTCAATAGAATGGGCTAGTATTGACACAAACCAAAACGGTGGGTTATCTGAAACGACTAAATTCAATATTGAATCGCGAGGACTGTAAAATGTTTCAACAGAAGATGAGATGCTGTTCCTTGAGCTTTATGCTGTATGTTATTGAAATAGTATAACAGAAAAAAGGCAAAGTGGGCGATGTCGAGTGGGATGGAGAATTAATGTGACAGGCAACTGGAAACCCAGGATCACTCTTGCAGACCAAACAATGACTCTGTTATTGAACTTAAACACTGCTTTATCTTTGCTGTTAATATTTACACTGCCCTTACCCTCACTTCACTTACCTTTCCTGAGAATCTATCTCCATCTCAGGCGATTGGTTCACAATCAATATTTATTACAAGCCCACAGATTCCCACAGCTATCTTGTCTTCACTCCTCCCACTCTACTTCCCATAAAGATCTCATTCCATTCACTGAGTTCCTCTAACTCTACTGTACCAATTCTGATGATGACACTTTCCATTCTAGCACTTCCAAGATGTCTCACTTTTTCCGCAACAAAAAATGTCCCTCCATCATAAACAATTTGCATTTCTACTACCTCTGGACAATTCCCCTCACTCCTACTCTCAATCTTCTGCTCTCACACAGAGGAAGGATAGGATTGTCATCACCTTTATACCCAGCAAACAATGGCTTGCCTCAATAATTTCCACCACATTCAACGTGCAGCCACCGCTAGACACATCTTTTCCTTTGTGACCATTTACTTTGTGACTCTCCAGTTCATTCACCCATCTCCACCAACACTCCCTACCCGTCTCACAATACCTGCCCATGCAGTCACAGGAGTTGCACCACCTGTCTTTTTTATTTCTTCCCATCCTATCATCTAGGCACCCAAACAGTCCTTCCCAATTTAGCGTACTCCAAGCATTTTTGGCAATGGCAATGTGATCTCTGCATATTGGAATATCCAGATGTTGATTAGATAACTGCATTCTATCAGCAAGGATTACCCTGAACGTCCAGTAGCCTGTTAGTTTAATTCTCCAGTCTAACCTTTGACATCTTGCACTATTCAAATGAAGACCAACGTCAGCTGAAGAAGCAGCATCTCCCCTTTAACAAACCGATAACCGCAATTAATCAGTATTTCCAGATTGTTACAGAACTGGCCAGTTTTGATGAAAAGTCATCAACCTCTAATGTTAACTCAGTTTTTGCTACTTCACCAATGCTGCCTGACCTGCTGGCTACTTCTATCATTCTTGTTTATTTTGGAACCAGTAACTGCGGTATATACACAGTTTCAGCATTGTTTTTTCTTGCCTCCTCAGTCTTCATTCATTCCACATGACAGTCTTCACTAGACAGATAATCAAACATCCACCACCCTCTCTCAGTTTGCACCACTACATGTTTCACTTCCTCTTAATCTAAACCGTAACACAAACTTTCCGTTCCAGCCATGTCCCTTTACTGCAACTTATAACATGCTTGCTTTCTAATTTTATTTCTAGTTTTGATAAAAGGTGATTCATAAAATTAAACATTTATGTCTCCACAGATCTGCTGCCTGACCTCCTGAGAATTTCCAGCATTTTGCTTTTACAAGAGAAACTGATGTTTCATTCCTTGTAGCAGAGATTAAGATCAAAATCCTGCAGTGCTTTGGTCATAGTCATAAAGACTAGGAGTAGAATTCGGTCATTCAGTCCATCATGACTACTCCGCCATTCAATCATGGCTGATCTATCTCTCCCTCCTAACCCCATTCTCTTGCCTTCTCCCCAAAACCTCTGACACCTGTATACTGTAGTAACCAAGAGTATATTGCTTGTGCTAGAGATCAAAGATTTAATATTCTCCAGAGTGGAATGAGGAAAATGGTATTTGTGCAGAAAGTTATAATCCTGAATGCAATGTCTGCTAATGAAAGGGAGTAGAACAGTGGGGTTAACTGGCAAGCTCACTCAAAGAACTGGCAAAAGCACAATGGTTAATATCCTTTCCAAGATCTCGGTGTCATTCTTAAATCATGGTGCCTGGACACAATACTCCGACACTGGTACTTGATACAGGTTTGTCATAACTCCCTTGATTTTGTACTTAGTGCCTCTAATGCCCAGAATCCTATATGCTTGTGTAACTCTTTGGATGAAGTTCCAATGAGCTAAACTCCATTGTGTGTCATCTCCAAGAAAAATACAAAAATCACATCATAAATACAATACTGTGCATGCAAAATAGTTGTGTGTTATAAAATGCAGGCATAAAAGTCTTAAGAAATTCATTCCCATAGTTTAAAAAGTAGCAAATAGTTGGAATTGCAGTATTCTGAAGTGGTAGTTTTGCATGGTACTTCGAAGCAGTCTATAAAAATGACCAAGAATACTTTCAGCCTAATTATGTCCAATTCCTGGCTAGTTCTTCACTTACTTGGCATTTTCTATTGTCAATTTATTTTGCATTAATCTCAAAGTAAATTAACATTTACTTTTAAAATGATGTTCTGCACACTAAGCAAGTGAGGCTTGTCCATGGATGAGAGCAGACATTTTTGCAACTGGTATCATTGCCAACTGCTATTTGGTTAGATATTGCAGTTACTTAGTTTTACCCGATCTCCTCTCCTCCTCCTCCTTTAACTACAACTTCAATCAAAGATCCCCTGTGGGCCGTCTCTTAACTCTCTCCAAATATGGGCAACTTTTTGCTGTACATCTTTCCTTATTAAAGATACACCTATTTCAGCCTTCTTGTAAATAGACACAAAAAAAGCTGGATTAAGTCAGCGGATCAGGCAACATCTCTGGAGAAAAGGAACAAATGATGTTTCGGGTCTTCATCTTCTTGACCTGAAACATCTCCTGTTCCTTTTCTCCAGAGATGCTGCCTTAACCGCTGACTTAATCCAGCTTTTTGTATCTATCTTCGGTATAAACCAGCACCTGCAGTTCCTTTCTAAATATTTGGCCTTTTTGTAATTAGATTCCAGTGACAGACATTGGTGAACCAACACCTGCGCATTTTGTAGCTCAGTTTGGTTTCCATGTCACAGACATGAACCAGTGTACCATCAGTCTATAAAATGTCATTGTCATAGAGTCATAGAATGATACAGTATGGAAACAGGCCCTTCAGCCCAACTTGTCCACATCGGCCAACAAGTCCCAGCTACACTAGTCTGTTTAACCATTTGATACTAGAGCTACCAAAATTCAAATCAAAAATGTTAAATAAATGGTCTGTTATCATGACTGCACACACCTTTAGGCCTAATGCATTGACACTGTCCATCTGAATGCATTTAGAATCAAACAGTATTCAAGAATTATTATAATTAAGCTACAATTTAAATTTATTTTACTCTGTCAGATACTGAGAGTTTTGCACTACAACAATGTTCTCTACTGCAATGGTGTCTGATTTGGCATTATTTGTTTATGTGACATGAATACTTGATCTGTTTGTATTATTCTGTCACCCATAACACAGAACTGTTTATTGTTTCTTGGTAATTAGGGGATTTATGGTGAGAAGCTGAGAGATGGGAATGTTATTCCCCAGCGAATGCACAGTATCAGATTAGACAATTTTTTAAATTTCAGATTTTAGCAAAAAAATTTAAATGTGAAGCAAAATTATTGGTTGTCAGCCTTACTTTGTAATGAGTAGACTC
Organism: Okamejei kenojei; assembly: GCA_035221665.1. NCBI lineage: Eukaryota > Metazoa > Chordata > Chondrichthyes > Rajiformes > Rajidae > Okamejei > Okamejei kenojei. Next base: position 90,018,628 of record CM069133.1, read on the forward strand.
ACTTCGCATTGCTACCATAAGGCACAAGGTCCAGAAGCCAGAAGTCCCATGCCACCAGGTTCAGTAATAGTTACTTTCTTACAACCAACCTGGACAACCTTAATCTTGGCTATGGAACAATCCTACTTTTGCCCTACCACGGACTTGTTTACTAATTATTTTGTACTAATGTCTTTTTTTTCAATCTTTTTCTTTTCACTGTCTTGTAGAATTTGTGCATGATTTATGTTTTTCTGTATTCCCTGGTTCTGCATGCTGATGATGCTGCTACAAGCAAGATTTCTATTGTACCTGAACCTCACCACACTTGTGTATATGACAATAAACTTAACTTGGCTTGCAGAGTTGATGTGTTGATAGCTCATCAATTTTTATTTCAGACATGCTGACATAAACTGAAAACTCTCAGATACTATGAAATGTAACGTGAAAGAACAGCATGTTGCACTGAAGATGTTTTATCACAGCGTGAAGATTTTGAGAGCCCACAGTGGCAAAGAATGTTGTCCCACGGAAACATATGTGCAATCCAATTCAAATGATCGTAAACTTCACTCATCTCAGATTCTCAGATCAATGCACTTTTCAATGCAAGTCAATAGAACCTGATTCACCAGAAATTATCTGAGAAATGAAATAACACACAACTTAAAAAGCAGAAAAGCAGCACTGTCCAATTTTGAGATAAGCCACATAAAGAAAATAATTAAGGAAAGGTGTGGTAATTCTGAATGGAGGTTATTGCAACAGTCTTTGAATCCATTACATGCTCTACGTGAGAAATTGCTTCCAAGTGACATTTTGCAGTTCTCTAAAAAGGTGACAGCATACAGAAATGTTTTTTAAAACTCTCAGCTGAGAAAAAGGTATTATAGAGGAAGAAATTTCACTGATGCATATACAAAATTGCTAATTAATGCAATCAATGTTTTAAATAAAAAAGGATATCCAGGATTAAATAGAAAGAAAAATTGTGTCAGCAAGAAAAGCAGGAAAAAGCAGTGGAGGAAAAAGGGAATAAATCTGCATTCAGAGAAGGGAAAGTTGTCCAGCAGAAATGCAGTGTAAAGCACTGCCAATTCAATTAGGGAGGCTATGACCAAAAACATTATATATACTTATATCTCCTCCAGTTCCAAAGCTGAGAATCTAGGCCAGGAACCATCTGCTCTGTTAATTCGAGCTGCAACAGAAATTGCATTGTTAAGAATTCCTGCAAAACGATGTTGTAGGGAATCTAAGAAAAAATTAAGAATGCAGAAAATCCACTGATGCTGGAAATTTGAAATAAATAAAACAGAAAATGCTGGAAATACTCAGCTGTCAAACAGCAACTGTGAATGTTTTGATGAAAGATTATCAAGATGAATCATTAACTCTATTTCCACAGAAGCTGACTGACCTGTTGAGCATTCTCAGCATTTTCTGTTTTTATTTCAAACTCATTAAGAATGTTTTTTTCCCCAGAACTTTTGGAACTCCCACATAATATGACATTAATATTCTGGACAAGCAGCAACCTTCAGGTCCTGTTTCATTCAAACATGTGGATTTTTATTTTTTTATTTATTGTTCTTTAACACTAAACCATCATGAAGGTACTGAGATTTATACAGTCCCAATAAGCAGATTGTAGACATCTCTTCAATGAGTGCATTATAAGCATGTTCCACTCCATTAATACAGCCACTAGTGGAGCATTATGGCAATGAGTACCTAAGTACTAACTATGTTCAATTTTATAGCTCTAATCAGTCAATTAATTTTCACTGTGTAAGAAGGAACGGCGGATGCTGGTTTAAACTGAAGATAGACACAAAAAGCTGGAGTAACTCAGCGGGACAGGCAGCATCTCTGGAGAGAAGGAATGGGTGATGCTTCGGGTCGAGAATATTCTTCAGACTTCACTTCCAAGCTTTAACTGTATTGATTCCATTCCTGAAAGCCATCCACCTCACTTCTACTCCTTAAGCCTATAAGCATTTTCACTGATCCATCTAATCAGCTATGCTCTAGATTTCTTTTCCATTTCCCCCTCTTTGTTTTGTGGTTAGTTCTCTCCTCTATGTTACATTTCCACGGTTAGGTTGCTAAATACCTGCAAGTGTCTTTCATTGTTTGTGAAGTTATGTCAGAAAATGTGTATATATAAAGTATCTTTAATATGTCTGAATACTTAAACAAATTAGTAACTGAAAACATTAAAATGAAAATTAAATATGATATCTTCTGAACTCAAGTAACAATATTTTGGCAACAAAGGAAGTCTTCTTACCAAGATCATTGTTGCTCATCACTGCATTGGATGCTCGAAGTCTTGGGCCTTGCTGAGTGAAATGATACCCAAACTTCAAAAGGACTGGATTTTTTTCCAACATATTCGCAATTTCCATTTCCACTTTATTACCCAACTGCTGGCACTATGAATAGAGACAGGAGGTACAACACATACTTCCATAAACTGCATTTATATGACAATCCTAACACAGGATAATTCCCCAAAGTAACTTTAAAGTAGTATAGTAAACAAGCATTGACAGATATCACAATCTTGTAGAGGCTATAATACCAATCTTATCAAAAGCTAAATATAGTCAACTATTTCATTTGGAAAGGATCCCCACCTCTGTATATTTTCAAATCATAAGAAATTTACAATTGAAATCAAACAGTTTTGAAACCAAAATAGAACATGACTGACCTGATTGTCAATTTTAAGTTCAACCAATGAGTTATTGTGCAGGAGGGCTTTCATGAGGGCCATGATTCCATTACCGGTGATAAAATTCGACTCCACATTCAAACACTTCAATGTTTTGTTAACTTTCAGCATTTCTGCAAAAGACTTGAGAGAGTATATATATATATCATCAGACAGCAATATCATCTGTGATGTTTGATATCTATATATATATATATATATATATATATATATATATATATATATAGATATCAAACATCACAGATGATATTGCTGAAAATCATACACTGTACAAAATCTGCTGTTCACTTCCATGACAAGAACTGTTTGCAAATGCCTGGAGGATCAAACTGTTGTACAGAATGTTAATTCTGGAATTTAATAAATCTCTTAGACTGCCAATCCAGTGGAATTCCAGGTTCCAAGATCCATTGTTTTCCTATAATTTTCATATGACATTTTTATTCCTGTAATAGCATTTAACAATTTTTACCTTGGAAAGTAGCCATGAGCCTGTAATATTATTTATGTCATCCAATTAAATACCAGGGATATGGGCAGGAATTCCATGACATTTTGGTTGAAAATAAGTTTGGTTGAAAATAATTGCAACCCATTTAACTCATCCTATTTCCACACTGACCTCTCTGTCCTCAGCCTACTCCATTGCCAGAGCGAGGAGCAATGCAAAGTAGAGGAACAGTAATATTTATTTCACCTGGGTAGAAGGCAGACAACCGGATGCTGAACTTTCCAATTTCAGGTAATCCTCTCCCTCTCTGTCCCTGTCATTCCCCTTGTGAACTACCCAGGCGGCCTCACAAACACATTCTTCTTTTCAACCTCCCTTTGCCAGCACCCTATCACCCAGTTTGTTTCCCCTCCCCCACCCATTCCATTGCCCATCACTCATACTTTCCTCCCACTGGGCCCCCTTCCCCTTACCATCCCATTTGCCAACTCCACCTCACTTTTTTGGTTCCAGGTTCATCTTCCTGTCTTATCACATTCCATCCTCTGTAGCTATTTGTTGTCTCCATCTATCACCTCCCAGCTTCTGTCGCCCCACTCTTCCCTCCCCCATCGGACTCAAATTGCCAATCAACTCCTCAATTGGATCTGCCTATCGATTGCACTCGCTTGCTCCATCCCTCTACTCACCTCAGCCAATTCCCTCCACAGATGCTGTTTGGCCCAGTGAGTTCCTCCAACAGGTTGCTTCTTCCTCAAAATGTTGCCACTACTGGCTGCTCATATCTGGCAACCAACCAAAAATGTGGATCTTTTCCTCTATCAACCAACATTAATATCTCCTGACATTTGTCTGTTGCTATTTCCGTAGCCATTATAAATCAGGGCACGTCATTTTATAATGGAGATAGATGGTTTGATATATATAGGTATATAACATAAATAATTAACTTTAACTTCCATGTATTTTAAATACATTTAATGTGTTGGCAAATTTTTAATATGTAGTAGTTCAGAAAGGCAGGCAGTGGCGAGCGGAGTGCAGCAAGGCTCGGTGTCGGGACCGCAACTGTTGACCATATATATTAATGATTTGGAAGAGGGAATTAGGAGCAACGCTAGCAAGTTTGCGGATGACACAAAGCTGGGTGGCAGTGTGAACTGTGAAGAGGATGTTAGGAGGTTGCAGAGTGACCTGGACAGGTTGAGTGAGTGGGTAGATATGTGGCAGATGCAGTATTAAATAGATAAATGTGAGGTTATTGATTGGGGATGATCAGCCATGATCGCAATGAATGGTGGTGTTGGCTCGAAGGGCCGAATAGCCTCCTCCTGCATCTATTTTTTATGTTTCTAATTAACTTTTGGTCAAATAATTCAATCTATTTACAGCTTGGGGTAAAATTGATGCATTGTGTTTGGAATTTATGTTGCCTTCTGTGGTGCAATACCTCAGAAATTGCCAATGAAAGTCTTCTTTCTCTGGCGTCTCAGAATTACCATTCTATTGTCAAAATAGAATGGCTCTGGCTCGAAGGGCCGAATGGCCTCCTCCTGCACCTATTGTCTATGTTTTTAGTTGCATTCCACTACCTTTTTCTCATAACATCAATCCTTCTATATTTGAAATCCACAGACTCACAACTCTGTGTGAAAAAGTTCCCTCATCTCTGTTCTAAATGGCTTACCCCTTATTCTTAAACTGTGACCCCTGGTTCTGGACTCCCCCAACATCAGGAACATGTTTCCTGCCTCTAGCGTGTCCAAACCCTTAATAATCATATATGTTTCAATAAGATCCCCTCTCATCCTTCTAAATTCCGGAGTATACAAGCCCAGCCACTCCATTCTCTCAGCATATGACAGAACATTCTCTCAGCATATTCCCGCCATCCCGGGAATTAAGGGGCAAGATTATGGTCCATTTAAAATCTTTAAAGATGGATATAGCTTTTCTGCAAGAAATGCATACAAAACTACAAACACAGATGAGATTTAGGGCAAACTGGATAGGCCAAACGTATCATTCGTCATTTACTGCTAAAGCCAGAGGAACGGCTATTATTCGGAAAGGTATACCGTTTATATTAAAGAATACAATATCTGATAAAGAAGAAAGATACACGATAGTGGCGGGAGAAATTTATTCCACGCCACTGACTCTGATAAACATTTACGCACCAAACTTTGATAATCCCCAATTTTTAAAGAAAATTATGGATCAAATAGATGAGTATAATTTTCAAAATGTAATACTAGGGGAGGACTTTAATTGTGTTATAGATTCATACTTAGACAAATCAACAAAATTAAGGAAGGGTAGTGCTAAATCCAAGTCTAGTGAATTCTTAAACACTTATATAAAATACACTAATATAATAGATGTATGGAGAATAGCTAACCCAACTGGAAGGGAATATTCGTTTTACTTATCAGTACACAAAACTTATTCGAGAATTGATTATTTTTTAGTGGACTCAAAACTAATACCATATACGATTAATCCTAAATACCACAATAGTATTATTTCTGATCACTCCCCGCTGACTTTTACTTTAAAACTTGAGGGAATAGAAACATAGAAACATAGAAACATAGAAATTAGGTGCAGAAGTAGGCCATTCGGCCCTTCGAGCCTGCACCGCCATTCAATATGATCATGGCTGATCATCCAACTCAGTATCCCGTACCTGCCTTCTCTCCATACCCTCTGATCCCCTTAGCCACAAGGGCCACATCTAACTCCCTCTTAAATATAGCCAATGAACTGGCCTCAACTACTCTCTGTGGCAGAGAGTTCCAGAGACTCACCACTCTGGTACAATGCCAGGTACAATTTTTTTTTGGAGATTTAACACACAAATAGCTAACGACTCACAAGGTAACGAGTATTTAAAACAACAAATTAATTTTTTTTTTAAAAATAAATGAGACACCAGGGATTTCACCATCTCTATTATGGGAATCTTTTAAGGCATTCATTCGTGGAGTTATAATTTAGTATCAAAGTTTTCTAAATAAAAAAAAACAGGACAGAACAAGGGACGTTAGAAAAGGAAATTAAATTATTAGAATTAGGAAACGCAAAAGACCCAACCATAGATAAACATAATAAGATAACATTACTGAAATTTAAACTTAATCGAATATTATCGGCAAGAGTAATAAGATTATTTCAGTTCACAAAACAAGTACAATTTGAATTTGGGGATAAACCACATAAACTTCTAGCACGACAATTGAAGAAACAAGAAAAGGAAAAAACAATTAGTAAAATTAAATCAGTGAACGGGGAACTATTAACTTTACCTAAGGACATTTACAAAAGGTTTGCTCAATTTTATCAAAATTTACATACATCTAAAACTAATATTGAAAACAATAAAATTATAAATTTTTTAGATAAGTGTAACTTGCCAAAATTGGATATCTTAGAACAAGAGGAATTAGGAGCCCAGATTACAAGTGAAGAAATAAGATAAACAATAAAATAATTGAAAAATGGGAAGACACCAGGGCCTGATGGTTTTAATAATGAATTCTATAAAAGATTTCAGGAGTTAATTGTCCCACGATTACTTAAATTATACAGTTATGCTTTTACCGATAAGAAATTACCAGAAACTTTAGCAGAATCTACAATTACGCTTATACCAAATAAAGATAAAGATCTAGAAGATCCGGGCTCGTATAGAGCTATATCACTTTTAAATACAGACCAAAAGATTTTAGCAAAGATTTTAGCAAGAAGATTGAGCAAATATATTAATAAATTGATAAACCAGGACCAAACGGGGTTTATACCCAAAAGACAATCATTTAACAATTTGAGACGACTTTATAATATAATGTATTCACATAAAGGTGAAAAGGAAGACTTATCAGTTATATCTTTGGACGCAGAAAAAGCATTTGATCAGGTAGTTTGGCAATATTTATACATAGTACTCCAAAAATTTAATATGGGAGATAATTTTATTAGAAGGGTAAAATTATTATACGATAAACCGGCAGCAAAAATATTATCTAATAATACGTTGTCTCAAAAATTCTAATTATCACGGGGCGATAGGCAGGGATGTGTTTTATCACCCCTGCTATTTGCCCTTATGATAGAGCCACTGGCTGAAAGGATAAGAACTCATCCAAATATTCAGGGATATAATACTAAGGACTCTAATAATAAAATTTAATCATACGCGGATGATATATTTTTATATATTAGAAATTACGAAACGAGTATCCCGATCGTATTAAATGTAATAGAGGAATTTGGCTCCTTTTCTGGATATAGAATAAATTGGAATCAAAGTGAAATTATGTCATTACATCCTCAGAAAGCGAATCATCTATTAAAATTTCCATTTAAAATTGCAACGGAAAAATGTAAGTATTTAGGTATTCAAGTTACCAGAAGATATAAATCATTATTTAACGCTAATTATAGTCCTCTGTTAAATAAATTGAACGCTTTGATTACATTTTGGAAAACGCTCCCACTATCATTAATTGGCAGAATAAATGCTATAAAAATGATAGTGCTACCACAAATATTATATTTATTTCAATCCATACCAATATATATACCAAAATATATATTTTTTAAAACTAGAGTCTAATATTACTAATTTTATATGGGACTACAAAGCACATAGAATTAAAATAAATCATTTGTGTAAACCTAAAGATGTAGGGGGGCTTGCACTGCTTAATTTTTTATATTATTATTGGGCAGTGCATATTAATAATATTATTTATTGGTTGGATTGTCCTTCTCAATAGATGGAATGGATAAGAATGGAAAAGGAGGATTGTTTTCCTTATGATTTAGGAGCGATCCTCTTCTCCCCGATAAAATTGAATAATATATTATATAAGAAGAATCCAATTATACACAATATAATTTGAAGTTGGAAACAAATAAAATTAAATTTAAAATTAAGAAACTTATCTTCATTAACACCAATAGTGAATAACCCGGTATTTAAACCATCTATTGTGGATGAAATATATAGACAATGGGAAAGACTGGGAATTAGAAAGTTGGGTGACATGTATGAAATGGGAAATTTATTATCATTTCAACAATTAAAATCAAAATTTAATTTGAATAATAACCAATACTTTAAATATTTACAGATATGTGACTTTATAAAAAAAATATACCAAGATTACAGAATATAACGATAGACCCACTGGAAGAAGCAATGAATATTACGGTGGACTCACAAAAATTAATATCATATCTACATAACAGTATTCTTAATAGAGAATTGTCATCAACAGAGGCAATTAGAGAAGACTGGGGAAAAGATTTAATGATAAAAATTTCTAAAGAAACATGGGAGAGGTATTTGATACATAAATGTTCGATTAACACTAGACATAATTTAATTCAAGTTAAAATATTACAGACTATATTATTCAAAAGTTAGGTTGAATAATAACTCTGGGAACCTGTAAAAAGGTACCATTATTCAAATGTCTCACCCATTTGTGATAAATGTCTTTCTCAAAATGTCAATTTTACACATTCTTTCGCTTCTTGCATAAAACTTCAAAGTTTTTGGTGTGATATATTTGATATATTCACATGTTTATTTAAGATAAAAATGGAACCTAGCATGGAAATGATTATCTTTGGAGTATTTGGAGATGTAAATAAATTAAATATATCCCAAATCTCATTTTTTAATTATGGTTTAATAATAGCGAAAAAACTCATAATTAAATTTTGGAAAAAGGCTACTATACCAACACTCAAAATGTGGATTGGTAATATGTTGGAAACGGCCCATTTGGAAGAAATGAGACTCCTCCTAATAGAAAAGAAAGACCAATTCTTAACGAGTTGGTCTCCATTTATTGACCTTGTGGAATCATGCGGTGTAATATCATCATAAAATTAAAAATTCTGGGTTTGACTGATAATTGATTAAGAATATTAAAAAAACATCGACTTGTTGTGTGGGTGAATCTCCTTTCTGCTTTATTTTCTCACATTTCTTTCTTCACTCTACACTCACTAGTCTATTCTTTACTCTTCACTACTTCTTTCTTTCTCATTTCTTTCTAAAAAAAAAAATTTTTTAAAGGATGTTGTACAAATAATGTTTTAATAACTCTGGGAACCTGTAAAAAGGTACCATTAAAATGTAATGTACTTACTTCTAATAAATAAATTTAAAAAATTTAAAAAATCAAAAAAGATCCCGGGAATTAACCTTGTAAACCTACGCTGCACTCCATCAATAGCAAGAATGTCCTTCCTCAAATTTGGAGACCAAAACTGCACACAATACTCCAGGTATGGTCTCATTAGGGCCCTGTACAACTGCAGAAGGACATATTTGCTCCTATATTCAACTCCTCGTTATAAAGGCCAACAAGCCATTCGCTTGCTTCACTGCCTGCTGTACCTGCATGCTTACTTTCACTGACTGATGAACAAAGACCCCCGGATCTGGCTGTACTTCCCCCTTTCCCAACTTGACACCATTTAGATAATAATCTACCTTCCTGCTTTTGCTACTCACATTTATCCATATTAAACTGCATCTGCCATGCATCTGCCCAATCCCCCAACCTGTCCAAGTCACTCTGCATTATCATAGCATCCTCCTCACAGTTCTCACTGCCACCCAGCTTTGTGTCATCTGCAAATTTGCTAATATTACTTTCAATCCCTTCATCTAAATCATTGATGTATATTGTAAATAGCTGCGGTCCCAGCACCGAGCCTTGCGGTACCCCACTAGTCACTGCCTGCCATTCTGAAAGGGACCAGTTAATCCCTACCCTTTGTTTCATGTCTGCCAACCAATTTTCTATCCATGGCAGCACTCTACTCCCAATACCATTGCCCTAATTTTTCCCACTAATATCCTATGTGGGACATCAAATGGTTTCTGAAAGTCCAGGTACAAAACATCCACCGGCTTTCCCTTGTCCATTGTCCTAGTTACAGCCTCAGAAAATTCCAGAATATTAGTCAAGCATGATTTCCCATTCGTACATCAATGCTGACTTGGACCAATCCTGTTACTGCTATCCAAATGTGCCGCTATTTCATCTTTTATGATTGACTCCAGCATCTGTACTTGCGGTGTGACCACCTCACTGTACCCCTATAGGCTGTAACTATCTGTCCTATCCCTTCACTATCCAAACTTTCTTTCCCACCCACCAACAATCATTCTGAAGCAGGGTCCCGACCCAAAACATTGCCAATGCATGTTCACCGGAGACACTGCCTGACTCATTGAGTTACTCCAACATTTTGTGTCTACCTTTGGTATAAACCAGCATTTGCAATTCCTTGTTATTACAATTCATCCATCATTCCTCATATAATCTCCACCTTAAAGAGACAGTACTATTGACTTCACTACCGCCGCCAATTTCCAGAATAGAAGCACTTGCTTCGTAAAGAATTTTTGAATTCCTCATTAGAATTATCATACTTTGGAATAATTGGAAACAAACACATTCACAATATCCCCCCTAGCGAATCCTTTGTCAGTTTGTTTGGGCCTTCAGTATAATTATATTTTCAGAGCAGTGGTTTCCTCTTGAAAAATTAATTTTCTTCCTTCTCCATCACATTGATTACTTATAATGATTTATGAATTTGCTACTTGTAATGATTTATGAATTTGGATCCTATGATCCTGTGTTCCAACCTTATTTGGACTCTAATTTCCAAGCAATCCATCATTATGTGAAGAAAGCGAATGGTATGTTGGCATTCATAGCAAAAGGATTTGAGTACAAGAGCAGGGAGGTTCTACTGCAGTTGTACAGGGTTTTGGTGAGGCCACACCTGGAGTATTGCGTACAGTTCTGGTCTCCTAATCTGAGGAAAGACATTCTTGCCATAGAGGGAGTACAGAGAAGGTTCACCAGACTGATTCCTGGGATGGCAGGACTTTCATATGAAGAAAAACTGGATAGACTCGGCTTGCACTCGCTGGAATTTAGAAGATTGAGGGTGGATCTCATAGAGACTTACAAATTTCTTAAGGGGTTGGACTGGCTAGATGCAGGAAGATTGTTCCCGATGTTGGGGAAGTCCAGGACAAGGGGTCACAGTTTAAGGATAAGGGGGAAGTCTTTTAGGACCGAGATGAGAAAATTGTTTTTCACACAGAGAGTGGTGAATCTGTGGAATTCTCTGCCACAGTAGGTAGTTGAGGCCAATTCGTTGGCCATATTTAAGAGGGAGTTGGATGTGGCCCCTGTGGCTGAAGGGATCAGGGGGTACGGAGAGAAGGCAGGTACAGGATACTGAGTTGGATGATCAGCCATGATCATATTGAATGGTGGTGCAGGCTCAAAGGGCCGAATGGCCTGCTCCTGCACCTAATTTCTATGTTTCTATGTTTCTATTATGACTCCTGGGAAACATTGTTTCGCCTTACATTGCATTTATTTTAATCCTGTTCTTTCTTTCATCTTATAGACCAGTTAGCCTGACATCGGTGATGGGGAAGATGCTGGAGTCAATTATGAAAGATGAAAGAGCGGCACATTTGGATAGCAGTAACAGGATCGGTACAAGTCAGCATGGATTTACGAAGGGGAAATCATGCTTGACTAATCTTCTGGAATTTTTTGAGGATGTAACTAGGAAAATGGACAAGGGAGAGCCAGTGGATGTAGTGTACTTGGACTTGCAGAAATCATTTGATAAGGTCCCACATTGGAAATTAGTGGGCAAAATTGAAGGGCCGAATGGCCTACTCCTGCACCTATTGTCTATTGTCTATTAATACCCTGAATGATGAAGGAAAGCATGCCTAAAGACTTCTTTACCAACCTATCGATCTGTGATAGTACTTTGCAGGAACTATGTACTTGTACTCCCCTATCCCTCTGCTCTGCAACACTCCCCAGACCCTACCATTCACAGTGAAGGTCGTGCCCGGGTTTGACTTTCCAAAATACAACACCTCACACTTATCTGAATTAAACTGCTTTCAACATTCCTCAGCCCACTTACCTAGCTGTTCAAAATCTCACTGTATTGTCTGACTTTGCTATACCTCAGAGCCACGCCTGGTGCCGTAGTCCCGACTGCTGCCATCCTCTTAACAGTCATTCCCACCAAAAGTATGAATGAATGAATGTATACTTTATTTTATTTTACAAGTCACAGTGAAATTCTTTGTTTTGCATACCCAAGGTATGCAAAGTGTCACCACATAAAGAGTGCCGACAAAGTTACAAAGTATCCCATGCCGGGTCCTCCTCTGTTCTTTCCCCCCCCCCCCCCTCCCCTCATGGTAGTTCCCCCATGCCGGGTCCTCCTTTTTTCCTGGTGGCGAATCATCTGGCTTCCACATGGTCCGTCCTCGACCACCGCCGGCCTCGACGATCGCTGACCCAACCTCCAAGACGACCGCCACTCCTGACATCTTTGCGGAGCTAAGCCAGGGTCCGGCCGGGGTGCTCAGTTGCCCGGCTTCACGGCCTCCTGGGAGGTGTCTGTCACCGCAGCCTCCTGGCGTGCGGGGATCACCGTGAGGGGGAGGGGAGAACTATGGAGGATCTGGCTTGGGGGCCTGCTGTGAGGAAGAAGGGGGAGGGGGGAGAACATATACTTGTTTTGGAGGGGACTGGCCAGGATTCCTGCACTCTCTGCCTGGTCCTTTCCAGGGCCGGGCCGGGGGGAGTGGAGGAGCGGCGGGCAGCAGCAGCCGTTATCGTCGCGCGGGGCACGCGATGAGAAGGTGGCCCTGGCGGCCATTACTCCCTCTGGATCATTGGTCCGCAGCACAGCGGGAGGCGAAAAAATGACTGGGGGGGGGAAGGATGGTGGAAAGTGTGCCTGCGCGTTGAGAGCATCTGTTTTAATCGAGTGCAGGGGAAGAGGGGCGGTGCCGCAAGCAAGGGCATTGTGACGTCCGCAGCTGCCACAATGGTTTGATTTTTAAAAAACAATCCTTTTTGTGAACAACTTTATTAAAAATCTGGGGAAATAATTGATTAAATTTAGGGAGGAGTCGATTTCTAAAATCGTAAGTTAAATCGCCACCGAAATATGTAAAAATCTCAGAGTACTTGTGTCTGGTTTTCGAGAATATATGTTTCAAAGGCAAAATCACACACACACACACACACACACACACACACACACACACACACACACACACACACACACACACACACACACACACACACACACACACACACACACACACACACACACACAATGATAATAGATACTAGACCAAGTGCAGACCCGTTGGGCCTGTTCACCCAATGTGTGGTTGCGGGGGAGGGAAGGTGGGCTGGGGGGGGCGGCATACAGTACCCCCCCCCCCTCCCGCACAAACGCTAACTAACCCCCTTGGTATTATGTTATTATTAATTTGCTCCTTTTACCCGATAACTGCTCTATCCACTGACACATAGCCCCCAACTCGCAGGCGCATCTAGAGAGCGAGGGGAGGGGGGTAGAGAGTGAGGGCAGAGCGAGAATGGCGAGAGACAGAGACAGAAGGGCAAGAGACAGAGATAGAGGGGGGGTGGAGGGGAGAGGAGAAGGCGTGTGGGTGAGGAGGGGAGGGTGGGGGAGGAGGGGAGCAAGAGATGGGAGGAGAGAGAGGGGGAAAGGGGGGCTGAAAAGGTGGGGAAGGGAAGGGGGAGAGGGGGTGGGAAGGGAGGGGGAGAGGTGGGGGGGAAGGGAGGGGGAGAGGTGGGGGGGAAGGGAGGGGGAGAGGTGGGGGGGAAGGGGTTAGGGGAGGGGGTGGAGGGGAGAGAGGGAAGACGAAGAGGGGAGGAGGTGAGAAGAGGAGTGGGGGGGGAGGGGAGCCGGGCTGCCAAATGAAGAGAGAGAGAGAAGCGGCTTCTGACTGGAAACGCACAGCTGGAATGAGTGCGTGGGGCTTCACGAGCTGCGCCAACAGTGATGAGCAGATTCAGCGCGTGATCCTATAGCGGAACGGAACTGTAGAATATTAGTTCTGCAGAACTTTCTCGATCTTTCTGCACCTTTAATCCACAGCGGCTGGGGGGCGGGGCAAATAGGCAGGTGGGCCTGGATTGGTGGGCATGTGGGCATTGTGACGTCGGCAGCTGGAAAACCGCGTTTATATTTAAAAAATTGAGTTTAGTGAACAATTTTATTCAAAATCTGGGGAAATAATTGACCAAGGAGTGGATTTCTGAACATAAGTTAAATCCCTACTGAAATGGTAAAAATCTCCGCGTTTTGCGTTTGGTTTTCGAGGAGATACGTTTCGCATGCAAAATAACACACACTCATACACACACATACAGAGTTTTAAAAGTATATAGATATATGATATGATTTATACTTACAATAGCAACAGGATCATTACTCCGGGTTCCTACAATGCTGAACTTCTTTACATGTGTATTATCCTTCAGAGCTTCAGCATATGCTTTCAGTGTGGCAAGGGGAATGTTCTAGGAACAAAATATACACACAATAATTACAAATATGATAGAAACAAAAATCAAACCTGCTCATTCTTTGCAGCTTTCATTCTATTGTTTCAAAATATTTACTCAATTTTTCTGGATCATGTACTCACCAAAACCAAAAACCTGTAGGCTTCTTTAACCAATTTGATGTTCTTGGCATCTTAACATATTCAGTCTACATACTTTTGCTTTTTATTCTTTTCATGTATCTGTACACCTGTGAGATTCCAAATGACTCCACTGCTCCTCCCCCACCTTCACCAATCAGTGCATCACATGCACTGAGAGTTAGTGCAAGTAATGATTTAATTAAACAGTAAATGGTGCAAGGTGGGACAACTTTTGCTCATGAAGATTACTGCAGACCTGTGTACTTCTTAACATTTTCACTCCTCTCCAAAATCCAAGAGTGTTTTGTCAGTAACATTCTCTCTGTTAGGGAGTTCCACAGTGCACAAATAGCCCTTCAGTCCACCAAATGCTTGCTGAATATCAAGCACCCATTTACAATAATCTTACACTAATCCCAAGTTATTCTCGCCACATTCCCATCAACTCCCCTCAGATTCTGCCACTAAAATATTGTCACCTACATACGAGTGCCGTAGGTGGCTGCTATTTGTGTACATTGTGTGTGCAAGCAAAGAATCTCACTGTGCCCAGTCACATGTGACAATAAAGTATTCCTATTCCTATTCCCACCAGGGTCAATTTACATTGGCCAATTAACACACCTTCATGCACATCTTTGGCATGTGGAGGGAAACCAGAGCACCTGGAGATACATCATATGGACACAGGGAGCACTTGAGGTCTGAACTTAGGCCAGGTGACAGGAGCTGCACGGCAACAGCTCTACCAGCTGCACCACTGTGCTGCCCTGTGATACTATCCAACAAAAGATCAAAGGATGTAAAATTGGACCAATCTTAACTGAGTTTGTGAAATATGCAAGTTGACACTTGAAGATTATTGACATTTAGTGGGTAATCTTGCCCACACATGTTGCAACATTTAGAAGTGTGATTGGTGCAGAATAATAGAAATTTGAACCCATGCTTATTCTGCTTTCTGGAAATTTGCTGACACCAGGAGGTTAAATGGGGAAGTGTTCTCTAACATGAAATCAATTTATCAGCACAAAAGTAATACAAATAAAATCAATGCATTTCTTTACTTTCTGGTTCCTATACAAAGACAGGTGAAACTTTATACCCGAGGAAATCATCCACTGACTATAATAACCTTCTCAAGGAAAGGAAAAACGGCAACCGCATCATTATGAAAGGCCTAGATAGAGTGCGTGCGGAGAGGATCTTTCCACCAGTGGGAGAGTCTAGACCAAATGGCCATCCTCAGAATAAAAGGATTTACATTTAGAAAGATGAAGCAGTGGAATTTTTAAACAGAGGGTGGTTAATCTGTGGAATTCATTGCCCCAGACAGCTGTGGAGGCCATGTGTTTGGGTATTTTTAAAGCTGAGATTGATAGGTTCTTGTTTAGGGTGTCAAAGGTTACAGAAGACGGCAAAAGAATGGGGTTGAGAGGGAAAGATAGATTATCCATAATTGAATGGCGGAATAAACGATAGGCCAAATGGCATAATTCTGCTCCTATGACATGAACTTATTAATATGTTCACATATTAATGGTTATTGAAATTTTGATTAGCAAAATAATTCCCTAAAAGAATTGTACTAATTGGGTTTCAACACACTCTCAACAATGAGTTGAAGTATTCTAATTCAATTAAATGATAAATCGATTTAGGAGTTAGGGAGTGGGTGGAAGACGCCCCTTCAAACTCCAACCCAATTATTGAAGCTCACGCTACAATGCATTTTTGGTATTTGTTAGATGTATAAATAGCAAATTAAATGACCAAACATAGCGAGTGAAGATGGAGCAATAAGTTATAACAACTAACCCCCTGACCTCTTGAACAAACCTATACTGTATATAATATTAGTTAGATTGTGTTAATTTGGCTCTCTCCCTCACACTTTAATGCATTTCATTATCTTAAAGGGCCTGTCCCACTTGGACGACCTAATCCACGAGTTTAGAAGACCCTAGACAAGTTGAAAAAATGTGACGATCGTGTTGAGTCGCCGAAGTAAAGACCTCCTACGACTATGTGTACGACCTCCTACGACCCCCTCAACCTCAGTCTTCCACAGCTAAGACCAACTACGACTAGCTACCAGTAGAAAACGAGTCACGTTTGCATTTTTTTTTCTTGGGCCAGTTACCGACCTACGACAACCTACGACTACCATCACGACCTACTACGACTTACCTACGAGTAAAAAGAATCAACTTTTTCCATACAACCTTTTTTTTACTCGTGGACATTTTTTATCAGGCTGGAAAGTACGCGGAGACCACTCACGAGCATGGGGAATTGTTACGAAGACCTCCTACGACCTCGTGATGACCATGCTGCGAGTACGAGTCAAGGGCAAACTCGGCAGAGGTTGCCAATTAGGTCGTGAAAGTGGCACAGGGGCTTAAGCACCTGAAGCTTCGTTTCCCCACATACTCTTTCATGTTTACCATTATCCAGTGATATTGATGTTAGCAACCCAGACAAGGAAGCAATTGGCGGGATTCACCTTTATATTATTGAGATTAATCTCCTCAAGCTCAGGGTCATTTCCCATAACTTGCTTTAGGGTTTCTTCAACGTCTGTGGAGTTTGGCAGTTCATCAGGAACTGGCTTATACTGAGTGGGTTGTATGACACCTGCAGAAGGGAGACAAAGTGAGTGTTGAAGTAAACACCACAAAATAATAATTTGACAACGTGAATGGTGTACAATGTAAAAATATTCCCAGTGGCAGCAACAGAACCAATGTCTTTCTGCGAGTGTTAACAAGAATAGCCCAGATCACTTACACTACTAATACAGTTGGAAAATAAAATCTGGAGGCGTTGGTACGAAAATAATGGTTCATTGACTATTCAAATGTTCCTTTTGGCAGCTCACTTTTAAAAACTGCTGTGAATGGGTTGGAGACACATTCCTCCTTTCATCCTAAAAGTAAGTGGTTACTTGATGTTATTTAAAGCTCATCAACCTTAGCTGAATTTTGCATCTGTAACATTTGAATAATTAACATGCAAAAAGAGCTAAAAGTTGAATTGAGTTACAAATTGAAATTACTGATTGAATTATCATTCTACTGAATAAAACAGACCATATTTATGTACTACCACACATTCTGTCTGTTTTTTCGTCTCTTTTTGTTATTTTTTGTGCGTTTAAAAAGTTTGTGTAAATGTTCTCCGGTTTGTTTTATTTGGGGGGAGGGGGAGGGGGAAGGGGTCGGGGGAAACTCTTTTTTCAGTCTCTTTCCTTGCCAAAGATGCGATTGTTTTCTGGATCACATGTCCGGTTGATCTGTGGCCTAACATCGTGGAGCTGGAGGCCTCTTCGGACTGACTTTGAGCCCCACCGCGGGGCGTGGACTTAACATCAGAGCTGATCCCTTGCCTGGGATCGCTCCAACCGTGGCCTGCGGACTTTACATCAAGAGCTCGTAGTCTCGGGAGAGGCCGGGTTGGGAGCTCCAATGACGCAGAGGTTCAACGCTCTGACCTGGGGTCCGATCGCCAAGCGCGGGGGAGCAGACATCCACCTGATGGGGGAGATGATCGCCCCGACGTGGCGGGCCCAAACGCTGACGCGGAGGGCCCAAACGCTGCCGGCTACAGGTGTCAAGATCGTCCCGTCAACGGAAGGCTCGAGACCCCCGAGCGCGGGAGAACAAAGAAGAAGCTAAGAGATTGAACTTCTTTTTCGCCTTCCATCACAGTGAGGAATGTGGAGGAGTCACCGTGGTGGATGTTTATGTTTAAATGTATTTTGTGTGCTTTTTATTTGTATGACTAACTTGGCAAATTAAATTCAGCATATGTTGCAAAACATACTTGGCTAATAAAGTACTATTGTATTGTATTGTATTTAATAAATTGCACAGAATAGTGCAGCATTTACAGTGCATACGTTCTTATGCTCAACAGTACTTCAAATTTTACTTACTGTTAAGGCCTTCCTTGTTAACTATGGTACTGCTGGCAAGGGCTTCATAATATTGCTGGTTGCTCATCAGTGTGTGCATACCAAGTATGGCTAAAAAAAAAGCACAGTATTCATGGTACAAGAAAACAAAGTATTTCAATTGAAGACACTTACACTGGATGCAGAAAAAGCAGGCTCATTGGAACTGCACTCTAATTCAAAAAGCAAAAATGACCAGAGTACTGAGCTACATTCACATTAACTCCCAATGATCAGTTTAAAATGCAGATCATAATACATGAGCTAGCACTAACACTTGCAGCCAATTCATTAATGCACTTTTTTTTAAATAGTTAATTCTAATGGGCCTGTCCCACTTAGGCGATTTTTTGGACGACTACAGGCGACACCCGCAAAATTTTCAGCGACAGTGGTGACAATTTTTGCTGTCGTAGGTTGACGCAAGTGTTGTTGTAGTGCTGTCGTAGGTTGTCGCCAGGTGTCGTACATGAATTCTATTAAAACTAGTCCCTGGCAGTCGCCTAAGTGGGACATTAGCCTATGCATTACTGTCAAGGCCATGATTTAATCACAAAGTCACATAGAGTCACAGAGACATCCAACACTAGAATAGACTCTTCAGCCCATCGAGTCCACACCCACCTTTCAATCACCTATTTACATAGATTACAAAGCCTTTGACTACCAAACCATTTTATTTGCCCCAGATTCTACAACTCACTTACACCCGAGGGGCAAATTGCAACAAAACTTCTCAATGCTCAATACCAGATCAGAAACAGTAAAATTCAGGGGCACTGGAGGTGATAAAAAGTGGCAGTATGGTGGAGCAGGGCTTTGTCGTTGTATGGTTGTAGGTGATAATGAAGGACAGCATGAAGGTGAGAAACAAAGAGCCTCAAAATAATGTTTTGAATAATTCAAAAGGAAATGGAGTTGGATCATGAAGAGAGATCATAACAATGCAGAAATATGAATGAAACTAGTTTTTGTTAATGTACACTTTTTAAAATATTTTTTAAAACATTGTTCATTTGTACTGCTTTGCGGCCGATGTTCTGCTGAGTGACAAGTAATATGCAAATTCTCCTCAGCTTTAATCATGATTCCTTTGTGGTCACACTTACTAGTCCGTGAAAGAGGTTGGCTATGTTCAGAATATTGCTTTTTTCCTAAATTTGAAATTGGAGAACCATAAAAATCTTAAAAAGCTTAGAAACTGTGATGTATAATTTTTTGATGTTTGATCCAGCGCATAAAACAGTTACGTGAAATTTATCATAAAATCTCAACTTCAACAATTTTTGTCGCTTTAAATGAATGCATTAAATGAATTTAAGAATAGCTTTTTTTTAAAGTTCTTCTCTGTTCTTCGAATAAAATAATAAATATACTGATTAGTGTAAAGCCAAAATATGTATTTGCATTTCCCCAGCAACGGATTACTTCTTTATAGTGCAATTACTTTTGTTTTGCAAACAAAGCAACCAATCAGACTAAATTGTTTTTAAGATTGTTTCATCGACAGACTGTAGTGTGAAACTGTGACTCGAGTCTGGTTGTTTGCTGGTGTGGTCATCCCATAATTCTTTTCATCTCTGGTCATATTTATAAATTATTTTATAAGGAAATGTGTATTTCCTTGCAGGTTGAAGTCATTTGGCCTCTTGAGTTTATGATCAATTATCAATCTTATTACCCAGTAACCTATTCTTTGTCACATGCCCATCAACGTCTCTATATTCTCCATCCTGCATATGTTTGGTTTATGGAAGGAAACAGGAGGGCCCAGGGGAACCTGTAATCTCCATATAGTCACCGCCGGAGGTCAGGGACAAATCCAGGTTGTGGCGTGGTGAGGCTGCAGCTCCATGTGCTGCACCACTGTGCAGCTCACACATGAACACGTTTGGTGGCAAGTGGAAGCAGCTTAATTGACCATGTGATTCACACAGCCACACTATGATTCTTTTCCAACTCTAAATTTACACAAAGGTATCAGTGCACAAATGTGAATTCTGCTCTGTCACTCCTACCCGTTAAAAGCAGAAATCATCTTGATTGAAATGAGTGATCATATATTATCCCTTACACTTGCAGTTAGACTTATCTTGGTAAATGCTATCCAAATCTCTGGATGAGAACCTGCTTGAATGAGGAGGGAATCTGCAGAATTCTTGCAGTGGCATCAGAATTGCATTGCAAGCTTTACCGGTGGTGGAGCAAGCTCTGTGGCAACAATACACAGTCCAGGGTTTGAATCCACTACAGATAAATCTTATAAACCTTGCAGGCGTTTTGCAACTTGTGCATGCAGTTGGTCTTTCATGGTGCGTGAGATGCAGGAGCCCATAAAATCGTACCAGCATATAGCATGAAATGGAATTAAAATAATTGTGCTCTCTAAGAAGTGTACAAATTGTGGCCAGTTAAATTGATAATCCGCTTGCAGATTCTTGTGCTCCATCCCGCTTTTCTACAGGATACAATATTCTTTAAAACAATGGAAGCACCTTCAAAGTCCAAGGAAATTAAGGAACTATTTTCTAGTTTTGTGAAACTATATTGATCAAATGTCCACAGCTATGGCCTGTAATAATTCATCTGATTTTACATGAGAAATTATTGACAATAATAATTTCAGTGCCCCACAAAGAGGATAGTGTGTGTGTGTGTGTGTGTGTGTGTGTGTGTGT
Organism: Okamejei kenojei; assembly: GCA_035221665.1. Classification (NCBI taxonomy): domain Eukaryota; kingdom Metazoa; phylum Chordata; class Chondrichthyes; order Rajiformes; family Rajidae; genus Okamejei; species Okamejei kenojei. The sequence goes on from CM069133.1 coordinate 90,039,994, forward strand.
GTGTGTGTGTGTGTGTGTGTGTGTGTGTGTGTGTGTGTGTGTGTGTGTGTGTGTGTGTGTGTGTGTGTGTGTGTGCGTGTCTGTTTTTTTCCCCATTCCCCACACTCCTTTGGGAAGTATGCTTAATTCGATGAGAACAGTATTTGACTTGGCTGTAACATGTCCTCTGCTGTCAGCTTGTTTATTTGTGATTATTTGTGGGAGATACTAAAGTTTGTTAAACCAAGCAGCAGGAAAGCCTAGCAGAGGAAAGATGGTGAAGCGAGGAAATATTAAAATCACACAGCACAGTGCATAGGTCACATTCCTTTATGTCACTGAATAACAAATTTATATTCCAACTTGCTCAAAGTAGAAGAATTTCTTCTCTGGTAACGAGATGCTGCACTTGATAAAAATAGAGGGCCAAATTCCTGTCTGTGCTAATTTTACATTTGCGCTTACTCTACCAGTGAATTAGTAGAGAAGAACTTTACCCTAACATGCAGTGGTGTGAAAATTCTCACTAGCAGATTGAAGCTTAGAAGCCAAGCAGAAGAATCTCAAGACAAGACCAGTCCATGGATCAAAGATGCAGCAATAACACTTTTTTCCACAGCACACAGTGCAGTCTGCCTAGCACACATCGACTTATGAAGCACCGTCGCTTGCAGTAGCCTCTTGTTGCTCAGATGGTACAAACTTACATTCACTCTAAAGTATACAGTCTCAAAGTTGGCAGCTACCACAATCTCACATTAAACAGCAACAGAATGACAGTAAATGTAAATAATTTCTCTGGCTGATGATGACCTTACACTCCATGGAACACAGCAAATGAAATGAATGATGAGATGGGTTTGCGAAAGAACAGAATGAATGCTGAAAAATAAACAGTGAAGCTTAATGAACAATCCAAATGTTAACATTTATTTCTAATTAAGTTAATTGAAAATCCATTTCTAATTTGATCTACTTGTTCCAATTTCGAAATTGTTTCTATGTATATTGTTTTGTTTCATCTCAAATTGCCCTTCCTCTGCTTTCACATACTTTCTGCCCAGAATATTCACGAGGTGTTGTACCCTATCTACACACATGCCCACTCACCTCACAGAACCTTCATGGTCAACAGATTATAGAAAAGCCCCCCTTCAACACAACGCTCTCCAAAATCTTGTTCACATATCAACAATATCAGTTTTTTTTTAATTGTTGCACTACCTCATTATTACTATGAGGCTCAAGATCTTCAATCATCTTGGATCATCATCGGCAATAGACAATAGACAATAGGTGCACGAGTAGGCCATTCGGCCCTTTGAGCCAGCACTATTCAATGTGATAATGGCTGATCATCCCCAATCAGTACCCCGTTCCTGCCTTCTCCCCATATCCCCTGACTCTGCTATCTTTAAGAGCCCTATCAAGCTCTCTCTTGAGTGTAAGACATCATCTGCTACTCAAGCTGCAGTAAATGGTGCAGTGGGACTCCACAATAATCCTCACACTCGCCCACATAGTCTTCCTGCACCCACCTCACTGGTTTTACTATCTGTTTACCAGTTGAAAGACAAATAGAGACCTACACCCTCTTTCAGTCTAGCGTGATCAACGTTAATTCTGCAAACAATATTGGATCACAGTTCCAGAGATGCCAACCCTAAATTTAGTTCACAGTAACATTCAACCCATTTGTCCGTAACAAATGGGGTTAAATGCATTTCTCTCCGTACTCACTTGGGGTTGTTGCCGGCGGGTCTGCGCCTGCGCACTGGTGCAGATCAGCGGGCTGCCGGCGGGCGGGTGCGGCACATGCGCACTTGGCAAGGTTGCCGGCGGGTCTGCGCCTGCGCACTGGGTGGGGGTGGGGGGGGAGGCCCGGTGATGGGGCTGCCGCGAGCGGCCGGCTGGCGGCAAGAAAGTGCCGCTGATCGCGCGGGCCGGCGCCGCCCGGGCTCTGGGCCGGGCGTGGCGTGGCTCGAAATGCCACGCCACGCCCGGCAACCCTCCCCCACTGCGCACGCGCGGCCACTGGGGCCCGGCAACCCTCCCCCACTGCGCACGCGCGGCCACTGGGGCCCGGCAACCCTCCCCAACTGCGCAGGCGCGGACACTAGGGCCCGGCAAAGTGCCGCTGATCGCGCGGGCTGGCAAACCGGGGACACATGGCGCCGGCGTTCACCACGGGAGGAACACCGGCGCGGCGGTGTTCCGTAACAGCATGTTTGGCTGCCGGAACACCGTAAAAAGGTTATTTCGCCGGGATAAAATACGGCGAATCCGGGACACTTGGCATCTCTGCAGTTCCAATCCTAACGATGCTCCGTGATAGATGTGATATAGGATTGAGCCACAATCATAACCTGTGCCCAATGCTCCTGGCTTCACTGGTGAAAGAACTAACTAGCTTGGGAAGGCTAAAAGAGGCAAATTTGGCATATTGAAATTGGGAACAATATAAGCTCAAATAAAAATATGGACAGCAACGTTAAAATTTAAACGTTAGAGCAGAAAATTGTTCTGTTGTTTGTGCTACATGAATGACATCATTTGAGATACGAGGTGAACTCTGCCACCAAAAATTCCATTCCATTCTCTGCAGAGAGTTCCATGCACATACGTTGCTATTTCCCCATTTAGCATAGACAAATTTCGCTCTCTGCTGCAGTGAGTGGCACTCTGAAGTAAATTGTCTCTGTGGGCTGAGCTTCCCTTACCTGCAATGTCACAAAGTTCAGCATCAGTAGCATTGACCAAGGCCTCCTCCAGCTCTGGCTCCAGGGTAACACTGTCAATAACAGACTTCATTGGCTTCTCTTTGGGGATCCACTGCTTCCCTACAAGAAAGGATTCATGACAGAATAGGACATCAATTTAAACAACTAAAGAAAAAAAAATCAAAGTCAGCTTTTGTTCCCTTTCAAAAAACATCTTCTGCACATCACCAAGACAAGGGCTATAATATTCAAGTTAAACTTTATTGTTTATTGTTATATGCAGGAGTACATTAAGGTACAGATATAATGAAAAATATTGCTTGCAGAAGCATCACATGACAGACTCTGGTAAACACTAAACACAAAAAAACAAATTATACATAAATTACACATAAAATTCTAAAAGGAGATTATGTAAGAATCAAGACATTAGTGCTAAAAGATGATTAAAAAAATGCAAGTCTACAGTAGTGCAAGAGGTGAGCCATAGTTTTCCATTGTTGAGGTAGTATTAAGGTTGTGTTGGTTGGTTCAAAAACCTGATAGTTGGATAAAATGAGCAGTTCCGTGATGGACCGGGCTGAATTCACCATATCTGCAGCCTCTTGTGTTCCTGTACATTAGAATTGTCATACCAGGCTATGATGCAACGAGTCAGGATACTTCATGTAAAAGGTAGTTTGAATATTCGGAGGCATACACTTTAAACTTGCAAGTAGAGACACTGATGCTCCTTCTTTATCATTACATCTCTGTGCTGGGCCCACGACAGGTAAACCAAGATGTTAACATCCTGGAATTTGAAGCTGCTGACTCTCTCCACCACAGACTCACCATTAAACACTGACACATTTTGCAACTTCCCTTTTCTGAAATCAACAGTCAGTTCTTGACCTTATTGATGTTGAGCAAGAGGTTGTTGGTGCAACACCACTCATCCAGCTGTTCTATCTCTCTCATCACGACCTGTGCTTCAGCCAGGAGATGGTACAGGACACCATTGCAGAGCAGCAAAGGTTGGGCAATAACATTGACATGATCAGAAAGGCCCAAATACAAATAATGAGAAAAAAAACCGGTTGATTTCGTAGATTTGTTTTAGCTTTAATGCCTCCCCTCTCATGGAAAATTAGGTAGTTGCAAGATTAATTTAGTGTGGAACACCATGTGTTTAATTCTGTCAAACATGAGAACAAAACTTACAAAAAAATTGCAACACTTTTCTGTACTGCTAGCCTTTAAAATTTTCAAAAGGCAGATACCACTAAGGTTGCTTAACTGTGCTGAATGTTTAGTAATTCTAATCCTACTGCCCTGCTCTAATCCCATAACGTTGGCATGCTTGCCGGGTGATGTAACGTTCTCTCATGTTTAATGCCTTCTCCCTTGAAAGATCACTGTAGCTAATGACTGTAAATAGGTTTACGACTTTTTCTGCTGCCGAGAAGTTTACATTTTGGCAAGGATTTGAAAATATTAGCTCCATCTCAGAAATAACCAAATTCTTTTTTGGATATTTTTACAAAATCCTAGCTAATGTTAGGTGGTGAAAACAGGTTTAAATTTCAATAGAATTTAGAGAGTGCGGGCAGTCAGGAACTCTGTCCGGATCTTCAAGACTAAATTATCTCATTTATTTATTATTCCATTATAACTTTCTATATTCCACTTTAATAATGGATGCTGTATCTGTAAATGCATTCTACAGTATTGCAGCCGCCTGCCAGTGAGTGTTGCAGATAAATACTACTACACGGCAAATGCAGACAGAGTTTAAATTATAAACCTGGGTGTCATAATTTAAAAATTAATATGGGAGGACATACAAGAGTCTTTATTATATACAAACATACAGAGCCGGGATTTACAAACGTTTCAATTTAAGTAATCCTGGAGCACTAATTGCCTGTCGCGTTCATCGGAACAACCACTGCCACGGTTTCAACCAACATGAAAAGGGCTTTATTTTATGTGTAATAATATTTTTATTAAAAGGAATCCATCATAACAACAGTACAACAACTTTTCAAATACACAACCAACTTATTTCAATAAGTATATGAATGTTACGAATAGTTCTTATAAACTTCTATTTTTTTTATAGTAGAAAAAGAAAAGAATAGATTTTAATCAATAAGAATGGTGATTAAATAATAATTTTACTTCGGAGTCACGTGAGTGACTACGTGAAGAAGAGCCCGCCTCACGCTGGTAACGGCATGACGTCGACGCTGACGGCAGAAGGTGGAGCTGCAGTAAGGAGCAGCTCCTCGCAGCGGTCGGAACGGCCCGCAGGTAAGAACAGTAAAGTTGGGATTTCTTAGCGGGCGCTGGGTAGGTCCAGCAGTATAGGAAATATATTAAATCAGGTCAGAGTCATATTAGTGCTGGTTAAGCACAGATGATGAAGTAAACTTATATTCGCGGGTTAAATGCTTCCTGGGGTGAAAAATAAATATACGGGAAAGCTAGTGCGGAGCCGGTTCCGATACCGGTGGCCGCAGATATACCCGTTAGCGAATTAGTTTACAAAATGATAACCACGGAGAGAAATGCTCCCGAATATGAAAAATGGAAAATAAAATAAAATAAAAAATCTGAGAGGCCCGTGGTTCTGATGACTCTGACATTGAAAAGTCCTCCAGATAAGTAAACTATGTGGAACTGATTATGGAGCATATGGAGAAAGTTCTCCAAATAATTATGAGACTAGGGTCAAAGTACCCTGAAGGTTCCTAAAATTAGCCCTGAGGGGTTTAATTATTCTGAATATGGCCATGGGCCTAATTGGAAGTTGGAACTCCGGACCCAGGATTTGGGCCGGAAGAAGTCTCATGGGATGAAATCCCAATTGATTTAGGGCTGCAGAAGGCAGACCCTGTTGATGGTGATTTGCATTTTGAAAGCACACCACAAAATAAAAATAAAAATAAAATGAAAAATATGAAAAGAGGCCAAAGATGCCTGGAATAGCAAAAGGTTTTGCTATATATGAAGGAAGTGGTGAGGCTATGGAAGAAATCCTAGCTGCCAACATATATATATGGTATCTCACCAACTTCATGATTTTGTGATGATTGAAATATTAAAATTGCACAGCACAGGAAATTGTGCCTCATTGGAAGAGCCTACGGTTTATCCGTTAATATGGGCATCCATGACTCCAAATATGAGAGCGTCAAATAGTGAGGTTTAAAAATCCTCACAAATTATTCTGCTGCTATTATGGCTTTTGGGCAGATGAAAGGAAAACATAAAATAAAGACGCTATTGTGCAATTCTTTCTATGAAATTTTATATAATATAAATGGCTATTTGGCCCATTTTTCACCCAAGGTTGCATACCTGTGTCGAGCAAGTGGTGTTTAAGCTCTTGGTTATCTGTTTGGAATAATCTGCCTAACTTATTGAAATTGGATGAAAAGCTAAATATTTTAGCTGCATGAAACCTTCGTCTTTGGACGAAAAGGTATTTTCGCCCAGAAGGGGATTTGATATTGGAAATAGAGGCAGAAATATGTCAAGGAAGTTTTATTGTATTGCACAACCAAATACTTACCCGAATTCAGGGGATAAGGAGACCACCACGCTCATATGCAGAGGAATTAAAGACTTGTTCCCTGCTTAAAGAAACTGCGGATTAATCTCCAGTTAGAGGGAGATTACAAAAAGTTTATTAAGACTGGCTTACTATTATTTTTGATCAGTATATTACGAGCAGTTTCATTAACTACTATTACTTTTAAAAAAAGAGGTTAATCCTCCTGTACAGAATAAACCTGCTTATGTTTCGTGTTTTCTGCAATTGAAAAAGCAGAGATTTATGTTCACATTGCCTAATTATCTGGAAAAGAGGTAATGGAAAAGATTTTGAACACAAGCATAAATTTGTCTTTAATGTTAGAAGGCATTACAGATGATGGTTGCAGAAGTATTCTGGACCTTACAGGTCTAAATAAATTTGTAGAATACAAACATGTTCAAATGGAGTCATTGAATACTGCAAAATATTTAATTCAGCAGGTTGTTATATGGCTAAGATTGATGAAAAGACGCCTATTATTCTGTACCTATGCATCAGGTTTCGGTAGTACTTAAATTTTAATTGGTTGTGACAATTATGGCAGTTAAGCTTTGCCAAATGGACTGAGTTCAGCTTTTTACTCTTTACGAAACTGTTGAAACCAGTTTAGCCCAATTAGAGCACAAAATGCACATCATTATGGCTTATCTCAATGACATTCTGGTCATTAGTGATTATCAGGAGTCAGCTGAGGACTCAGTTTCAGTTACTAAAGCTTTGTGGTAAGCTAAGGTTCTTAATTCATCTAATTAAGCCCCAGCTGCAGCCAGCACAAACAATTTACTTTTGGGGTTTGTAATTAACTCAGTGACTATGTTAATACCTTTACCAACAGTTAAAGTCGATGATATTTTGGTAACTTGTCATTATCTCATTCAAAACCTTATCCTTCCATCCGAGAAATGGTGACAACCATTGGTGAACTGCTAGCAGCATTTTCCTGCAGTAGAATTTGGTTCATTACATTTATTGATATCTTCGAAGGTACAAGATACAAGCTCTCAAAGAGAAGGCAGGCCATTTGACAGGCCTATGTAATTAACAAAAGAAGCTGTATTGGAATTTACAATGGTGGGTTAAAAAAGGAAAATGTCCCACAAGCTGCTAATAAATATTATGATTAAACAGCCTGAAATGGTTTTACATACAGATGCTAGTGCTCTCGGATGGGGGGCCACAGATTTATCCTCCAGTTGTGGAGGTAGATGGAAAACTGAAGAACAAGTGTTTTCTCCAAGAGTATGGTATTAACTATTGGGAGTTATTGGGGGCCTTTTATGGGCTTAAAGCATATTGTTGTGCTAAACAAGGTCTGCATGTGTTAATACAATTACACAATAAAACAGCTGTGGTTTACATTAATCACATGGGGAGAGTTGGATCAGTATCATGTGATTGTCTGGTCAATGAGATATGGCAATGGTGTATTGGTCGGCAGATATGGATTGCAGTAAGCTATACTCCAGGTAAAGACAATGTGGTAGCAGATGAAAGGTCCAGGATTTTTAAAGATAATACGAAATGGATGTTTAAGCCACCAATATTTAAGAATATTGTTCGACGATTTGGGTTGCCAGAAATTGATTTGTTTGCATCCAGGCTTAATCATCACTTGCCTCATTATGTGTCTTGGGAACACGATCCGGACGCAGTTGCAGTAGATGCATTTTTATTACACTGGGGAAAAATGTTCTTTTATGCTTTTCCACCATTTGCTCTGATCCAGAGATGCTTGAAGAAAATAGAGCAAGATTCAGCTTCCGGATTGTTGGTAGTGCCAAATTGGCCAACTCAACCTTGGTTCCCAGTTATGCTGAATATGATTAAAGAACCGTATATGCAGATTCTTAACTGTAGTGATATCTTGACTAATCCAGTAACAAATGAAGATTACCCATTATATGCATATATGAAATTGTTAATCTGCAGGTTTTGACCAGACCACTACAGGAACTGGGATTGTCGGACCAAACTTGACAGTTATTGGCACATCATGGCGAGATAGCACACAGAAACAATATATGACACATATTAAGAAATAGGAAGAATTTTGCACACAGTCAAAATATTTCTGATGATTATGTGAATGTTACTCATGTTTTGGAATTCCTTGCCAATTTGCGCTTTGGCCAACATTTAAGTTACAGTGCCATTAACACTGCACGCAGTGTCTTGTCGTCCTATTTAGGACTTATGACTGGTGAGAAATCAATTGGGTCGCATCCATTAATATCACGATTCATGAAAGGAATTTTTCACATGAATCCGCCAAAACCTAGATATACAGAGATTTGGGATGTGAGCATAGTACTTGCTCTACTTAGAGAATGGACGCCAATTGAAGGGTTGTCATTGGATAGGTTAACATTGAAATTGGTCATGTTAATGTCACTGGTCTCAGCCCAAAGAGTGCAAACTTTACAAATGTTGCGTTTAGACTGTATGCATGTGACTACAGATAACGTTGTATTCTATGTTTACGATCTGATCAAACAAAGTAGACCAGGGAGATCTGGAACAAAGGTAACCTTTCAAGCTTTTCATATTGAGCTTGCTTTGTGTGTGGTTAGACATTTGAACCAATGTATTAAAGTAACGGACACTTTTCGAGGAAACGAAAAGACATTGCTGCTTACGCACAAAAAGCCACACACAAAAGCTTCAGTTCAAACTATCTCAAAATGGTTGAAACAGGTGTTGGTTTTAGCGGGAGTAGACACTGATGTCTTCAAATCTCACTCCACCAGGGCGGCAGCTACGTCCGCGGCGAAGGGGCGGGACGTACCTCTCGAGCATATTTTTAAAAAATCGCAGGGTGGAGTAAAGAAGAAACTTTTTCAAAGTTCTACAACAAACCTGTTCACACTATGACAAGCTTTGGACACGCGGTGTTGGGAGCACTATAATCACCTGCTTTGTTTGCTATTAATTGCTATAATCAGTTGTGTAGTCACTGATATCTTTTGTCACTTGTAATCATTTTTTCCCTCAAATATAAGGAGGGTATTATATGGTCTTTCAGCCATTAAAAAACTTAATTGTGAAAAGATCTAACATTTGTGTGCTTTCTCATGTATGTGTTTACTTAGCCGGACTGTCGTACGGATTAATTCTACGACATAAAAAACACAGAAAGCTTTAAAACTCTTCACGTAGTCACTCACGTGACTCCGAAGTAAAATAGTAAGATTAAACGAGAACTCACCTGTTCGAAGTTTGATCGTTATTTTACGAGGAGTTACGATGAGGGATTACGTGCCCTCCACTCCCACCCTCGTAAAATAAATGATCAAATGGTGGTTCTAAGTCTTTTTATGAGCCTTACTATGTTACTCCGGCTTTGGTGTTCTGTGTTTTTCATGCCGTTGCTTTGAAGTATGCCGTTACCAGCGTGAGGCGGGCTCTTCTTCACGTAATCCCTCATCGTAACTCCTCGTAAAATAACGATCAAACTTCGAACAGGTGAGTTCTCGTTTAATCTTACTATTTTGATTATAAAGAAAGAGAAAGAGAAAAGAGAGGAGAAAAAAATATATATGTATGTATTCTTGTTATATGTATTTAATTAAAATAAAGTATTATATTAAAAAAAAGAGAGATTATAGTATACATCTTAATAGTGAACAACACAATTTCAAATAGCGATATCAATGGAGACATGTATACATATCAAAAAGAGTTATTTTCATCTAATCCTGCCGGGTACCCATTGAGTTGTGATGCCAAGAACAGCTACCCCTTCAAATATTCTGTATATGGAGACCATATCTGTTCAAAGAGTTCGTATTTGTCCATTAGGACAAATCTGATTCTTTCCAAATGCAACGTCTCCAACATTTCCACTGTCCACATTTTAATTGTGGGGGATAATGTTCCCTTCCAAAATTTCAATATTAATTTTTTCCCTATTATCAAACAGTAATCCAAGAAATTTCTTTACAAGGGCTTTATTTTAATTCATTTAATTTTCCAGGATCTGAGCATCATTGTAACGTCAGCTTTTATTGTCCATTCAAATCTGCTTCTGCAAAGGTGGTGCTGCTTTCTGGAATTACTGCAATCACAGAGTGATACAGTGTGGAAACAGGCCCCTTTGTCCAACTTGCCACACCGACTAACATGTCCCAGCTAATTTAGTCCCACCTGCCTGCTCTTGGTCCATATCCCTCCAAACCTGTCCTATCCATGTACCTGTCTAACGGTTTCTTAAAAGTTGGGATAATCCCAGCCTCAACTACCTCATGTGGCATCTTGTTCCATACACCCACCATCCTTTGCGTGAAAAAGTGACCCCTCAGATTCCTATTATATCTTTTCCCCTTCGCCTTGAACCGATGTCCTCTGGTACTCGATTCCCCTATTCTGAGCACGAGACTGTGCATTTACCCGATTTATTCCACTCATGATTTTGTATACCTCCATAAGATCACCCCTCATCCTCCTGCGCTCCAAGGAATAGTGACACAGCCTACTCAACCTCTCCCTGTAGCTCACACCCTCTAGTCCTGACGACATCTTCGTAAATCTTTGAACCCTTTCAAGCTTGGCAATATATTTCCTATATCATGGTGCCCAGAACTGAATACAATATTCTAAATGTGGTCTCACCAACATCTTATACAACTGCAACATGACCTCCTTAAATGAAGGAACTCTCACGATGCTCTCGGGGAGGGACATTCAGGATTTAAAAAAATTGCTGATGATTGACCAGCAATACCTATCCTCATTTTCATTTGTTGTCAAATGTAAGCAGAGATACGGGTAGTTGGGTTGGAAGGTGCAGGCAGGGTAGACTAGGCAAGAAACTGCAGTGGTTTATAGCTGGTGTACACGGACACCACTGTGCGCTCATGGTTACGGAGATGAATGGTTAGGGTGATGGCTGGTTCTGGATGCTACTCAGCTTCTCAATTGTTGCTGGAGCTGCTCTCGTTCATACGACAGAGCATACAACTCATTCCATCACACTGCTGATTTGGAAGAAGGAGGGAAAAAGATAAAGCATTTTAAAGAATAATAAACAGATGGTGGGGTTTGCAGAGTGACCACTGGATAAGATGTACATTTGGTGGAAATCAGAGCAAATTGATTTTTATGAGAATTAACACTTGGTATACCTGACCATTTCATGCATATACAGTGAGATGATGTTGTAAAGTTAGGATCAAGATTTACAAAATGGGCATGCAGAACGATTGTATGTACACCAGCAGGCGAAATATCTTTGATCTTAATGTTTATTGGAGAAATAGGGCAACACTGTGGTTTGGCTATTGCAGCTCTAACAATTCAGTTTTAATCCTGATGTCTGGTGGTGATCACAAGTGTTTCCTTGCAAAGACATCAAGTAACAGGTTAACACTGACAACACAGAAGCAGTGAAGGGACTGATACTGCTGGCATACTATTGGTACTGTTGGAGATTTGTCCGTCTATTGGAGGCAAATTGCTGAGGTTCACCTCACATAGGGACCAGGCATTCATCAATTTAGTGGAAATCAGGTTGAGATGAACAAAGAAGATCATTGATGAGATATGCTTGAAGTGGGCAAAGGGAGATAAAGGACACCAAACAGTGAGTTAAGTCAGACAGCAGAGTGGAGGCCTTGCTTTGACACAAGAGAGATAGGAGGAAGATACACTTTGGTGGACAGTCTCAATCTTAAGGACATTGAGGCCCATAAACTTTTTTTTTCTTGCCAGTGAAGATGAAGAAGTTCAAAGATGATTCTTTTAGCGAAAAGCATTTTCATGGCTTGTTTTACTTGAAAAGAACACCGAGACACTTAATATCATTTGAGCTCAGGATTCTGCCCTTTGGACAGGGTGATGTTGAAGCGATACTCAGGGAAGCTGGGGGAGGAGAGAATGGTGTCGGAATGAAGGTGGCGGAGAAGTATAAACATTTTCAGTCCGACAAATGTGAAAATCCAAGTGTGATCAGGCAGGCATTCCATGCAGAATCTAAATTTAGCAAGATGATTACTCAGTTACCAGGATATTGTGAGTAATTTGAGAATAGGATGGAAGGGGTTGGTTGGGGCTAGTAGTTACACTGAATCAGAGGCTCTCCTGGAGCAATGTGCAATATAACACCTCTTGACAACCGGCTGGCAGATCTCTTCAAGAAATAAATACACAGCTGAGGATGGAATGCAGTCACAGCTATTTTTGTCGAGGCTGTGGAGCTGCTGTTCGTTGATTGGAGAACAATTAGAAGATAAATTCTATCTAATCTAATGTCACGAGCACACAAGGTTGCTGAAGGTGAAACCTTTTCATTATCAGTTCCACAAACCTCTAAACACTGACATTTTTTTTCTCCCCAAATATACCAGTTTTATAAAGTTCCCAAAACTGCCATCTCCAAGCAGTCAGATGAAACTGAACAAAATAATCACCTAACTCCAATGAAACATCGGGATGAGATCACCAGCAGTAAGCAGTAAAACAGCCTACACTTGTAGAGCATCTCTATCTCAGAAAGACATCTCGAGAGGCTTCTGAGAAAGAAAGGATCTGAAGCAGATCCTTGAGTGGGGGAGCTGAGAGGTTCCAAAAGCTTAAATAAAGAGATTGGTTTTGAGAGAATTTCCAAAGGCAGAAACGAGGAGGCAGGGAGCCAAAGGCAGTTAAGAGGAGTTTTTGAGAGTAACACAAGTTTGTTTGCATTTTCCAAAAACAATTATGTGATATCTGATGAAAGCTACATTTACTTATTCAAGGTGGAAAATCTGGAGTATTATTTAATAGCAACAACAGATTGTGCTTTGGAAAAGTTAATTAAAATATTTATTTTTCTCCCCACAAGCCCTCATGCCTTTCTAAGTGTAGAACTCAATGATGGTTTTCAGAGTCACTGTGTAAATAAATAGCATTGCCATCAATGGTCATGGTTAAATTGGCAAATGAACCCAGATTACAGTAAGTGACTGACAGGCACTCCATTTTATAAGAGACTATACACTGTTTACACAGTGTCGGGTTTGTTGAAAGTGTAAAACAATTACTTTATCTTGCAGGGAACCCATGGCAACATATAAACTCAATATATTTTCTCAAAGCACAACTAAGTATAAATCTCACTTCAAGAAAAACACTTTTCATAGTAACTTCAAAGCTAAACATTGGTAGGTGAACCTTCAGAATGTGCTTGCTGCAGTTTTTGTCGATTCATTCTCTGTAGACAGATATTGATGACAAGGCTGGCAGCTGTAATCGTTTTATTTGTTTTATTATTTTTTAAATTAAGATAGTCTCTGAACTAAAACTAAACCAAACTATAAAAAAGACAGCAAAATGAAAAAGACTGTGCAAAGAAACAAGACATAGGTGGAAAACACAATTAGAAAATAAGTCCATGATGGTGCAGGAGGTGGTCCGTCGTGTCCCTAAGCAGAGGTAATATGCAAATTACACACAAACACCACCCAAGGTTAGGATTGAACCCCTGGATCTGGTACAGTAAGGCAGCAGCTTTACTAGCAATGCCACTATGCAAATGCCTGTTGTAGACAACTAATGGCTTCCTAAATCACTTCAGTGGACAGTTAATAGTCAACTATATTGATGTGTGGCTTGACTTGCCTGCCATAGAAAGCAGTTTTCTCTGTTTCAAGAATATTTGAAAAATAAATGGATTTTTAATAATAATGCAATAACTTCCTGGTCACTTTTATGAATAAAAAGCATCTAAACGAGCAGTACAAACACTTGAAAAATAAATCACAACTTTACTCGCGTTTTGTTGCAAACATTGCAATGAAATTTTAATAAATGATCGGACATTTTAGTTCAGACATAGAATAACTTATTCTGTTGCACTGAGATGCAAATACTCGCATAGAGATATTGACAGATGATGTAATCATGTAGTTTTACTATCTAATTCCCAACTCTTTCACCTTGTATGAACTACTACCTGCCATTTGATTGTAGTATTTATTTATAATTGCAAGAACTAGACAAGTTCTGGTGAACAAAAAGTAACCATCTTCACTATCTACAATGCCACCCACTTTAGTGTCATCTACGAGCATTTGCATACCTCGTACATTCTCATCCAAATCGTTGATATAAACCACAAACAACAATGGGTCCAGGACTGATCCCTGAGGCACATCACTCGTCCCAGGCCTCCTGTCCGAAAATCACCCTTCCACCACCATTCTATGTTTCCTTCCATGAAGCCAATTCTGTATCCAGTTTACAAGCTCTCCCTGGATCCCATGCAATCTAACTTTCCTGAGCAGCCTACCATGTGGAATCTTATAAAAGGCCTTGCTGAAGTCCATATAAGGAACATCAATGCTCTTTCCCTTATTAACCTTTTTGGTTACCTCCTCAAATAACTCAATCAAATTCGCAAGATATGATTTCCCACATATAAAACTATGCTGACTATCCCTAATCAGCGTTTGTCTATTCAAATGCATATATATCTTATCCTTCGGAACCTTCCCCATTAACTTACCTACCACAGATGTTAAGCTCACTGATCTATAGTTCCCAGGCTTTTCCTTGCAGCCCTCCTAAATAAAGGCACAACATTAGCCACCCTCCAGACATTCAACACCTCACCAGTTTCTAACGATCATTCATATTTCTTGAATGAACGTTAACTAAATTGGGGCAATGCAACTTTGATGCTATTCGTCAAGAACATGTTAAAGTTGCTTAGAATAGGATGTTTGCTGGCAAAGGGATGTCTAGAAAGCCTGCAATTTCTTCGCTAGCTTCCAACAGTGTCCTCAGATGTATATGATCATTCTCACAATATTTCTTTACCTTCATACACCCGAAAATGTCCAGTACGTCCTTGATCGCAATACGGACATTCCCATTAACTTAATATGGACAAGAAAGTCTGCCAAATTTCCTAGCTTTCGTGTTTTTCTCCATGGTAAAAACAGAGAAGAAATACTGATTGGGGAATTTGCACATCTCCTGCGTTTCCACTTTGATTTCTAAGGGGCCCTATTCTCTCTCTAGTTACCCTCTTTCCATTAATATCCTTATCAAATCTCTTTTGATTCTCCTTAATTTTATCTGCCAGAGCTATCTCGTGCCCCCTTTATGCACTACTGATTTGGGTTTGGTTCAGGTTAGAGATACAGCAAGGAAACAGACCCTTTGGCCCTCTGAGTCCACGCCAACCATCACCCATTCATACTAATTCTATACTATCCCACTTTCTCATCCACTCCCTACACACTGAGGGCAATATAAGGGGAAAAGTAACCTACAAACCCGCAAGTCTTTGGGATGTGGTAGGAAACCAGCGCACCTGGAAGAAACTCATATTGTCACAGGGAGACCATGTAAACTCTGTAGAGGGGGTCAGTATCAAACCTGGCTCTCTGGTGCTGGTAAGCAGCAGCACTACCAGCTGTGCCACTGTGTTGCCCTGTGTCCGAGGATTTCCTTCCTAAGTATGCTCCTTCGTCCCTGAACTCCTCCAGGGATACACTTAATCCCAGATGCCTATACCTGGCCCATACCTCCTTTTTCCTGACCAAACCCCTTTTCTCTCATCATCCAGGGTTCCTTACTTCCCCCTACCTTGCCCTTCACTAACAGGAACATGCATGCTTTGCACTCTCACCATCACTCTTATAAAAGCATCCCGCTTTCTAGACATCCCTTTGCCAGCAAACATCCTACTCTAAGCAACTTTAACACGTTCCTGACGAATACCATCAGTTGCATTGCCCCAATTTACAACTTTTACTTGTGAGCCTGCCCTGTCCTTACAGTGCATTTAGAAAGTATTCAGATCCCTTCACCTTTTCCGCATTTTGTTACGTTACAGCCTTATTCTAAAATGAATTAAAAAACATTTTTTATCATCAATCTTTCTCATAATAAATAAGCGAAAACAGGTGTTGGAAATGTTTGCAAAGTAATTAAAAAGAAATAACTGAAATATCACATTTACATAAGCATTCAGACCCTTTACTCAGTACTTTGTTTGGGCACCTTTGGCAGTGATTACAGCCTCAAGTCTTCATGGGTATGACGCTACAAGGGTGGCACACCTGTATTTGGGTATTTTCTCCCATTCTTCTCTGCAGATCCTCTCAAGCTCTGTCAGGTTGGATTGGGAGCTTCGATGCACAGCTATTTTCAGGTCCCTCCAGAGATGTTCGATCGGGTTCAAGTTCAGGCTCTGGCTGGGCCACTGAAGGACATTCACAGACTTGTCACAAAGCTACTCCGGCGTTGTCTTGGCTGTGTGCTTAGGGTTGTTGTCCTGTTGGAAGGTGAACCTCCGCCCTTGTCTGAGGTCCAGAACGCTGTGGAGCAGGTTTTCATCAAGGATCTATCTGTACTTTATTCCGTTCTTCTTTCCCTCGATCCTGACTAGTCTCCCAGTTCCTGCCGCTGAAAAGCATCCCCACAGCATGATGCTGCCACCACCATGCTTCACCGTGGGTATGGTAATCGCTAGGTGATAAGCGGTGCCTGGTTTCCTCCATACGTGACACTTGGCATTCAGGTCAAAGAGTTCAATCTCGTTTCATCAGACCAGAGAATCTTGTTTCTCTTGCCTTTTGGCAAACTCTAAGCGGGCTGTCATGTGTCTTTTACTGAGGAGTGGCTTCCGTCTGGCCACTCTACCATAAATGCCTGATTGGTGGAGTGCTGCAGATGTAGCTGTCCTTCTGGAAGGTTCTCCCATCTCCACAGAGGAACTCTCTATAAAGAGTCCTGGTGGTTCCAAAGTTCTTCCATTTAAAAATGACAGAGGCCTCTGTGCTCTTTGGGACTGGCAATGCTGCAGAAATTGTTTTATACCCTTCCCCAGCTCTGTGTCTCAACACAATCCTATCACGGAGGTCTACGGACAATTCCTTCATCTTCATGGCTACGTTTTTGCTCCGACATGTACTGTTAACTAACTGTCGGACCTTATATAGACAGGTGTGTGCCTTTCCAAATCATGTCCAATCAATTTAATTTACCACTGGTGGACTCCATTCAAGTTGCAGTAACATCTCAAGGATGAACTTAAGCTTAATTTTGAGTGTTAGAGCAAAGGGTCGTAATACTTATGTAAATGTGATATTTCAGTTATTTCTTTTTAATTACTTTGCAAACATTTCTAAAAATCCTATTTGCGCTTCTTCATTCTGGGGTATTGTGTGCAGATTGATGATAAAAAAAATGTTTAATCCATTTTAAATGTAACAAAATGCTGAAAAAGTGAAGGGGTCTGAATACTTTCAGAATGCACTGAATCCATAACTATTTTAACTCTAATAGAATTGAGAGTACTGATGCCAAAGACTCCGACACTTTAGTCACTTGCCCTTCACAATTTCCTAACAGTAGGTTAAGTTTTTCCCTCTTCTTTGTAGGACCATTTACATATTGCCAAAGAAACCTTTCCTGAAAACATTTGACAAATTTCACCCTATCTAAACCCTTGGCATTACGGCTGTCCCAGTCTATATTGGAAATTTAAAATCCCCAAATATGACCACTCTATTAGTCTTGCAGCTACTTGCAATCTCCAAGCATATTTGCTCCCCTAATTCCTGTTGACTATTATAGCACAGGCTCAACAAGATGATATTTTTTTCATTTCTCAGCCCCACCCATATAGCCTCACTAAATGAACCATCAATCATTTATTCTCGGACTACTGCCGTGACATTCTCCTTAATCAATAAAGCCACTCCCCTGCCTCTTTTACCCCACCTCTGTAACATCTGTTGCACCTGTACTCTGGAACATTAAACTTTCAGTCCTGTCCCTCCCTTAGCTAGGTTTCTGTAATGGCTGTAACGTCCCAGTTGCATGTGCCTATCCACGCCCTGAGGTCATCCGCCTTACCCGTCAGGCCTCACGTATTGAAATGAATGCAATGTAAACCAACAGTGCTGCCTCGCTTCCTGCCGTGCTCCTGCCTGTCCTGTCTACAGAACTTGCTTTCATCACCTTCGTATTGACTAACGGATTGTCACCTGCCTCACTCCTGCATTGGATCCCCGTCCCCCGCCAATCTGGTTTAAAGCTGGTCATCCGCGAGTCATGGCGCCAAGCTCTGCCCGAGCCGAGTGCCTGCCCCTTTTCCGTGGTTACATCCACGCCCGGGTGGGATTAAACCCCTGTCCCACGGTGCAAGTCCACCCACGAGTGATCCCGAGTTAAAAACAAATCAGACTCGTGGTAATCACGTAGAATGAACGCAGCGGAACGTCGCAGTTCGTAGACGTAACTTAGCGACTCGTAACGCTAACGGCAGGTACTTGGGAAACGTGTTAACTCGTGAAAATTTATCAACATGTTGAAAGATTTCCACAAGTCAAATATACTCTTGAAGGAAAGATTTGATACTTTTAAACTCGTCGTAATACCGTAGAAGCCCGTGAGTTTACCGTAGTGGCTCGTGAGTTTACCGTATTCTCTCGTGGGTACTCTTAACCCGACAGCTGATGTAGATTCTTAACTGTATCTTTATGTTGTTTTTTGCCTGTTTGAGCATGTTTTTGTTTTTTTTTGGATACTCCCACATTTTCTAATGGCTTACAGTGTTGAAAAGCTTTTTACAAATCCATTTGATTCTCACTGTGGTTTACTTCTGTGCACAATAAAAGAGAGTTCTTTGTTATCAAAATCAAATTGATGTCTGCAAGTCTTCATTTTAATATCATTCCAAAGTCTCATGATGAATGTAATATTCCTTTCATCATAAAACACAAAATAGAGGAAGTGATACAATCTATTCACATCTTGATTCTCACAATCATTTGTGAGAGTGAAGCTCAGGTGCCTCATATGCTGTGCTTTTTAAATGTAAAACGGTTTAACCTGTCAGTAGATAAGAAAATAATCTACTGTAAATACTGAAAATAATCTACTGTACAAGTAGATCAGTAGATAAGAAAATAAAACAAAGGTGAATGTGAAACAAAGTCTTTATTCAGCTTGTTCAATAAATAAAGTGCATTTTTGCACATCTTGAGAAAAGGAGCACCACAACAAACAACACAGTGGTTTGAAAAAGGGTTTCTCATACATGTCAATTAACAAATAAAACACAAAGAAGTATTTCCAGTATTTCCTCTCATTCAGCTGAGAAATGGAGCACAAGCCTAAATTCTGGCAATAAAACAGACAATGCAATGCACTCAATGGCTATGTTTTGAGATCTACCTACACTAATCAGACAAGCAGATGCATGATAATCACTGCTTCAAGAACAGACAGATGCAATTAAATTTACACTAAAATGAAAATATAAATCCACACTTAAAGTTAAATCAAACAAAGTCAGCAGGATTTAAACTGAACATGACATTTACTGAATTTGTCTGCATGTGGGCTCTCCTCATGCAGTGGTGTACCTGTTGTCAGCTGTCCCTCACAGTAAGCTGTCCAGCCACGGCCCACTGCCCAATATTGAATTGTAGTATGAGCAGAGATGGTCTCTCTGCTCTTTTGCGCTCTAGTCCCTGTGTGATGATTTTTCCACACGTCAGTAGTCGTTGTTGGCTCAAGAGTAACTCAGGAGAGGAACTTGGTACATCGCAGAAATGAGAAGTAAATGGCAAACTTAGACGTACACGTGGGAACTTGTTGAAACTCGTGAACATAAACTTGGAATCTCGTAGAAAACCACGAGTTTGATTTTTTCGGGATAACTCGTGGGTGGACTCGCACCGTGGGACAGGGCTATTAGAAAGGGACTACGCCCTGTCCACGGGAACCCTGGGGGATTTCCGGGACCGCTGGGCACCGCGGGGGGTTGAATGCATCCTCAATAAGGATTGTAACATAGTTGTATAGTAGTTTATTTTAGGATATTTGTTTGCATTGTATAATGGTGGTGGGTTCTGGTTTGTTTTATTGTATTGTAAATATATGTTTTTTAAATAATTGAATAAAATGTTTGGATTAAAAAAAAAAAAATTGGTTAAACCTGCCCAATGTCGCATTTACAAACCACCACCAGGATATTGGTTCACTCAAAAAAAAAAATCAACAGATTACGCAACATTTGTAATTGCATAAAAATGTCACACACCTCTCTTTTCTCCTGTGTATGGAACCAGGTCATCTATGTCCTTGCTTTCTTTTGCTTGCTTCTCTAAGTGTTCCAGAAGTTGATCTCTGTTTAATGGCCCTGTGGGTGCCTTCTTTGTCTGATCTTTTTGTCTTAATCCCACAGGTAGAAGGTCATTCTAAAACAAAATTAAAATAAACTCAGCAGTGAGGCAAGGGGCAGCATAAGACCTCATTTTAAATGTTTCAGTCAGAGTGGGAAAAATCAGTTGCAAAGATCAATCACAAACCTGGTCTCACCCAGCTTTCGTAGAAGTAATAGAAGCTAATCTGCAAGAAATGTGTCAGACTGCACAAAACCAGATTTTTTATTTTCTAATTGGGCATCAATTTGGTTGGAACTTTATTCTAAAGCTTCTTGATATTCAGCAGTTCACCAATAAAAATACAGCATCTGACGCACTGTAATTTCATTATTCACATCTCTCTTTACCAAGGTCCAAGATCCCCACCTACTTTCAAAGGATATCAATAATACCGGTGCCCAAGAAGAGTAAGGTGGCATGCCTCAATGGCTAATGACCAGTGGCACTAATGTTCGCAGTGATAACGTGCTTTGAGAAGTTGGTTATGATGTAAATAAACTCCTGCCTTAGTTAGGACCTGGACCCATTACAATTTTCCCACTGCCACAACAGATCAACACGTAATGTGATCTTGCTGGCTCTTCACTCTGCACTAGATCACTTGGACAATAAGAGCATATATGTCAGGCTTCTTTCATCGACTACAGGTCAACACTCTCATCCCCTCCAATCTTATCATTAAATTTATAGACCCGGGTCCCAGCCTTTCCCTATGTAATTGGATACTCAACCTTCTCATTGCCCGAGCACAATCAGTACAAACTGGCAGCAACACTTCCTCCTGGATAACCGTCAATACAGGAGCATCTCAAGGCTGTCTCCTGCTCTACTCTACTCTCTCTATACCCAAGACTATGCAGCCAGACACAACTTCAATGCAAATAAAAATGTCAAATTACTGGATGTGCATATCTCTGAAGATCTGTCCTGAACCCAGCACATCGATGCAATTACATAGAAAGCTCATCAACACTTCTATTTCCTTCAAAGCAGATTAAGAACTTCTACAAGTATACAGAGCAGACTGGTTGCATCATGGCCTGGTTTGGCCTCAGAACAAAGGAGACTACAAAGAGTGGTGGACACTCATTCAATCACAGCTACTGTCCTCCACACTATCGAAGGTATCTAAAGGAGACGTTGCCTGAAAAAGGCAGCCACTATCATTAAAGATGGGCCATGCTCTCATTTTGTTACTACTTTCAGGAAGAAGGTACAGGCTGAAAACTGTGCCAGTTTCATCCCAGCAACCACCTTGAACACTACACAATCTTAACCTCAGCAACTATGGCCATCTATGCACTGTGTTGCACTAAAGACTGATTTCCGCACTATTCTGCTTATTTAGTATTACAGTAAATAATTTTGTGTATTTTTGTTTATTATATATTATTTGTGTGTTATTGCATTTATGTGCCTATTCAGCAACAGCAAGAAAGAATTTCATTGTTCTGTTAACGGTACATATGACATTTAACTCTAGACTCTTAACATTCGTCCAAGCCATTGTCTCATCAGTTCGTGAAAAGGATGCAAGATCAAAGTCAAAAACATCTAAAAGGCAACAAACACTGCCCTTTCAACAATTTAATAACAGTTTGAAAACAATTTTTTATATTAAAATTAATATATACCCACCAAGCAGTCGTCAGTTAACACCATGGTGTCAGCTGGTGCACACAGAATGCTCTTTGACCAGCTTCCTACAGACCTGTCTGATTTTGATGGCACAGGAAAAACAACTGTCAACCTGGTTAGTGCAACCAGTAACTGAACCCAAGTGGCCAAGACTACCTACACTTCAGTTGGTTTGTGTTCCATCAACTGACACTAAAAGGGATCTGGATAGATAAATACGAATCCATATTTAATTCCTTTAAATCTTTTTATCCTCATGGTCATGTGGTGACAAAGGTATCTGTAAATTCCATGTATTTGGTTTCATAATTTTCTAAATGTAAACCACAATGATTTGTAAATTGCAAGTATATTCCACCTCCAAACAGCATTCAAACAGGTGATCAATGTGTGGCACATACACTCTCCAGCTCACATTAAACAGAAACAAGATGATGGTCCCAGACATTACAATTCAGCTTATTTCCAAATTCTTATTTGTTAGCTTACAATTAGCTGATTGTTTTCTTCAGTGGGCCAAGTCCCTGCTGAACTTAAACCAGGACTTCATTCTCTGGTGTGTGTGTTGATCTATCAGTCATAGCCAGAAGGCTTCACAACATACTAACACGATTAAACTACCACCTCAGGTTTAATTACAACTATATGCTATAATCTGTCACTGCAAGAGCTAAAATATTATAATTGCCAAATCCCTATATTAGGGTAAAGTATGACCTGCTTCTACTCCAGCTCTCCAGGATCTGAAATGGCTGACGAGTGGTGTGAAATCTGTATTCTATTACAAGTGGGGAAAGCGATAGTGACAAGGGTGATGAGTAGATTATATGGAGCAAATGAGCGGGCTGAGACATTCCTGGCAAGCAGGCCCGACCTACCCACTGCGGACTGACAGTGGAGGACCACCCGGTAGGCCTGGCTCGCCTGCCATGGTCCCCGGCGGGACCGGGAACCCGCCTGAAGGCTTAAGGTCCCCCCCAAAGGCTTGCAGTCGGCTGGACCTTGCCCGAAGGATTGTCAGAGTCCGCACAAAGCCTCGTGGTCAGCAGGACCTCGGCAGTTGATGGGATCGGGAACCTGCCCGAAGGCATGGCAGACGGCATAACTGGGAAAGAGCTGGAGAAGTTGGACACAAGAAGCAAGGACTGGTAAGAAGGTGAACCGGGATAATGCCTCCAGTGCTTCCGGGTAGACTGCAGGAAGCGCCCCCAGGACACAAAGATGGCGGGCGAGGAGAGGAGAAAGACGTTGGTTCCCAGGAACTGCTCCAGTACATTGATCGGGCCCACCAGATTCTGAACTTTGAATATTGGTGTCAAAAATTGCGGCACCTGCACATGTAATATGTGCCAAACTGTGCAGTTGCATATGTGATAAATAAAGCACTATTGACTATTGAATTCCATTAGTCATTTTCACTGGTCTTCTACATGTTCCCAAGGATGACGCTCAGTTCAGAATGCTAAACCAGATGCTCCATTTACATTGAAAGGAGTCATGGGCCAGGGATTTCCATGTCATGCTTCAAATATATCATCAATGATGGAAGAAAATGAGATATCTTTATTGTCCTAAGGGAACAGATCCAAATAACATGAGATGCTAATTGAAAACATAGGATGGATCATGAAAAGGAAAAAAGACAGTGAGGACATCCTTGAATCATTGCTTCCATTTTGTTGGACATCTCATGTCAGAACAGGATATAGTGCCTGTTCAGGGATCTGAGGCGAAGGAATGATATGGCTTGCTTTTTAGAGCTGTCTGAATCTAAATAGAGACTACAGGCTGGCGATGCAGATAATTGGAAGGGTAGGGGATTCAGTAGAGCCCATAAAAGGTACGCCATAGAATGGAAGCGGACAAACAGAAAAGGGGAAGTTTTAATCTACCAACCCCCCCCCCCCCCTCTTCTAAGAATAGCTTTCATCTCTACATTGAACTACTAAATAAAATGCAAAATCTCTGATGGAACATGCTGGAAGGAGCGGCAGATGCTGGTTTAAACCGCAGATAGACACAAAAAGCTGGAGTAACTCAGCGGGTCAGACAGCATCGCTGGAGGAAAGGAAACGTCACCTATTCCTTTTCTCCAGCGATGCTCTCTGACTCGTTGAGTTTTGTGTCTATCTCTGGGGTGGGAGACTGCAACCTTCACGTGGTCCGCCCTGTTTCGACAAATGCAATCAACCCTGGCGTGCACAATCAAATAAGATCAAATAGAACAAGTTGTCCGACAACTTTAGGCTGTGCACGCCATACGCAAGAAGAAGTGTCTATCTCTGATGGAACATTACCTCTGTATTGCTGTGTGGAATAGGTGTTATGAATGAAATGTATGCAATTATATGCATTATTTTCCAGACATAAACTGCCTTGACCTGTATAGAATGTGCTTCTGAAACCGGCATCTATCCTATCTGTTTTCATTTATACAAAATATTATACAAAATATTCATGACAGATATGCTAAAACAGGACACAAACGTTTTGTCTTGACAGCAGTTAATAGAAAAACACTGTTTCCTTTTTTGTACAAATTCTTTCCCCAACACTCATTATGTAATCAAAATACAGCAATATATTTTAATCTTTTTAAGTTCAGTTTAACTCCATATCACACACCAACTGAATTATCAATGTGCAGTATATTAGATTTCCTTCTTGACATGTATTGCATCACATACTTGCAGTAAATCAGCAGCTTTTTATTGTTTTCTTTAAACTAAAACATGAATCTTCTTTTTATTTCTACACAAAAAGCTTGTGTTTTTAGTGCCTTCAGTGATCTCAGTTTAAAGATGTGCAAATCTATTGGGTTTAGTTCCCCTTTGCAAGTCTGCAGGGTTTCCACTGTTTATGAGCTAGCCTTTGACAGGGATAGCAAAATGTAATGTAGAAAAGTAAAGTAAACTTAGAATTTGAAAAAAATAGTTGCAACAAAAATAAATCTAAGAGAATATCAAATGACTGTGATATTGTAAATCTGAAATAAAAACCGAAAATGCTATTAACACTCAACAGGTCAAGCAGTAACTGGGGAGAGAGAAACAGTTTGTGTTTCTGGAACTAGACCCTTCATTAGAATTGGGAAAGAGAGAAAACAAGTTAGTTTACAATAGCAAAGAAGGTGGGGAGGATTGGTTGACCAAAGGGAATATTTCTGATAGGCTGAGGCCGACTGAATAAATATAGCAGCAGCTGAGGGAATCAGATTACATTTCCTTGTCTGTGTAATGCATTGCTAATAGCAAGGCCATGAGACATGCCCAGCAAGCCAGACGACACAAATAGAAAGAGAAAATCTGAGCCACAATGATGATCAGCCAATGTGACCAACATTGATATGCAAACAAAGTGGGAGAGAATTCATCTGAATCCTGCAACGTGCTTAGACGGAAGATGAGGTGCTACTCCTGAAGCCCGCATTGGCCCTTGTTGTAATAGTGAAGGAGACCTCACACAGAAGAGGTCAAAGTGGGTGTGGGATGGTAGGAGGCAACCAGAAGCTCATCGTCTGTCCTAGGGACTGAAAACATGAGCTCCGCACAGCAATCACCTAATCTGCATTTGGCTTCCACAGTGTTGAGAACATCACATGTAAACACTGAATGTGATACACGAGATTGGAAGAAGTACATGTGAATTGCTGCCTTACCTGGAAAGAGTGTTGAGTCCCTAGATGGTGGGAAGGGAAGAGATGAAAAGGCAGGTGCCGCATCTCCTTCCATCGGAATGTGCCGTAGGCTGGGGAATAGTTGGAGGGACCGAAAAAGCAAACCATGAGTTGCATAGATTGTGACCCCTTTAAAATACTGAAAGGGGGGGGGGGGGGGGGGGGAATATGTATTTGGTGTTGTAATTTTGTTGGAGCTGACTGAAGTTGCTCAGGATGATCCATTGCATGCGTTGCTTGGAAGAATGGAGAGTAAAAAGCAGAACTGTCTGGGCAGCCTGCAAGTAGGATTGAAGCACAGGGATTACACCCCTCCCGCTTTCCACCTGCTTCCATCCAATGTACAATCCCCAGAAAAGAGGATTGAGGAGGGTAAGGTTGCTTTACCAAGAGACATGAAGGAATGCCGTGTGCTTCACAGAGACTTGGCTCATCCTCAGTTCTCCACACTCAGCAATTCAACCTAAAGGTTTCTGATCCTATGGCATTGACCAGACCGCATCATTGGGAAAAGGGGGAGGCCGTGCCATCTGCCTCATGGTAAACTCTTTGTGGTGCTCAGACAGAGCAGTCTTGTTCAACTCCAGCTCCCGGAACATCTGGCAGTGAAGTACTGTCCCTTATACCTCCCGAGGGAATTCACTTCTATCATCATGACTGTGGGCTACAGGCAGACAATAGGCTAGCACTGAAGGAGTCACACCCCGTGGTCAACAAACACCAGATGGCATACCTAAACGCTTTTCCCAATATAGCTGGGGACACCACCAAGGTTAATTGGAAGTGTGACTTCCAAACTAACGCTAGCATTTTTCCTGCAACACCAGATGAGCAAATATTCCCAACATTAGCTACTCCACCATCAAAAATGCCTATCGTTCCACCCCGCTCTCCCTTTGAAAAATCAGACCAGCTGGCTGTGTGCTTTCATCCTGCATATAGGCAGCAAATGAAGACTGCAGTGAGGATTGTACAGAGCTGGTCAAGGGACTCAGAGGAACAACTCGGCAATTGTTTGGTATTGGTAGACTGGGTGATGTTCAAGGACTCAGCAAGGACCTGAACGAAAACGCCATGGTTGTCATTAACTTCATAAGCAAACGTGTGGAGAAAAATGCTCCCACCTACACCATCCAAGTGTTCCTTAACCGGAAGCCATGCATGAACCAGGAAGTCTGCAACCGATTGAGGACCAGGTCTCAGGCATTCAAGGGGAACAACGCAGATCCATACAAGTTCAGGTACAACCTCATTAAGGCCATCAGAAAAACCAAGGGAAACCTTCGCTCTAAACGTAAGATCAGATGGACGTTGAGCAGCTATAGCAGGGCTTAGAAACAGAAACATAGAAATTAGGTGCAGGAGCAGGCCATTCGGCCCTTCGAGCCTGCACCGCCATTCAATATGATCATGGCTGATCATCCAACTCAGTATCCTGTACCTGACTTCTCTCCATACCCCCTGATCCCTTCAGCCACAAGGGCCACATCCAACTCCCTCTTAAATATGGCCAACGAACTGGCCTCAACTACCTTCTGTGGCAGAGAATTCCACAGATTCACCACTCTCTGTGAAAAATGATTTTCTCATCTCGGTCCTAAAAGACTTCCCCCTTATCCTTAAACTGTGACCCCTTGTCCTGGACTTCCCCAACATCGGGAACAATCTTCCTGCATCTAGCCTGTCCAACCCTTTAAGGGGTTGATGGCTTGCATGCCATCACTTCCAACAAGGACAAAGAGTCATCACTCAAGTGACAATGAGGCACATTCAGGAGGAGCTTATGGTGTTCTACATTTGCTTCCAAATGGATAACGGTGACGTACCTTATCGGGCCCCCTTCTTTTCCCTGACAACACTAGTCTCAGTCACCGAGGTCGATGTCAAAAGGGTCAATCCTTTATGAGGGTGAATCCTTGAAAAGCATCCAGCCCTGATTGTTTATTTGGCCATGTTCCTAATACCTGCTTGACTGAACAGTTGGAGATTTTTCTGATATACAGTAGTCAACCTCTCATTCTGTGGTCCCTACCTCCTCTAAATGGGTGTCTATAATACCAGTGCCTAATAAACTAAGATGGCATGACTCAATAACTATTGACCGGTGGCACTATGTCCATGGTGATTAATTGGTTATGACGCATATCAACTTTTGCCTGAGTAAGTACCTGAACCCACTATAATTTGCGAATCGTCACAATAGATCAGCAGTAGATGCGATCTTGCTGGCTTTCCACTCTGCAGTTCGGCATTCAACACCATCATTCCCTCCAACTGGTTACCAAGCTCAGGGAACTGGGTCTCTGCTGATCACCATGTAATTGGATCCTTGACTTCCTCATCAGCAGAACTTAGAAGGCTTAGGAAGTTTGGTGTGTCCCCAACAACTCTCATGAACCTCTACAGATGCCACATATTGGAATGCATCACAGCATCGTTTAGGAACAGTTCCATCCAAGACCACAAGAAATAGTTCCATCCAAGACCACAAGAAATTGCAGAGAATTGTGGAAGCAGCCCAGACCATCACACAAACCAATCTCCTTTCCATTGACTCCATCTACATTTCACAACTACTTCGGCAAGGCCACAGCATAATCAAGGACGAGTCTCCTCTCTCCCATCAGGCAAGAGGTACAGAAGTGTGAAAACGCACACCTCCAGATACAGGGACAGTTTCTTCCCAGCTGTTATCGGGCAACCGAATCCTATCAACAACTAGAGAGCAGCTCTGAGTTTCTATCTACCTCATTGGTGACCCTCGGTCCACTTGGTCACACCTTCCGTTGATCTATTGTGGCAATAGGTAAATTACAGTGGGTCCAGGTATTTACTATCTGTAATCGGACTTTATCTTGTACAAAACGCTATTCCTGTTATCATGTATCTTTACAATGTGGACAGCACAATTATAACAATACAAGTATAATCTTTCCATTGACTGGTTAGCATGCAACAAAAAAGCTTTTCACTGTACAAGCGACAATAAACTAAACTATGCTAATCAGCACCAATTGGCAACACTTCCTCTTCGATAACCATCAATACAGGAGCACCTCAAGGCTGTGTGCTCAGTCCCAGTTCTACTCTTTCTATGCCCATGACTGTGAAGCCAGACACAGTTCCAAAGTCATCTTTAAATTTGCCAATGATATCACCGATGTGTATAAACTTATTTGTATCTGCAGTGTTAATTTTGGGAATAAGGGCTAAGAAGGAATGTAGCAGATGTACTTCAGTATTTATCAAAGCCCTGGACACAATGCCCAGGAATCTCAGTACACAACTTTCACACGTCAATATATACGTCATTACATGGCATTTCTTTGCAATTTCAGTAAAGAACAGTACTTGGAACTTGTATAATTTAACTTGCTCCCTACACCCAATAGATTGGCCAATAACGTGACAAAAACAGAAGATATATTTGCTCCCTTTTCATTCAGTTCATCCTAGCTTAAAATTAATTCCTTTTAGGAAAGAGAACCACTCAGATTAACTTCAACAATGCTACTTTGAAAAAGAGTGTTTTCAAGCAGTTTAAAAAACTCTGGCAAAGGTACACAAAATTTGATATAACAACATCTATATCTGTGAAAACAATTCTCAAGCATAACCAAGCGCTAGAAATACAGAACATTGTTTGAGTAATTGATATAGGCCTAGATCTGATTGCCAATCTCAACATCAAGTCTTTTATGATGTAATTCAGACTTACAGCGGCAGATAAACGTGGAAATCCGTAGGTGCAGGATTGGCTGTAAGAGTCTGAATTACATCATAAAAGACTTGATGTTGAGATTGGCAATCAAACCTATCCACGCACACCTGCAAGACTGCAGCGCATGATTATAGAATCTTAGAAAATAGGTGCAGGAGCAGGCCATTCGGCCCTTCGAGCCTGCACCGCCATTCAATATGATCATGGCTGATCATCCAACTCAGTATCCTGTACCTGCCTTCTCTCCATACCCCCTGATCCCTTTAGCCACAAGGGCCACATCTAACTCCCTCTTAAATATAGCCAATGAACTGGCCTCAACTACCTTCTGTGGCAGAGAATTCCGCAGAATTCTCATCTCGGTTCTAAAAGACTTCCCCTTATCCTTAAACTTTGACCCCTTGTTCTGGACTTCCCAACAGTGGGAACAATCGTCCGGGACCTGACATTTAGCTGGACAAGCCATATAAATACTATGGCTACAAGACTAGGTGAGATGTTTGGTATTCTGTGGCAAGTGTCTTACTTGCAGTCATCTTATTTTCTGTTTGGCTGCCAGAGAT
The DNA here is from genome assembly GCA_035221665.1 of Okamejei kenojei. Lineage (NCBI taxonomy): Eukaryota > Metazoa > Chordata > Chondrichthyes > Rajiformes > Rajidae > Okamejei > Okamejei kenojei. The sequence continues at coordinate 90,070,033 of CM069133.1, forward strand.
GAGTGGTTTTCCATTTGCCTGTGTCATGGCCACTGTGACATGTGAAGACATTGTATTTCAATGATTTGGATGACGGAATTGATGGCTTTGTGGCTAGGTTTGCAGACTATATGAAGATCGGTGGAGGGGCAGGGAGTCTGCAGATCGGTGTAGAGAAAGCAGGGAGTCTGCAGAAGGACTTGGACAGGTTGGGAGAGTGGGCAAAGAAGAGGCAGATGGAATACAGCATAAAGTGTGTGGTTATACACTTAGGTAGTAGCAATAAAGGCGTAGACTATTTTCTAAATGGGAAGAGGATTCAGAAATCAGAAATTTGCAGGTTGAATCAGCAGAATGGAAGGCAAATGCAATGTTAGGATTTATTTTGCTAACAGCAGGGATGCAATGCTGAGGCTTTATAAGGCACTGGCCAGACCGCATTTGGAGTATTGTGAGCAATTTTGTATGACTGACCTGGTTAGTGAAATTCCTCGTATGTTGCAAAACATACTTGGCGAATAAAATCTGATTCTGATTTTGGGCGCTATAACTGACGAGGGATGCGCTGGCTTTGGACAGGGTCCAGAGGAGGCTTACGTGAACATCTCAGGAATTATTGTGTTAAAGTATTGGTTATTGCATGTGAACCAATCATAGTAGAGTAGCATCATTAACCCCACCTTACTGTACACTTTATATTAACACCCATTTCCTACATTAAGTAGTCTTGGAAGCGGCAGTGATGAACTAATAACCTGCTATACCGCTATACTATGTGTTACAATTAAAGATGACTTAAACTTTAGACCTGTCTTATATCAATCATTTACATGGTGTCAGACAGCGTGACCCACTGCGTCCGTATATCGGGTTTTATTTGCGTTTTATCAGTTTTTATTTGTATCACCATGGCTCACTCGTGCCGCAAGCCAGCGCAGCTCATCTTCGATTCAGACATCGGAGAACGATGGAGGCTCTTCGAGATCGACTATATCAACATCGTACTTCGCAATTAAACAGATGCGGTCAAAGCTTCACTTCTACTAAACCTGGCGGCACCAGAGGCTCTGATGAGAGCGCAGACTTTCGACTTCGCGCCAGCCGTTCTTGACGACAACGCCCATGTAGTTGTACCTGCTGAGACTGTGCATGACCCCAATGTCTTACTGCGTAAATTCCGGAAAATATGCGACCTACCCTCAAACCGTATCTTAGAAAGAGCAAAATTCTTCGCGAGACATCAGCTTCCCGTTGAGCCTGTTGAAAGATTTATCTGTGATTTGAAATATATGACTCAGTGATGCCACTTCGGGGTTATGTCCAACTAATTAATCCGGGACAAACTTGTCAGTGGCATGACTGACCAAAAGCTAAAAACTGAGTTACTACGGAATGCTGTCTTAACCCTTGAACAAGCTGTGCATGCCTGCCGCACGTCTGAGATCGTGGCTCCACTCAATGACCAGTTTGACACTCAAGTTATACAAAAGAGTATAAACTTGACGAGTTTCAACAAACGAGCCACACCGACAGCTGACAGAAGACTTATGAATGAACCACCGCAAACGGCTAATCGGGGATTTATCAATTTATCAAAGGTGTCCGAACTGTAACTATTTCCACAACAAGGGACGGATGTTCTGTCCAGCAAACGGCAAACCATGTAATTACTGCAAGAAGATGAATCATTTCGTCATTTGCTGAAGGTCGCGTGGGAACAGAACATCCAGCTCAGTGTCTAATCTGCACCTGTTGCAAGACCAAACATTTTCAGACTCACTGGACCAGCTCAAAGCTGCCCACGAGGACGATCCAATCATCTTGTATGATGAGTCCACTGTGCATACACTCCTACACACAGCTGGTAAGCTTATGGATCCATCTGTGTCCATGCTAATTAGCAACAAGCCCGTGAAGGCCAAATTGGATACTGGGGCTTGCATGAATGTAATGTCTCTGCATGTCTACAACAAGATAAAAAATAATGAGACCTTGACTAGAGATGGCTCTACCTTACATGGTTATGGGGGGGGGGGGGGGAGGGGGTGTCCTGCATCCTCTTGGAAGAACTAGCTTTAAATGTGTGCTACAAAACACCACAAGAAATGTGATTTTCTATATCCTAAAATCGGACTCATGACTCTATTGGGCATCCATGCATGCCAGGACCTGGGGCTGGTCTCCTTTGATCACTCCGTTCACAAGTTACTTGTATCAGAGGACCCTATAAAAAGCAATCCTGATCTGTTCGATGGCAAGCTAGGCAAGCTGCCTGCGACCTATAAGATCGCCATTGACCCCACCGTCGACCCAGCGGTCCGTGCCCCCCACCACGTGCCACATGCCATGCGAGACAGAATCGAGATGGAACTAAAAAACATGGTCTCCATGGGTGTACTGGCCGAAATCAGCGAACCCACAGACTGGGTCTCCACCATGGTTGTCACGCATAAGAAAGACAAAATCGAGCTCCGCGTCTGCATCAATCCAAGAGACCTAAACACTGCCATCAAGCGCCCACACTATCCGATGAGGGCTGTCGAGGACGTCGCAGCACAGGTCGGGTGCTGCAGTGTTTTCTGTACTAGATGCAAAAAGCTTGTTCTGGCAGATACCCCTAGATGACGAGTCCTCGAACCTCACTACGTTTGCTACACCGTTTGGCAGATTCAAATTTCTTAGAATGCTATTCGGCATCAACTTGGCCAGCGAGGTTTTTCAAAGAACCATGGAATAGCTGTTCACAGGCCTCCTGTGTGCCATCATCGTAGATGGTATCCTGGGTTATGGCAAGGACATAGCGGAGAACGACAACAACCTCAAGCTAATTCTGGACAGGGCACGTGAGATTAACCTAAAACTCAACCCTAAAAAATGCAAGTTCCGCGTCCCAGAGATCACCTATGTCGGACACGTATTCACTTCCGATGGTCTTAAGCCTGACCCGAAGAAAACTGCAGCCATCCGAGAAATGCCAGCCCCTATCGACGTGCTAAGCCTACAACGATTTCAAGGTATGGTGAATTATCTGGGAAAGTTCATACCGAATCTCAGCTAACTCACTTCACCACTGAGGCAACTCACCCGCAAGGACACTGAGTGGACCTGGTACCAGCAACATCAACAGGTTTTCGATTTTTTAAAACTTCAGCTGGCCAGCGCTCCTACCCTGACATACTTCGATCTGTAGCGACCTGTCACGATAACCTGTGATGCCTCACCAGATGGGCTGGGCGCAGCCTGCCTTCAAACATCTGCCGATGGGACTGTACTAGCTGTATCCTATGCCTCCCGCACCATGACGGACACCGATCAGCGCTATGCCCAGATCGAGAAAGAGCTGCTAACTGTGGTCTTCGCTTGCTCAAAATGGACGGATTTCATCTTTGGGAACACTTTCACTGTCGAAGCTGACCACCAACCACTTGTAACCATCCTGAACAAACCGATACACGCAGCAGCTGCAAGCCTGCAGCGCATGATGATGCAGCTCCAACGGTTCCACTTCAGAATCGTTTACAAAAAAGGAAAGGACATGCTCGTTGCTGACACTATCCCTCGTGCACCACTTGCATCTAGTGAACGACATCCCTGTGAATGTGAAGAGCTTACGGTTCTCAAGGTTGACTTTGTTCCCACGGATCGCCTGCATCGCCTGGCTGAACACACAGCCGCTGACGGTACTCTACAGCTACTCTCATCCATAATCTAGAGGCTGGCCAGACAGACAATCCAGCACACCACTGGAGGTGCGTCCGTTCTTCCTAGTCCGCGATGGGCTGGTAATACAGGACGGCGTCATTGTTAAAGGTCACAAAATCATTATCCCATCATCCTTACGAGACGAATACTACAAAGAGGCACACAACGGTCACCCAGGCACCGAAGCCACGGTGGCCCACACACCGAGCATGATCTACTGGCCGGGATGACCAAGTACATATGGGACAGAACAGCTTCCTGCCCCATCTGCAACAGTTTGGCACCACACCAACAGAAACAGCCTCTGCTACAACAACCCCCATCAGCACTGCCTTGGACATCGCTGGCAGCAGGCATTTTCGAATGGCACGGTAAACACTACCTAATCCTAGTTGACTCCTACTCCAACTGGTTCAAACCTGATTTACTGCCCACCATCACATCCGACATGGTTATTCAAAAGTTACAGAGACACTTTTCAGTCTTCGACGCACCAGTCCGCCTGCAAACTGACAATGGAAGACAATTTACCAGTCACGTGTTCAAACACTTTGCCAACCGATGGAACTTCCACCATGTCACAAGCAGCCCTGAATACCCTCAAAGCAACGGGCTCGCTGAACGTGCCGTCAGAAACGCAAAACAACTCACGGAACGCTCCCACCTGGCCAGGTCAGATGTTTATCTCGACCTTTTAAACCTTAGAAACATCTCCAGAGACGGGGTCCTGGGCTCACCGGCTCAACGCCTGATGTCTCGGACAACACGACCTCCGATACCAGTTGCCCAGCGGAAGCTGATGCCACAGGTTTTTAAACCAGCCGCGGTCCAGAAGCGCATTCAGGAGAAACACAACATCCAGAACGTTCTTTTGACAAGTCCAGTAAACCACTGAAGCCGCTACTACAGGGTCAAGTCGTCCGTTTGCAGATTGCCGTGGGACATTCCCGTCTGGGTTTCGTTGTCAGCCCGTCTAAGGACCCCACTCCTACCTTGTCAATGTCGATGGTGCCCTGCACAGACGGAGCCGCCAACATTTGCTGCTTGTAAAAGAACCTCGTCCACCTCCAGCCGATCCGTTTGCTCCACCCCTGCTGTCTAAACCCTCTGCTGCTGCTGCTATCACTAGTCCCAGTGTGTCCCGTTCTCCGCCACGGTCGGCAACCCCGTCTAACAACAACATTACCTCTCCCGCAAGCTCACGCCTAAAGTGTCCCCAGCTGCTTTCTCCCTTCCGGGTTCACTGCCTCCCTCCCCCACTAGCTTTTCTGGTACGGAGGGAGAGGGGTTTGTCCGTACGCGTTCGGGTCACATTAGTAGATCGCCTGACAGATACGGCGAGTGGGTTTAAATACGCATGTCTTACCTTTGCCTAGCTATCTTTACTCTTTACTGGGAAGGGTGTAGATTGGTTATTGCATGTGAAGCAATCATAGTAGAGTAGCACCATTAACCCCACCTCAGCCAATCTTCCCTGTCCCGCCTGCAACTGGTCCAAAACGCCGCAGCGAGACTCCTGACGGGCACTCGAAAAAGAGACCACATCACCCCGATCCTGGCCTCTCTCCACTGGCTCCCTGTGCGGTTCCGAATAAATTTCAAGACCCTCCACTTTGTCTACAAAGTCCTCAATGGGCTTACACCCACCTACATTAAAAGTCTTCTCACCCACTACACCACCTCCAGGCCCCTCAGATCGGCCGACTTGGGGTTGCTGAATGTCCCGCAGTCTAGGCATAAGCAACCGTGCCTTTGCGGTCGCAGCTCCTAGACTGTGGAACAGCATCCCCCTCCCCATTAGAACTGCACCCTCCATCGACTCCTTTAAGTCTAGTCTAAAAACGTATCTGTTCTCCCAAGCCTTTCCTGACGTCCTCTGAGTGAGGGCTATTTGTATATATGTATGTAGCCTGCTTGTGTATACTACTCTTATAACAAATGTAAAGCACTTTGGTCAACGAGAGTTGTTTTTTAAATGTGCTATATAAATAAATGTGACTTGACTTCTCTTACTGTACACTTTATATTGTTCCCAATGTTGGGTGAGTCCAGAATGTTATATTAAAATGTTAAATGTTCCCAATATTGGGTGAGTCCAGAACCAGGGCCACAGTCTTAGAATAAAGAGGAGGTCATTTAAGATTAAGAGGTGAGAAAAAACTTTTTTATCCAGAGAGTTGTGAATTTATGGAATTCCCTGCCGCAGAGGGCAGTGGAGGCCAAATCACTGGATGGATTTAAGAGAGATTTGGATAGAGATCTAGGGGCTAGTGGAATCAAGGGATATGGGGAGAAGGCAGGCACGGGTTATTGATAGCGGACGATCAGCCATGATCACAATGAATGGCTCGAAGGGCCGAATGGCCTCCTCCTGCACCTATTTTCTATGTTTCTATATTAACACCCACTTCCTACATTAAGTAGTCTTGGAAGTGGTAGTGTTGAACTAACAACCTGCTGTACCGCTATACTATGTGTTACAATTAAAGATGACTTTAGATCTGTGTTATATCATTCATTTACACGTATGATGAGTGACGGCTCTAGGCCTGTACTCGCTGGGGTTTAGAAGGATGAGGGGGAAAGGAAATGCAAAAGACTGCAGATACAAAAGTTCTGAAAGAAAAATAAATAACTGAAAATTTTCAGGTGTGGGAAACGAGAGTTGTTTTCATTAGTAATCTGGTAATTGATATTTAGTTTCTATCAACACATACTTGATACTGGATCATATAACTATCTGTTAAAGCAGCATATGATTTGTGAGGCCACACATCAACAACACATAGAAACATAGAACATAGGTGCAGGAGTAGGCCATTTGGCCCTTCGAGCCTGCACCGCCATTCAATATGATCATGGCTGATCATCCAACTCAGTATCCTGTACCTGCCTTCTCTCCATATCCCTTGATCCCTTTAACCACAAGGGCCACATCTAATTCCCTCTTAAATATAGCCAATGAACTTGCCTCAACTACCTTCTGTGGCAGATAATTCCAGAGACTCACCACTCAGTGTGAAAAATGTTTTCCTCATCTCGGTCCTAAAGGAATTCCCCCTTATCCTTAGACTGTGACCCCTTGTTCTGGGCCTCCCCAACATCAGGAACAATCTTCCTGCATCTAGCCGATCCAACCGCTTAAGAATTTTGTAAATTTCTATAAGATGCCCTCTCAGTCTTCTAAATTCTAGTGAGTACAAGCCAAGTCTATCCAGTCTTTCCTCATATGAAAGTCCTGACATCCCAGGAATCAGTATGGTGAACCTTCTCTGTACCCCCTCTATGACAAGAATGTATTTTCTCAGATTTGGAGACCAAAACTGTACGCAATACTCCAGGTATGGTCTCACCAAAACCCTGTACAACTGCAGTCTTCACTGCCTGCTGCACCTGCATGCCTACTTTCAATGAGTGGTGTACCATGACACCCAGGTCTCGTTGCATCTCCCTTTTTCCTAATTTGCCACCATTAAGATAATAGTCTACCCTCCTGTTTTTGCCACCAAAGTGGATAACCTCACATTTATCCACAAAGTGAGAACACAAAGTGAGAACAGCCGTTAGATTAGGTCACCATGCACAACCTAAGATTTCTGCAGCATGCAAAGCTATACCTGATTTTTGTCTCATGACTCACAAGAGTAAGTGTCGACCATTGATGTACTCTCACCTACTTTCCCCACTCTTGAATTTGCCTGGGTCTCATTCATATTGGCCACAAATTATCACCCATACACTCAAAGACAAAACCACACTAGGTTATCCAGAATACCAATGTGGCAAGTAATAGTATTACCAATATATGTTCCAGCCTGAGACCATTTCAACAAAAATTCACCCCATTTAACAGAATTATTTTAGTTAAATCCCACATTATTATTGAGCTAGGGGGTCACTTATAACCAGTAACTTAAACAATCAGCTACATAGACACTCATATTTACCATGGGTACATGGATTAATCAAAGATTGATATTCTGCATGTATGACTCACCTCCCCGAAGCATTCCACCTTGGGTGTCTTGGGTGCATCATGAGTGTAATCCCAATTTGTTCAGATGAATGCAGCCTCAAAAGCATAAGAACATCAAACTATGCAGAACAAATTAGCCCAAAGATTACTCATCTTCTTAAGCAATTAATACCTCAATCACCTTTGCACCGAGGATACAGCATATATCTTCCACTAGATTGGCTGCAGCAACTAAGCTAGGCTTCTTCAGTTAAACTCGCCAACCTACCATAACTACCAACCTGAGGCACACAAGCAGTAGGCATATGTAAATACTAACAATTCAAAATTCCCAATCACATCTCAAATCACGTTCATTCCTGTCATGGATTCACATTCTTTCCTTGGTGCAAAATCCTAAAATTCCTAATCTGAATGAGAATACTTCAGTCATCGCCACTTTAATGAAGAAATGTGCTGTTGTCTGTGTTCTGACAAAGACAATTAGGGTCTATCCTAACCAGAAAACTTTAATGAACATGGAGATTTACTCTTTGCGATGGTCCAGATCCAAGGTTTTCAGGAGGTTTGAGCCAGCTCTGCAAGATGAGCACATATAATCTGTACAAGGCTATCAGGGATGCCAGAGATTCCAAACAAATGGAGGCTCAGTTCAATCAAGTGGATGCCAGGCGACTGTGGCAGGGCCTGAATACCATCACGGTCTACAAGGCAAAATCAGTGATCTCTGGCAACAGTGCATGTCTACCATATGAGCGCGATGCTTTTTACAACCATTTCAAACAGACAAGCAAAGTTCCATCTAGGTGTATCCCCACATCCCCAGGTGACTCAGTCCCATTCATCTTGGTGCAGAAGTCAGATCTGCTTTCATATCTGCTTTCAACTGTAGTAATGAATTATGAAATAATGCATCTATCAACTGGCTACAGTCTCCACTGACATCTTCAACCTCTCACTTCAACAGTCCACTCTACCCTATTCAGTTATTGCATTATGTATTTTAGTATTCTTTATTCACCACTTCAAATCTCATTGCAATCTTGGCATCGTTCTACTGCTTTGCATTAGTTGGCATATTTAATGTTGCATTTATCATTATCATGTAACCTATTTATTCTGAGCTTCATGCGAAGAAGGAATTTTATTGCATACTGGTGTGTAGAACAATAAATCAGCCTGAATCTAAGAAGACATTGTCAGTGTGCTAAGTTGTGACTCCTGTAAATGTCAGGCCATTACCCATAAAGTCAGTGTTAAAATGTTATATTAAAATGTTTTAAAGGAATTTGAGAAGTAGGCATCTCAATCTATAGTCATACTGAAACGCAGAAAGATAATTGTGGTAGGAGGCCAAAAATCTCAGTACCAGATCACAATTGTATGGCAGTTCTCAAGTCAATGACCTAGGCCATTGCATCTTTAATGTAACTCTTCAAGCAGTCGTTACCCTGCTATGTATTAGATAATACATGGTCCAGAAGTTGGAATATTGTACTTTCTGGTCTGATAATGCTTTTGATGTTTTGGTTAGTTAGATTACTGTCAACAGTGAGGCTTGTCTGCCAGCATCATCACGTTAAGCTTTTATCTCCCTTTCTTTGAAATGTTACCAATAAAGGGCATTCAAAAGGAACTATGTTCAACCCTTCCTTAACCAAATTCAAATTTGCAATGTTATTTGAAGACATTTCAACAACTCACTGTCATTGCTCTCTTCTAGAAACAGCCAACTTAAAATAGAGCCAATATCTCTGACACTAGTTGATTGCTAAATCATTGCAGAATGCAGCCATAGCATGTGCCCCAAATCACTACACTGCACCCATGCCAGAATTTTATAATCTGAATTTAAAGCATGGAAATGATCCAATATAAGAAATGAGTGGAATTTGGAACAAAAGTATTGCTGGTTTGTGTATATTTGAATAAGCAATTGCACAGACGAACAGTCATCTGTCATTGGATATGAAATACAGTTGCACCTTGCAACTAAGCTGAACACTTCAAGTCTGAATATATTTCAGACTTCAAGCCCATCATATCCTCAAGTTGGCGATCGATTCAAAACTCAACTATGTCCCCGCATCTGACAAGACATACCTCAGAATGGTTAGAAAATTGGGTAAAGATAGAATAGTTGTTTCATATTTTTGCATAGCTTCGAAACAGCAGAATCAACAGTTGTGGATAACAAATAACTAACCCTACTAAATATTAATAGTAACATTTAAGATGAAGACCTCTGAACAGTTATTTCACTATCTATTCAGAAATGACTGATCCAATACTTTACACAAAGCTGACATTGAGAGTATTGAAGCCTTGTGTTATCAATGATGACTTTGAAGCAGTACTTCACCAATTTCAATTTGTTTAATTTAATGCTTAACTAAATTCATGGTTTACAGATTAAGACTAAAATTCACAGGAATAATTGATGATTATTTAGCTGAAGATGTGTTTGGTAATGAAGAAGTCAAATAAAACAAAATTCATCTCAATGTGATGGGCAGAAGTCTACAAAGACTTTGCAGCAATTTGTACTGGAAACCAAAAATGTTTTATGCAACTAAATTGTATGGGTGCACACACAAGCAATTATTATACATACATCTGGATCTAATTCTTCCAACTCATCTTCCAACTGTTGGATCTCCTCTTCTGATAATTTTCGGAGGAGGTCATCTTCATCAACATCTCGGTACTTTTCTAATTCTTTTTTGAATGGCGTAGACATGTTGATATCAATGTTTTCTTGCACCACCTTTGCAATATCTTAGTATACCTATAATTTGAATGAACAAAAGGGATCATTAGAATGAAGATGTCTCTTAAAATGATGGGGTATTTTAGAAGGAACTACAAGCTACAATGTCAGCACAAAACTAAACAGATTTGTTTATTTCAACAGTCTATTCATCACTTCATTTTTTATATCAATCAAATATATCCATGGGGAAATGTGGTAGAAATATGATAAACATCAAATTCAATTTTACTGACAGAGCATTACTAAAGCAGAGCACCCTGGAACATCATTAGTTAGGCTTTATTTTGTAATCTTCAGTGAAAAAACATGTTGTACAGTAATCTTCTGAGACCATTCCAAGGGCAAGACTGACTGCAAGACCATTAAAATTAAGGAATGAAAAAATCTGGAATGATGGAATAAGAGGGCAAGTGACTCAAACTGGCCATAAAGTGTGAAAATTAAAGATTTAAAAAAAATCTTGAATATGTCATGCGAGGATTAGATCAAATACTTTCAACTCATCCATTTCTGGGCCAGAAGGAAAAAACAGCAAAACATTAACAAGTTATTAATAAAGAGCAATTACAAGGCAGAGTTCATTACAAGGGTTACTCTTCTGCAGCTAGTTAAATAAAGAGGGTGAGGCAAGATATAATTTACAAGCAACTTCTGGAGATTTGTACTTCATTGCATCTTTCTTAATCCCCTGAAACCACTGCCAATTTACATATTAATAAATGGTGCATCAACAACACACTATTGGGTGAGATTTCCAGAAAAAACAAAAGCTGCTGGCATTCTCGTATTCTTTAACACATCAGTTCCCTCAAGAGTTGTCTTTACCCAATTCCCGCTGGACTTAGGTGGTCAGCTACCTCATGTTATGGGGCTAGGGTGGGGGTGGGGAGGCCAACGTCACTAACATGCACTGAAGGTCACGCGGCCAATCTTAGCTCCTGCTGACATTAGTTTTAAGTCCAATTCTCCCCCAAATTATCAAATTTGTGTTGTCAGCAACTTGATTTGTAGGTTTGATCCAATCACTGACCAGCAGCTGTGGAAAACAAATATGAAAAGCTGAATGGATTAAAGGGCAACTGGGGGTGCTGCTAAACCACAGCTCCAGTGACCCAGGCTTGATCCTGGTCTCCCGTGTTGTTCCGTGGAAGTTTGCACGTTTTCCGTTCCACCGTGTGGGCTTTTCCATCCTTTTCAGCTACCTCCCACATCTCAAAGACATGCCCGCTGGTAGTTTAATTGTCTACTTAATGCATAGGGGAGGGAAGATTGTGCAGGAAGGAATTGCAGATGCTGGTTTAAACCGAAGATAGACACAAAAAAACTGGAGTAACTCAGTGGGACAGGCAGCATTTCTGGAGAGACGTGCTGAAGAAAAGTCTGAAGAAGAGTCTCGACCCTAATCATCACCCATTTTTCTCTCCAGAAATGCTGCCTATCCCGCTGAGTTACTCCAGCTCTTTTTGTCTATCTTCAGGATGGAAGAATACCAGGTTATTGACAGAGGAATGGGATTGTTCCGAGAACCGATATAGATTTGATGGTGGGCATGATATTGGTCATAAAGTGCAAGGTGCTCGCGGTGGTCTGTACATGGCACAGGTCATTGCAGTCACCCTGAGCCGTCTTCAGATTAATTTGCAGATTCAAGATGGAATGCATCTGGCTGGTCATAACGCAATAGCTTCAAGACACTGGGCCTGGGCCCGTGCCTGTACTGGGCCTGTACTCGCTGGAGTTTAGAAGAATGAGGGGGGACCTAATTTAAACATACAGAATAATGAAAAGCTTGGATAGAATGGATGTGGAGCGGATGTTGCCACTAGTGACTGCAGGTCATAGCCTCAGAACATTCTTTTAGGAAGGAGATGAGGAGAATTTTATTTTGACAGAGGGTGGTGAATCTGTGGTAGACTGTGGAGGGCAAGTCAGTGGAGAGGCAAAGTTAATGCAGAAATTAAGGCAAAGATAGATAGATTCCTGATTAGTATAGGTGTCGTGGGTTATGGGGAGAAGGCAGGAGAATGGGTATAGGAGGGAGAGATAGATCAGCCATGATTGAATGGCGGAGTAGACTTGATGTGCCGAATGGCCTAATTATACTCCTATTCCTTACGACCTTGTGACAAGTGCGGCATGATCGCACAGTGGTAGAGCTGCTGCCTTACAGCACCATAGACCTAGGGTTGATCCTGTCTACGGGTGCTGACTGTACAGAGTTGTATGTTCTCCCTTTAAGCATGTGGGTTTTCTCTGGGTACTCCCGTTTCTTCCCACATTTCAAAGACGTACAGGTTTGTAGGTTAATTGGCTTAGGTAGAATTGTAAATTGTCTCTAGTGTGCAGGATAGTGTTCGTGTGTGAGGTGATCGCCGGCCAGCACGGACTCGATGGGCCGATGGGCTAATTTCCGTGCTGTATCTCATGTCTATGGTTCAAAGTCTAAAGCCAAACCATAGGCACAAGAGCTGGTCAGAAGCTGGCTAGCCTGCAAAGAGTAACCCACTGACTAACAACTAGTATCTTCCCACCATCTACATGGATAAGTGCAACACCACCAATCCACTAGATGCTCGAGACCATGGAAGAACAGCAGGTTTTATTGGCGCTTCATTCATGACTCTGAACATTAATTCCCTCCACCATCAGTACACGGTAACTGCAGTGAGTACCATCTACAAAACACACTACCAGTTACTCATTTAGGCTATTCCAATAGCACATCCCAAACCCATGGCATCTACTACCAAGAAGGACAAGGCAAGCAGTATATGGGGACACCACTCTCTGCTTCAAGTCGTAGAAAATCCTGATTTGTAAATTTGTTGGTGTTCCTTCAAAGTCACCATGTTATGACATTGGTGTGGTATTATGTGCAGTTCTGGTCACCTAACTATAGATATTGGTGGTATTGGTTTATTATGGTCACATGTACCAAGATACAGTTAAATGCCTTATTTGCATGCTATCCAGTCAAATCATACTATTCATGAATGCAATCAAGACACACACAAGTACAATGGGTTGTGCAAAGAGTAAAATACCACAGTAGAGAACATATTATTACAGCATTATAGCATTGCAGTTACAGGGAAAAATTCCAAGGTCTGTAATGAGGATGGAAGATCAGGACTACACTCTGGCTGATGAGAGATAGTTTGATAACAGCGGGGAAGAAATTGATCCTGAATCTGGCGGTACATGCTTTCAAGCTTTTTTTTCTGCCCACAGAAGAGGGGTGTAAAGGGAATAATCAGAATGATAAGGTCTTTGTTTATGTATGCTGCTTTCCCCAGCAGAGTGAAGTGTAGGTGGAGTTGATAATAGGGAGGCGAGTTTGTGTATTAGACTGGGCTACATCCACAACTCTCTGCAAGTTTCTGGGCAGAGCTGTTGTCAGTAAGGCAAAGGAGTTAGTTATTGATTTCTGGAACTGAGGTGGAGTTACAGTGGCTTGCAAAAGTTTTCAGACCCCTTGAACTTTTCCACATTTGGTCACGTTACAACCACAAACGTAAATGTATTTTATTGGGATTTTATGTGATAGACCAACACAAAGTGGTGCATAATTGTGAAGTGGAAGGGAAATGATACATGGTTTCCAAATTTTATTATAAATAAAAAACTGAAAAGTGTGGCATGCAAAAGTATTCTGCCCCCCTGAGGCAATACTTGCAGAACCACCTTTCGCTGCAATTAGAGCTGCAAGTCTTTTGGGGTATGTCTCTACCAGCTTTGCACATCTAGAGACTGAAATTTTTGCCCATTCTTTTTTGCAAAATAGCTCAAGCTCAGTCTGATTGGATGGAGAGCATCTGTGAACAGCAATTTTCAAGTCTTGCCAGAGATTCTCAATTGGATTTAGGTCTGGACTTTGACTGGGCCATTCTGACACATGAATATGCTTTGATCTAAACCATTCCATTGTAGCTCTGGCTGTATGTTTAGGGTCGTTGTCCTGCTGGAAGGTGAACCTCCGCCCCAGTCTCAAGTCTTTTGCAGACTCTAACAGGTTTTCTTCCAAGATTGCCCAGTATTTGGCTCCATCCATCTTCCCATCAACTCTGACCAGCTTCCCTGTCCTTGCTGAAGAAAAGCATCCCCACAGCATGATGCTGCCACCGCCATGTTACACAGTGGGGATGGTGTGTTCAGGGTGATGTGCAGTGTTAGTTTTCCGCCACACATAGCGCTTTGCATTTAGGTCAAGAACTTCAATTATGGTCTCATCAGACCAGAGCACCTTCCTCCACATGTTTGCTGTGTGTCCCACATGGCTTGTGGCAAATTGCAAACGGGACTTCTTATGGCTTTATTTCAACAATGGCTTTCTTCTTGCATAAAGGCCCGATTTGTGGAGTGCACGACTAATAGTTGTCCTGTGGACAGATTCTCCCACTTGAGTTGTGGATCTCTGCAGCTCCTCCAGAGTTACCATGGGCCTCTTGGCTGCTTCTCTGATCAATGCTCTCCTTGCCCGGCCTGTCAGTTTAGGTGGACGGCCATGTGTTGGTAGGTTTGCAGTTGTGCCATACTCTTTCCATTTTCGATGATGGATTGAACAGTGCTCCGTGAGATGTTCAAAGCTTGGGATATTTTTTTATAACCTAACCCTGCTTTAAGCTTCTCCACAACTGACCTGTCTGGTGTGTTCCTTGGGCTTCACGGTGCTGTTTGTTCATTAATGTTCTCTAACAAACCTCTGAGGCCTTCACAGAACAGCTGTATTTATACTGAGATTACATTACACACAAGTGGACTCTATTTATTAATTAGGTGACTTCTGAAGGCAATTGGTTGCACTGGATTTTATTTAGGGGTATCAGAGTAAAGGGGGCTGAATACTTTTGCACGTCACACTTTTCAGTTTTTTATTTGTAAAAAAATTGAAAACCATGTATCATTTTCTTTCCACTTCACAATTATGCGCCACTTTGTGTTGGTCTATCACATAAAATCCCAATAAAATACATTTACGTTTGTGGTTGTAACGTGACAAAATGTAGAAAAGTTCAAGGGGTATGAAAACTTTTGCAAGCAACTGTATATACCCCAATCATCTTTAATCTTGCTGATGTGGAGATGGTTGAGAGCTTCAAATTCCAAGGTGCAAATATCACCAGCAATTTGACTTCAACCAACAACATTGAAACACCGACCAAAAAAGCACGCACAATGCCACTACTTTCTCAGAAGTTTAAGGAAGTTCAACATATGGTAACAACTGTTACCAAATTCTGTAGATGCACCAGAGAAAACATCCTAATGGAATGCATCAGATCTTGGTTTGACAACAGCTCTGCCCAGAAACTTCAAGTCAAGTCAAGTCAAGTGTATGTGACAAATAAACTTGACTTGACTTGAAGTTTCTGGGCAGAGCTGTTGTGAGAAGAGAGTGGGAAGTTTTCTTTGAGGAGAAAGGAAAGACTTGATTGAAATGAATAAAATATAGGGATCTAGATGAGAGATTTTATCACTGTATATTCGTACACATGATACTAATAAACCAATACCAATACCAACATCAATATGGGTGATGATGCTATTCCTTTTAATGAAGGGGATGAAGACTAGGAAGTTCACTGATAGATGGAAAAGTATTGAAAGAGACATGAAGTAAAACATTTTTTCAAAGAAAAGCTGTGTGTGATTGATATGTATGGATAAGAAAAGTTTGCAAGGTTAGAACTGGCGCAGTCACAATGGGACAATGATTTCTTTCTGTGCAGTAACCATTCTGACTTTCTCCTCATCAGTCAATCTCCAAATGTTGATTTGGAGAAATTACAATGTCAATACATTGAACGTAAGAATATAGAAAATAGAGGTTGTAGTCTGCCTTTATAACTGAGGAGAATACGTGCCTTGGTTGCTAAATCTCTCCTCACTGGGTGGATCTGCAATCCCAATAATCAATTCAGTAAATTTCACTGCATTCTATTGCAAGTCAAGGCAAGGTGGTTAGACTGTTGTTGGAAGCGGTCATTACTTGAGAGTTGTATAGCATTAACATTATTTTCCCACTTAACAATACAAGCCTAAATGTTAACACAGGTTTGCTGTAATCATGTATAGCTACTTAGTTTTTTCACCTTTTCAGAGAATCTATGCTAGTTCTCAGAGCAAATCCATCATTTCCATTTCCCCACTTTTTCTCCCTATAATTTACACTCTTGCACATGCCAAAAACTCCACCCTCTTTTTCCTGCCACTCACCTGCACTTGGGTTAATTTTCTGTGGCCTTTCAACCTGCCAGCCTCTGGGACATAAAGCAAACTGCTTGAGGATCTCAAATGGGTCAGACACCATATGTGGATGGAAAGGAATTGTCGACACTTTGTGTTGAAGCCCTACATCAGGACTGTGTATGGAGGGAGGACAGCCAGTATTAAGGAGAAAAGGGCAGGGTCTGGTCGGAGATAGGTGGACCTCTGATCTACTAGGCCTTGCCTCACCCTATCTCTCTGGCCTATCTCAATCCTTTTGCTGGATCCCACTCCAAAATGTCGACCATTCCTTTTGGTCCACAGATGCTGCTCGACCTGCTGAGTTCCTCCAGCAGTTTGCTTTTTGCTTCAGATTCCATCATCTGCAGTCTACATCCTCAGGTCACTTTGCTAATGACTGAGAAATGTATGATTAGGTCATGCTCTGGGTTTGTTCCTCTACAATTCTCATTGAACTAGGGCTAGAACTAGGGCTGGTCACCTTACTTAATAGCAATGGCCAAGTTCCTGAAATGATGCAAGTTTATTTGGAAGGATACAATGCCCAAGTCATGGATGTCAAGTTTTGAGCTGGTAGGTTTGTTCTGCATATAGCCCATGTGGAATGGGATACATTCAGAGCACAACACAGATGGTGTCCTCAGAATATAGTTAAAGGTTCTTCCTCGAAAAATTTTCTCTGCTGCAATCACCCTTGGCAATACTGTCACAGACGATGGATAGACACAAAATGCTGGAGTAACAGCGGGCCAGGCAGCATCTCTGGAGAGAAGGAATGGGTGACGTTTCGGGTCGAGACTCTTCTTCAGACCAATGCCGCCGTCCTGCCATGGACCATTCCACATGGGAAGGATAGTTCAACGGAGGTGCTCTCTCACCAGTGAACAGAAATGGGGGGATGGGGAGGGGTGTTGGATGAGTAGGAGAGCAGGTAGTGGATGCAGTCAGTGGTTATTAGTGGACGATAATAAAGTGTGATCCAGGGACAATTGCGGTGTATGGACAGAGAAAATCAATAACGGGACGAACTGCATTACTGGGAGTAATTATCATGTCTCCTAGTAGTTGAAGAGGTACTTAATCAAGAACAAAGAGATACTTGTAGCAAAGGTAATGGTTTGATCTCCAAAGGTAAAAACAAAACAAAATGACAAATATAGCTCAAGCCACAGAATGAATTCAAGTTTCTACGAGGCATATATTTTTGAATTAACGAGAGAACAGGCTGTTTTAAGATCCTCGCATCAACAATAGGATAATGATAATTAGCATTCTTGTAGCAATGATTCACTAAGAACGTCTAATAAAAATGTGATAGAACTATAAACCAAGTTTGGAGGTTGCACATCAAACCCTTAAATGTAAATAATACCAAATATAACGAGGGGAGAGCTGGTAAATTTAATTGAGAAATTTGACAAGAGATAAACTATGGTAGATACTTAAAGATTCAACATTTAATGAAATATTTCAGATTTCTCAATGGTTTTACATTCCATCCAGTGATGGCATTTGCGTGGGATCATTTATCCATCCAAGAATAGTTTCACAAATTACAATATTAAAAAGTGTTGCCATGAAGCTCAGGCTTTGGGGAGATTTAGAAATTAATGAACCATATAATCTGGTTGTCTTTCTTGCTCATCAAATCTAAATTCAATTGATGTTTTTTTTATTCCGGCCCAGAATTTTAATTCCATTGCTCCTCTAATAGGATTTGCACTCAGGCCTTGAGATTACTGAACTGGTAACTTAACTGCTGCATTATCATTACACCCAATAACATGGCACTGGGACATAGTTACTGGAGACATCACATACATGATTACTGGAGGTAGTAAATTCATTGGGAGAGAGTTTCCAAGTTTACTGACATTTTCGGAATACCCAGTTGATCCAGAAAAAACATATTCAACTATTCAAGCAAGAAAGCAGAGATGTGCAGTCCATTTATCCAGATATATGTTGCTGGAATCCACTATTAGAAAATGTTTTATGGTCTATGCCCCGGAGCACAGAGACACACCTGGTAGAGCTGCTGCCTCACAGCTCCAGAGACCTGGGTTCGATCCTGACCCTCAGAGTTGTCCGTGTGGATTTTACATATTTTCCCTATGACCGTGTTGGTTTTCTCTGGATGTTCCCGTTTCCTCCCACAAATTGCCCAGAGCAAACAGGTCCAACTTGTCCATGGAAACATTTTCATAAATCCTCTTTGAAACCTTTCTAGCTGAATGGCATATAGCAGGGTGACCAAGAGGAGCTTCACCAATAAAACATCCCATCTCCTACGTTCATTACCCTCACTGATGAAGGCCAATATGCCAAACACTTTCTGTCAACCTGTGACAAGACATTCAGGGAACTATGAACTTGCACCAGCTCTACAACACTCCCCAGGTCTCTACACTTCACTGTGAAAGTCCTATCCTGGTTTAACTTCCCAAAATGCAAACACCATGCATTTAGGTGAATTGAATGTCATTTGTAATTCCTTGGCCCACTTCCCCAGCTGGTAAAGATCCCACTATAATTGTTTAGGAAGGAACTACAGATGGTGGTTTACACCGAAGATAGACACAAAATGCCAGAGTAAAGGGGCTGTCTCACTAATCTGCGAATTTAGAAGAGTGTCTTCGACCTTCAAACTTGCAGCATGGTCGACACATGGTCCTAGGAGGTCCTATGAGGTTGCTGGAACTCTCCTTCATGCTCGAGGGAAGTTCCCGAATACTCGTGGCCTCAGCTAGGCCGTGTAACATTTTTCATCATGTTGAAAAAATTTCCGCGAGTAAATTTTGGTCCACCATAAACATAGCCTATCCATGTCCTTTAGAGATGCTGCCTGACCCGCTGAGTTACCCCTGCACTTTGTATTCTACACTACATCCCAGTTCTAGGTCATCAAGCAAGCAGAGTGTTAGGTCCAGAAAACAACAATTGGAAGCACTGAGGTGCATGGAAGGTTCAACATTAAATGAGAGTAGCCTGCCAAAATATCAGTGAGGCTGAAGATTTTTGAGTCAACTGGCAAAGGATGCACTCTGATCATGATTGGCAATTTTAATGGTGCAGTCCCAGGGAAAACTATTGATAAAAGCTGGTTGTTCTGTCATATTATTGGACCAATGAAGTTGATGGCAAAATGGACATTGATGATATAGAATTTAGACCTAACATCTGTGATAGGAAAGCTACCAGAGAGGTTTCTGAGGGATAGGCTATACATGCATTTGCAAAGGCAGGGTTTGACTAGGGATAGTCAAAATAGTTTTGGCAGGCTGCTCTGGAAGGTTAGTTTGCATGAGATCTAGAGGGAGCTAACTAATTAGATACAGCATTGGTGTCATGACATTAAGCAGAGGGTGATGGTGAAAGGTTATTTTTCCGACAGGATGCCTGTGACTAATGTCTCAAGAATCGGTTCTGGGTCCTTTGCTGTTTGTAGATTATATCAATGATTTGAATGAAAATGTACAAGGCATGGTTACTAAGTCTGCAGATGACACTAAAGTGGACAGTATCGTAGACAGTGAAAATGATTAGCAAGAATGAATCTTAATCAGCTGGGCTGGGCAAGTCGGCTAAGGAATGGCTAATGATGTTCATTTAAGGTGTCAGGAGTTGCAAATTGGGCAGGACTCTGGGACCAGGGCAGGACTTCCACAGTGAACAATAGGGCAGAGAGATCTAAGAGTACAATTACATAGTTCTCTGAAAGTGACATCACAGGTAGATAGGGTAGTGAAGAAGGCTTATGGGACACTGATTTTCTTCACTGGCCTGGAATGAACTGCTGGACAAGATGCTAGAGGCAGAAACTGTTGCAGCGTTTAAAAAGGCATTTGGACAAATACTAGGGTAGACAAAAATGCTGGAGAAACTCAGCGGGTGAGGCAGCATCTATGGAGCGAAGGAAATAGGCACGCGTTTCGGGTTGAAACCCTTCTTCAGACTGATGATATACTAATACTAAGTTAAGAAAGGTGGAGAGGGATAAGGGGTCTAATGCAGTCAAATGGAAATTGGATGGGGGTTAGGATCATTGCCAACATGGTAGAGTTGGGCTGATAAGGCCATTTTTGTGCCATGCATTTCAGTGATTCTCGATTCACTTTTCTTGATCTAATTAAAATCCTGTCAGAAAGTTAAGAATTAAATTTTGAATGTGACACCATGTGGATCAGAGAAGGTCACAATGTTGCTCTAAGTAAGGTGAAACGTTTTCAACTACATAGCTCTGGGTTCCCCTCAATTCCCCAGCATTAAGAGAACAAGTCTCTTGGCCCAAAAATTGAAAACTGAGTAGATTACCCACTTCAGAACAGGTATTTAAGGGTCTTTCAAATTATAAATCGGTTTGATGGAATAGCGTTGAGGAAAGCACAAAATTAGCTATCATTAAAATAATGACCAAGATAATGACCAAGAAAAACAATGAGGCCAACAGTAGAAACAAGGAACTGCAAGTGTTGTTTTATAACAAAAGGACAAAGTGCTGGAGTAGTCACCTTTGTTATGGAATAAACTGGTTTCCATCCACGAGGAATGTGCTGCAATCGATACTCACAGTAAACAATTGTTCCAAAACAGGACTGCAAATTCAAAATATTAACCTACGCACAATTTAATCCAGCAGATTCAGTCAGTACAATCCCAACGCCGTCCCCTAATCACAATAACAGAGGTCATTTACAAGCTCCAGAACTTTGGAAATGTAACTGACACAAACAGCCCTCTATCCTTCTCTCATGCTAACTACATGAAGTCAATAAACACATCGTGGGCTAAATGGCAGGCAAGCACATTTTAGTCAAGTTAAGATTGGTCTACACATCTGCAGTTAATAGATCTGCACTCTGCGTGATCCCGAATAGGTCAAACACTACGTAAGAAAATAACGTGCAACACTTTTACCAACTTTGGGCTATCTTGAATGGCCAACCAGTATTTTGAAGTGCAGTTATGACAAAAATAGAAATATAAAACGCCAACGTCATACGCAGAAAGCATTATGAGTTTTTAATAATGTTGGTTGTCGGAGGAGTATTAAGTAGGACATATCCAGCTCTATGTTAAAGTACACCAGTGAAATATCTCAGGTCTGCCCAGGTGACGGGGGTGTCTCTTTTTCATCTGAACAGTTAGTGCCTCGTAAATTCTCCCTGTGGGATATGAAGACGCCTTTCAACCTCAGGGCTGACGAAACCACTATCATTCAGTGCAAAACTGCTGCGACTGAGCACTACAGGCAACTAGGTACGGGAGGACTTAACGCTCATTCTCAACTTTAAAAATACACACTCCTTTGATTCAGGGCTGTTTGATAAGAAATCACTGGTGACTTTAAATCGAAAAAACTTTGTGTATTTATTTTGATTAATGGCAATCTTTAAACAAGTCTTCTTCTCTTCTTGCGTATGGCATCCACAGCCTAAAGTTGTAGGGCAACTTCTATTCGATCTTATTTGATTGTGCACGCCGGGTTGATTGCATTCGTCGAAACAAGACGTCCCGCGTGAAGGTTGCAATCTCCCATGTAAAGAGCAATAGACAAGAACACGTTCGTGACTTTCCAAGCAAGCAGGGCAACACGGCCTCGACAGGAGGAGACGTGGGGGTACAAAGTGTGCCAGCGCAGGGCACACATGGCAAGAACCCCACCCGCCGTGAGGGAGGACTCGCCGCAAGTTCGGCCGAACTTCCTCACATCAAACGGTTCCTTTGTGTCCGCTTTATTTTTTAAATACAATTAAACAGGAACGTCGTCCCTTACCGGTCTCGCCAAAGCCCGCTCTAGAGTCATTTAATGCCAACCCAGCTCTGGGCACGCTGCTGCCCGCGCGTTCTCGCTCAGGCGGCCCCGGTGAGGCAGGGCGAGTGAGGGGGGAGAGCGCGGGGGAGCCGGCCTGCCGTCGCTCCGTTCCCAATCCGATTCGCGGCACCAGACTTTTGGCCATTTAAAGCAAGTGACGCGCGGCGCCGCCTTCCTGGGGCTATTTTTAAACATGTAGCAAAATTAATGTTTGCAAAGCTGTAAATTCGGCCAAAGGAAAAGCCGCTCGGGTGTTCAATGTGGCGGAGCTGGGGAAAATATAGGGTCGCTTAGCTTCAGCTCGGTTTTGTCGCCCGGTGAATATTTTGACCAGATATGGCGAGGCAGACAGCGTAGCCGTCCTCACCGGCCTGGGCAGGGCCGGGGCGCTAGAGGTAGAAAGCCAGTTCCCGGCTTCAGCTCCGCCGGTAACCAGAATAATCCCACCACAACATCTTCCAACCCCTCGTCCTCAACGTATCCCACCTCCTTGAATATCACCAAGACACTCGAGTATCTCCACTCTTGAACGCGCCCAAAGCGTATCCGCATTGTTCCCCGTCCCCCAGATCAACCTCTCCTACCCACCCACTCCCCCAAACATCCCTGTTCATCTTCCCCGTGTCCCCAGACTCACCACTGTCATCCACTTTAAATCCCTCAACATCTCAATCCCTCAACCCCCACCTCCCCAACAGCCCCAACTGCAACCTTCCAGAAACATTCGCTCTTGTTTGCACACCTCCACTCCTGTGAAAACAAGCGAACGAAGATCGTCCCTAGTGCTTAACCCCCAGTCGGTGTCTTGCATGGTTTTTGTTTTTAAATTGCTAGAGCAGATTACAAGATCGTTTATGGATTGAGGTTAGTCGTGATAGGAGAGCAACGCACGAGTCTGGTCCACAACCAGCGATGTTGACATTTTATCAAACAATATTGTTCATATTGGGGAAAATGATGTGAAAAGTATATATATCGTGAATATATCAAGTTTCAGAGATGACGGGATAAGGGTCTTGATTCCGGCTATTATATCCCGGCTGACCCACCAGGTATAATCGTTTTGAAAATCTCAAGGTTCACACCCACTCCACCTCAAATTTATGGATGGAGTGGGTTGCTCAGACAAGGTCAGCATGTGTTGTCCATGCTGCACTGCCCTTGACCAGCTCCATACAGCTGGATCCTGTTCGATCACCGAAACATCAAAAGTCCACTGCCATTATGTCTGAAATTACACCTGGTCAAGATAAGATCAGCACATTTTCTTCACGAGAGGACCGCAGATAAATGATTGCAAACGAGATCAATATGATTTTACATTTCAAATGGCTAATTTCCACGACGTGTCCTTGGATTACTACTTTCAGCCTCTGAATTGCGATATGCAGGGTCGGCCTTAGGGGGTGCGGGGCCCAATTGGGAACAATTTCGGTGAGCCCCAGGTTTCCAGCCAAGGTCTGTCAGTCCAGTTATTTAGTATATATTATGAAATTGTACAGTGTCTGAATCTCTCCTGCTCCCGTCTGACTGTCAGTCCCTCCACTGGCTTCCAACCTTCACCGTAGCAGCTAATTACCATTAAACTGCATTATCTGATTGGACACAGTGCCCTTGGAGACAGCGGCTGATTGGACGGGGGGAGACCTATTTGTTGATTGGACGGGAATTTTAAGGCAAGCTGATTGGTGATTGGATGCCATCCCCTTAGAGACAGCGATTGATTGGCCGCCAAATAAAATTGACAAATAGGAAAACAAAAATTTGAAGAAGGGTCTCGACCCGAAACGTCGCCTATCTCCTTCGCTCCTTAGATGCTGCTGCACCCGCTGAGTTTCTCCAGCCTTTTGTGTACCCTCGATTCTCCAGCATCTGCAGTTCCTTCGTTAACGAACAAAAATCGCTGGTCGGTGCGAACTCAGTGGACTATCTGGCTGTATCTCTAAACTAAACAGGTACATTCATTTAAAATAAAATTCAGTGATTATTTCACATGATTTCTCACTGTGTAAAGCTCAGTATCTGACCAATTTCTGTTTAACACGTTTGGTCTGCCGTGAGCATTTTTCTCTCCCAAAACAGTTCATATCTAGCAATACGATCAACGAACCAGACAGCAGTTGGATGCAATCATGCGATTAGCAAGCGATTGATAAGTTTTGAAGGGGCACCCTGAGCTTTTTTTTGCACTAGTATTAGGGTTAAATTGTTGAATTTAGTCGTTTCTCATACGTTCTCATACAATCTATGAGTATTGTGTTTACATGCCTTTATGCTGCTGCAAATAAGAGTTTCATTGTTCTGTTGTGGGTACACATGACAATTATACATTTTTGACTCGACTCTTCACTCTTGCATTTGTGCAATAGAAAACGGGTAACCATTGCACTCTGCGCCAAGTTAAAAAGGCAGCAGTTTGTGTACAGTCAGAAGTGACTATTCGCCTCCAATGAGCAGCCCTTTGTTAGGTGGCTTCACTAAATGGCGTGACTCAATATTCCTCCAGCAGTTTTTTTTTGTTCAAGATCTGCAGCCGCTTGCGATTTAATACTATGTTCCGCTGCGATCTAACTAATGAATGGCCCATGCTGAAGCACACACAGCATTGAAATGCTACTACGCCAATTAGCAAGAATATCGAACAATAGTAAAGTAGTAAAGTAAAGTATCCTTTATTGTCATTCAGACCTTTCGGTCTGAACGAAATTTCGTTAACTTGCAGTCATAACATATAATAAAAAACAAAATACACAATAAACACATATTTAACAATACAGTAACACGTAGCTCAGAGGACACTGGGGTTTACTTTTACAAATGCCCATTTTCACGAAGCAAGTCACTTTTGGCACGATACCAGTTTTTAAAGAGGCAGACTTTGCACTGACCACTTGAAAATAAATCAATGTAAACGCGATGGTGTGCCTGCCACCAAAGCAGCAGGCACCGTGAGAGGAAGCTGGGGGAGAGGGAGACGAATGTGGACGGACAGGGTTGAAACAAAAAGATAAAGAGTTGGTTTCAGACCAACAGCAGTACAAAACTTGAAACAGCTGGTCACAGGGCTAAGAGGCTGAAATGCTTCAGGCTGCTATTGGACTGAAGCCAGCTCTTTATCTTTTTGTTTTACAGAATCACTTCAAGCCCGGTCTCTGCATTATAAGCGCAACATGAACAGTGATGGAAATGGGTTTTAGGAACTAGGGGTACGCTAAGGTCCGTGAGGCTGAGGTTGGGAAGGAAGTATAATAGACGCTATAAGCCCCCTGTGAGAAATTGTATTTCTCTGAAATTGAAGATAGACATAAAGCTGGAGTAACTCAGCAGGGCAGGCAGCGCAGCAACTCTGGAGAGAAGTCCCTTCTTCAGAACTGAACTCTCGTCGGTGAGAGTAATTGTGATAGTCTGAAGAAGGGTTTCGATCAGGAACGCAACCCTCTCCCCAGAGCCCATGCCCGTCCCGCTGAGTCACCTTCAACTTCAGAGCCAAACAAAAAGCACAAGAGTGCTGGAGGAACTCAGCGGGCAAGGCGGCTGCCTCACCCACTGAGCTTCTCCAGCATTTTTGCCTATCGCAAAATGTCAATGATTCCGGGAATAGCGAGGGTGAGAGAGAGGGCGAGAGAGAGGGCGAGAGAGAGAGGGAGGGAAAGAGCGAAAGACAGAGGGAAACAACGTGGGTCGGTGGGTGAATGACTAACCTGCACACCAAGAAGAAGCCCCTTCTCACAGCCCGGAGCCCTCAATCATGATGGTGAGTTTTAAGAAATTCTCAATGTGTCATCAATGCTTCGATCTACATTCCGCAGTAAATGTAATTGTGTTTTGAACAAGTATTAATTACGCCACGTGAATTTTATTCAAAGGAACGCGGCATCATTAATACTTGTTCAAAACCCAATTACATTTACTGAGGAATGTGGATCGATGCATTGATGACACATTGTACACTACTTGGTAACTTCTGGCTGTTAACCAGTCCTAACAGTAGTAGTTAACAAATCGTTTGTGTCTAATGGCCATGCAGCGGTTGTTATTAAAAAAAAAATTGGATTGCAAATTAAAAAAAAAATCTTTATTTAACAAAGCAAATTCGTATTTTCGTACGAAATATGGAACATTAGTGTGGGGCCCCCCCTTAGGCGCGGGGCCCAATTGGGAGCAATCGGTCCAATTGGCTCAAGGCCGGCCCTGGCTATATGGGTGAAAGACTGTCACTCCTAGGTGGTAGGTCACTTTTTAAAATATTTCAGTAAGGTCTATTTTAAGCTTTCCCATTACCGTAAGTCTCACACTAACCGGTGAGTTTCCTGGCTGCCAGGAAGGGGAGAACGGCTGGATCCAGCAGGTTGCTGCCTTTGATTTAAAAACATGAATGTGAACCACAGACCCACCAAGATGTACCTATAATCCATTCCAGCAGCTGGATAATGACCTTGCTCCTGTGATCGGACTGGCCGCTATCATCTGGTCCTTCCAATCCTTAAATTCCATCCCCCCAAAAGTTCAATTCCCCCTTGCTCCTGTGTTTCGGTTTCCATCCTTTCAATATCTTCCGATATCACTGTCCCAATCTCTGCTATGGACGTTCAATCTAACAGATGAATGCAGACGAAATGTAGATGGCTAGAACACATGTGGCATAAATTATTAGCACAGATGGTGAAACAAGGAATTTCAACAGATGTTATTTTGGAACTCACCAACAAACATGGGTTTGGCTAATACATTTGCCTGCAATAACGAACAAGAAATAGGAATTTTTAGTTTGAAAATTAGCATCAGGCAATGATTTTGATTTGAAAGTGTGATGTTCATGTATTGTAATTTGGATTGATTATATTCTGTATAACATCAGAAAGTTATTGTGTTTTAATAGTTTTGTTGTTTTAGAAAGGAGTATGGTTGTTAAAGCAGTGGTTAAAGCAGTACATATTTCAATGTGTATTTAATTTGAGTTTCAATTAATAGCCCACACAATTCCAATTAATTATGATGAATAAGATAAGTTAAATAAATTCACGAATAACCTAAAATCTTTAAAGATTAATGAGTTTAGCTAGAAGCTAGATACTTCAGCTTGAATTTTTGATATAAATGCACGTTGGACAATATTATTTGGAAATATATCACTGAGTGCACTGTTTTATTCATCCAAAACTCAGTGTTTCAATGAATTATATCATGGACCTCACGAAGAGTCTTCTTCTTCTTCTTCCGTGTGGCGTGTGCAGCCTAAAGTTGTTGGACAACCTTTTCTATTTGATCTTCTGTTTGTGCACGTCGAGTTGATTGCATTAGTCGAAACAGGGCGGACCACAAAGAGTCTCAGACATCGTAACCACAGATCTCACAGAGCCCAGGGTAACAGTTCAAATCAAAGCCAAACCGCTTCCAGCTGAAGTTAGTTGCAAATGGCTTGGCTTTGATTTTATACTCTTGCATTGTGCTCTGTGGTTCCTGACTATGTGGATTTCCATGGAGCCTTCTCCTCCTCATAGCCTTTTAATTGCCCATCGAGCATTCATGTCTCGATACAGCAAGTCTATAGAGCTTTCAGGCAATCTGTTGGTTGTGGGGTTTCTTACCGCCATCCACAAAATGCGGTTTCTATTGTTTTGCATACATGTAGTTTGTGATGTTGTGTAATTAGGCGGCATCCAATTTTTCAGAATGTCTAATTCTACTCCTGGAATGAGCAAAATTGACAGGCCAATCTGTTTTGCATTACAAAATCATTTTTGAATCTCTCGTTATTTAGTACTGTAGAGGTATCATACAACTTGGTCTAATATAATGACAAATGTCATTAGAAACGGGAATAGGGCCGGAGGATTGGCATACTGCGCATGTTGTTCCATTGTTTAAAAAGGGTTCAAAGAATAAACCTAGCAATTATAGACCTGCTAGTTTGACGTCAGTGGTGGGCAAATTAATGGAAAGGATACTTAGAGATTATATATAAGCATCTGGATAAACGGGGTCTGATCAGGAACAGTCAACATGGATTTGTGCCTGGAAGGTCATGTTTGACAAACCTTCTTGAATTTTTTGAAGCGGTTACTAGGGAAATTGATGAGGGTAAAGCAGTGGACGTTGTCTATATGGATTTCAGTAAGGCCTTTGACAAGGTTCCCCATGGAAGGTTGGTTAAGAAGGTTCAATCTTTGGGTGTTAATTGCGGAGTAGCAAGATGGATTCAACAGTGGCTGAATGGGAGATGTCAGAGAGTAATGGTGGATGGCTGTTTGTCAGGTTGGAAGCCTGTGATCAGTGGGGTGCCTCAGGGATCTGTGTTGGGTCCACTGTTGTTTGTCATGTACATTAATGATCTGGATGATGGGGTGGAAAATTGAATAAGTAAGTATGCAGATGATACTAAGATAGGTGGTGTTGTGGATAAGGAAGTAGATTTTCAAAGTCTACAGAGAGATTTGGGCCATTTGGAAAAGTGGGCTGAAAGATGGCAGATGGAGTTTAATGCTGATAAGTGTGAAGTGCTACATCTTGGCAGGACAAATCAAAATAGGACGTACATGGTAAATGGTAGGGAATTGAGGAATGCTGTGGAACAGAGGGATCTAGGAATAACTGTGCATAGTTCCCTGAAGGCGGAATCGCATGTAGATAGGGTGGTAAAGAAAGCCTTTGGTGTGCTGGCCTTTTATAAAGCATTGAATATAGGAGTGTGGAAGTAATGTTAAAATTGTACAAGACATTGGTAAGACCAATTCTGGAGTATGGTGTACAATTTTGGTCGCCTAATTATAGGAAGGATGTCAACAAAATAGAGAGAGTACAGAGGAGATTTACTAGAATGTTGCCTGGGTTCCAGCAACTATGTTACAGAGAAAGGTTGAACAAGTTAGGTCTTTATTCTTTGGAGCGCAGAAGGTTAAGGGGGGGACTTGATTGAGGTCTTTAAAATGATGAAAGGGATAGACAGAGTTGACGTGGATAAGCTTTTCCCATTGAGGGTAGGGAAGATTCAAAGAAGAGGGCATGACTTGAGAATTAAGGGACAGAAGTTTAGGGGTAACGTGAGGGGGAACTTCTTTACTCAGAGGGTGGTGGCTGTGTGGAATGAGCTTCCAGCAGAAGTGGTGGAGGCAGGATCGATTTTAACATTTAAAAGTAAAGTGGATAGGTATATGGACGAAAAGGGAATGGAGGGGTATGGTCTGAGTGCAGGTAGATGGGACTAGGACTAGGGAAAAACAAATGGTCGGCACGGACTGGAAGGGCCGAGAGGGCCTGTTTCCGTGCTGCAATTGTTATATGGTTATAATGTGGGGAAACGTAAAGTTGTTCATTTTTGTTGGAATAATGAAGTGTTATTTAAATGGGTCCAGGTCAGGGATCTGTGTTGGGTCCACTGTTGTTTGTCATGTACATTAATGATCATGGATGATGGGGTGGAAAATTGAATAAGTAAGTATATTATCGTGCATCTGGAGCGCGTGACGTCATGATGATTCGGATCGAGACTCTTCTTCAGTCTGAAGAAGGGTCTCGACCTGAAATGTCACCCATTGCTTCTCTCCAGAGATGCTGCTGGTCCCGCTGAGTTACTCCTGCATTTTGTGTCTATCTCCAATCGTCTTGCCCTCGCTCTGGGAATAGTAGGGTCAGATCCGGATCCGCAATGGCCGTGAGCCCCACGCCGAGCTCGGCGATCGCTTGCCTGCTTCTGCTGCTGTTGGAGGTGAGACATTGCGCCACACCAGGGTGTCCCACCTGGTCGTCATTCACGCGACAGGCCGGTGGAGCGCGAAGATTTAGTGCAGAACTAAACCCAGGAGCGCTGCGCGATACCGCGCGCAACTCCACACTCCTCCACGCGCCTGTCCTGTGCTATCCACACACTACCAGCACGCAAATGACGGCCAAGTGGGATGGGCCCTTTTGCGGCCAGGGTGAGAGGTTTCAGAGATGTACTTGCCCGCTCGCTTCCTGGCCTTGCAATGTACAGTTCGTTGAGGGGGGGGGGGGGGGGGAGAGGGATAAGGTTGCAGCCGATCGAACGATGCGCTGCAGCCTCCGGGTGTCGTGCTTGGTGGCCGAGCCAAACCAGATCGTGATGGAGAAGGTGAGGACAGACTCTATGATGGCAGTATAAAACTGGACCATCATTGCCTGCGGCAGATTGTGATTTCTCAGGTGCCACAGGAAGTACATCCTCTTTTGCACCTTTTTGAATATGGAGTCGATGGTGGCCTCCCATTTTCTCTAGCTTTCCCAGCTCTCCTAAAGTCTACAATCAATTCCAGTGTCTTACAGTGCCCTCCATTATGTTTGGGATAAAGACCCATCATTTATTTATTTGCCTCTGTAGTCCACAATTTGAGATTTGCAATAGAAAAAAATACATGTGGTTAAAGTGCACATTGTCAGTTTTTATTAAAGGCCATTTTTACACATTTTAGTTTCACCATGTAGAAATTCCAGCTGTGTTTAAACATAGTCCCTCCATTTCAGAGCACCATAATGTTTGGAACACATGGCTTCACAGGTCTTTGTAATTGCTCACGTATACTTAATTGCCTCCTTAATTGAGATATAAGAGAGCTCTCAGCACCTAGTCTTCCCTCCAGTGTTTCCATCACATTTGGAAACTTTCTTTGCTGTTTATCAATAAGAGGACCAAAGTATGATCCTGGGAAACAAGAATAAAACTAGCTTTTTAGGGTTTAGGCTTTAGGGTTACCAAAGTTATCAACTGTTTGGAACATTAGGAAGATAGAGAACACTTGCGAGTTCTTGCTAAACACTTACTAAAATCACAAGTGGACTGGCAGGCCAAGGAAGACTTCCACAGCTGGTGACAGAAGAATTCTCTCTATAATAAAGAAAAATCCCCAAACATCTGTCCGACAGATCAGAAGCAGACTTCAGGAATCAGGTGTGGATTTGTCAATGACCACTGTCCGCAGAAGACTTCATGAACAGAAATACAGAGGCTGCACTGCAAGATGCAAACCACTGCTTAGTCACAAAAATAGGATGGCCAGGTTACAATTTGCCAAGAACTGAGCGATTCTTAGAAGAGCAATCACAGTTGTGGAAAGAGGTCTTGTGGACAGATGAGACAAAAATTAACTTATATCAGAGTGATGGCAAGAGCAAAGTATGGAGGGGGAGAAGGAACTGCCCAAGATCCAAAGCATACCACCTAATCTGTGAAACACGGTGGTGGGGGTGTTTATGGCCTGGGCATGTGTGGCTGCTGAAGGTACTGGCTCACTTACCTTCATTGATGATACAACTGCTGATGGTAGTAGCATACTTAATTCTGAAGTGTATGGACACATCCTATCTGCTTGTTCAAACAAATCCCTCAAAACTCATTGGCCGGCGGTTCTTTCTACAGCAAGACAATAATCCCAAACATATTGCTAAAGCAACAAAGGAATTTTTCAAAGCTAAAAAATGGTCAATTCTTGAGTGGCTGTCAATCACCCAATCTGAACTGAATTGAGCATGCCTTTTATATGCTGAATAAATAACTGAAGGGGACTAGCCCCCAAAATAAGCATAAGCTAAAGATGGCTGCAATGCAGGCCTGGCAGAGCATCATCAGAGAAGACACCCAGCAACTGGTGATGTCCATGAATCGCAGACTTCAAGCAGTCATTGCATGTAAAGTATATGCAACAAAATACCAAATATGACTACTTTCATTTACATGGCACTGCTGTGTCCCAAACATTATGGTGCCCTGAAATGGGGGGGACTATGTATAAACACTGTTG
The DNA here is from genome assembly GCA_035221665.1 of Okamejei kenojei. NCBI lineage: Eukaryota > Metazoa > Chordata > Chondrichthyes > Rajiformes > Rajidae > Okamejei > Okamejei kenojei. The sequence continues at coordinate 90,102,258 of CM069133.1, forward strand.
TCATTTCTACATGGTGAAACCAAAATGTATGAAAATGCCTTTAATTAAAATCTGACCACATGCACTTTAACCACATGCGATTTTTTTTTCTATTACAAATCTCAAATTGTGGAGTACAGAGGCAAATAAATAAATTATGGGTCTTTGTCCTAAACATTATGGAGGGCATGGTAAAAGCATTGAGCTCCAGGTGGTTGCTGACAGCTCAGGATCACAGCTGCAAATGCTTCCAGCATCTTCTGTTTTAGATCTCCAGCAGTTGCAGGTTTTTTACGCCAATGAACTTCAGAATTAACACCCGATTTTAAAAAAATCATTACAAAAGATTTGTTTTCAGTTGATGTGTTTTATCAATTATTATATTTGAAGATTATATATTACAGAATGTTCCTATAATTCAACTTTTCCCATTTTAAACATTTTAATCATTTGTAGCATCATTCCATGATTAGGTAGGTTACATATTTAAAATATTTTCTCTGTGCTTTCCGCAGTTGCCTGACAGCTGAGCATTTCAGTATCTGCTGCTTTTCTTCATTGTGACCTTTGGAAATTGTGGTAATGGGGAATTTTTTAAATTAAATTTATCCTATGGAGCAAATTTGATTAAAATTAATTTTAAAGCAAAACTGACTGGGTGTTGAAACATGTAAAGTCTGATTTAGTTTTCAAAAATGTGAGGTTGTCTGATGTAATCAAGTTTATGATTTTGTTTCATACTTGAAAATAATAATCAGCTTTGCAATGTTGCCATTTTTTAATGTGATGCTTAACCCATGCATAACTTGGAAGATTCAGCATATAACATGAGGATGTTTTCCATTTGAAAAATTGACATCTTGTTAGTTAGGCAACCTATTTTTTACATTCTACTCCTCCATGGAGTAATCGATGAATATGCTATTGTCCCTTGTGTGTCATATAGAACTTGTTTGTGGGTCAGCGCAAACTGGGTTGGTCAAAGGACCTGTTTCTATGCCGTATGTCTAAACTGAATTTGAAAAAAGATATGTTGCTGCAAAGGATTTGTTATTTCCTATTACCTGGTTCACTGATCATTAATTTCCAGGATCCTCACTGCTGCAATGAAATGTTCTGTGCATTATCTGCAGTTATAATAGGGTGCTCTGTAGTCCAGAAATGTATTTTGATTGCAAAAGATCATTACGCTTTGGTTGGAAAGACTCAGGAATTGCAATTCCATTGGAGTGAAATAAACCTCTAGTTTGAGAACTAAATGCCTAATGATTAAGATTTACAAGGTAAACCAGATGGATTATTCCAAAGTTCCATTCAATATATATTCCTAAACCACCAAAACAATTTCTTGGTCATTACCGCAAGGCTGTTTGTTGGTGCCCGGGCAAATCGTTCACTTTATAAAGTGAATGCAAAAGTACTTTGTGGACTACAAAACATGAGGATACGTTCTGAAGGTGTGAAAGCTGTTATATAATGCACGTCTTATTCTGCAAATTGCCCAAATTAAATGGAAATAGTTGAATTTACCAAGATAGGGAGCCATCAGAGTTTAATTTCAATGAAAGATAATACCAAAGGGCCAATCCTTAAAGAATGGAAAAGCAGCCTTCTCTTTGGAATTTTCTTTGGAAGATTCAAGTCCTGTTTTAATATCTTACTAAAAAATACAATTTTGGTGCTGCGAATCAGTTTATATAACCCAAATGGCAGTTTCCTGTTAAACCCTGCACAAGGAAATAAATAACCAGACGAATGATTAATTAGTTTATTATTCCTCCACAACCCTTCACTTCAAATACATGGCTGGTGGCAAACCAATAGCACATTTTCAATGAACACATTTCTTTAGTAATCCAAACATTGTTAAGTGAACAACAAATCATTGTTATATATTTTTTTACAGAAAAAGCATGAGGCTCTCAAATCTTATAGCATCACCATCATACCATTCAAGATATTTTGAAACCTTGTAAATAACAGCAAACTAGATTGTGTTGTGCTCTCAAATCAGTTATTGCTAATGGTCAGAAATTAAAGTTACTTTGAAAATGTTAAGGTCAACAATGATTATGCAGCTTTTGACAGCTCTGCAAGATATTCTGTCAGCAGATCATGTATCCAGACATCTGTATCTGGAAGGGATGTGTCCACCAAGTAAGTCACAACTTTTCGATCCCAGGGATTTGCACTACCCTGAACAGTTTGTATTTGGGCCACTAGAGGCTTCCTCTCAACATGGTTACGGAAAACAATCGATGCTTCCTCTGACCATTGTTCACATTTCACACCTGGAAAATTAATGTTAAAATGACAGGCATTCAGTTGAATTTATTTCTGAAAAGCTTAACCTTTCCAAACAACAAAATACTAAGAAATTAACTTTGTTAAACTAATAATTCCAAATTCTCTCCAGTTTTCAGAAGTTAAATCAGGAGTACGTTGTAGAGGTTAACTGTTAGTATACTTGGATTGGAGTCAACATAGTGGAATAAGGAATTTACCCATCCTAAGCATTAAGGAAAACTGACCTACGCTCACTAGAGTTTACAAGAATGAAGTGATCTCAAAACAGAGTTCTAAATTGGCAATCCCCTATAATACCGATTTCAGAGATGAGAAGTTCCCTTATGCAAAGGCTTATAAATCTATGAAATTCTCTATCTCAAAAGGATTGTATTGACGAAGATACCCCCATCTCCTATGTTCCTAAAGTTCATTGGATTCTTGGCTTTAAGTTAATGACATTTCACGTTTTACACAAAATAACTAACATTTGGCCATTATTAATGACTTTTAAAGGCTCTGTAACTGTATGTTCATTAAGTGCACCATATTTTACAAATTACTTCAAGGACTTCACGATGTAGTTCTGGAATAAGGAACCCAGTCACAAATACGGTATTTAAAAACATAGCACCAAGAAATGTACTTACCACATTATTGGTACACAAACTCCATTCTTCTCTCTTTGTTTCCAAAGATGCACTTCAGATAATGGCAATCTATATTTGAAAAATCCGCCAAGAAACTAGCGCTGGGCAGGCGCAGTAGGCTGCTGCGCCGGCGCAGTACAGCAAAGGCAGAGTTTCAGCTGCCTTCAGCCCCACTTGTCATTGACGGCTTGAAGCAGCGCTGACGGCACGTGGGCTGCACAGACCTTCGCGTGTTGCAAGTGCTGCGGTTGAAAGGCACGGAGAATTATGCCTACCTAAGAGATCGATCTCTTAAATAGGCATAATTCTCCCATACCTTTACTATTTATATTTAGTAATTATCATTTTATAATTTTAGTCAGGGTAGGCAGTGCCTACCTTGCCTGCCCTGACGGCACGTGCCTGCTTGCAAGACAAAATGAATATGTTTGTTCAAGGTGGAAAGTTTTTGCTTAAGTTAAAAGGGTGTTCTTACCACCATCTGGAACAGGATAATGGTTGTTGGAGGTTAATCAATGCATACTTAAGGCATTGCCCAACTATTTTCAGCAGCATTATTAATGATTTTCTTTCCATTTGGTCAGTGGATGTGAGGTGATGATTATATAATGTTCAATTTCATTTACAGCTAATTTACTGCTAATTAAGCAGTGAAAAGTAACATCAATTCCATAGAAGTCCCTGATAATGATCATCGCCAACAGGAGAGTATCTAACTGTCTACCCTTGACATTACCATTGCTAAGACCTCACTATCAATAGCCTGGTTGGGTTGTGGGTGCAAGGAGATAAAGTGGGTCAGCATCTATTGGCCAGAGATTTAATGGAGAAGCTGCAAAAATATGGTTGCAAGAACAGGTCAGGGGCAGGCTATGCTGTAGCAAATGACATACCTCGTGACAAGGTAAAGCTTTTCCATCATCAATAATGAGTGTCGGGATTGTCCCCATGCCAGGATGAATGAAACTTTCATGAAGCACAATCAAATCCAAGACAAAGCAGACCACCGATTGGCACCCAGGCAACAACCCCAAACATTTATTCCCTCCACTACTAATGCAGTGTGCCATCTACAAAATGCATTGCACAGCTCTTAAATAGCCTACCCAAACAGCACATCTCAAACCTACAATACATATTGACAAAGACACCGACAAGCAGGTGCACAGAAGACCATCTTCCGCAAGTTCTTGTCCAAGTCACATATGATCCTGTAATATAAGTGGTTCTTCATTGTCATTGAGCCAAAGTCCTCAATCTCCATCTCCAACAACATGGTACCATCACTAGGAGGACTACTACTGTTCAAGGTGGCCCACCACAACCATCTCAAAAGCAATTAAGGATGGGCAATAATTAAGGAGAGGGAAGTTGATGAGACGTCCTTTAACACATATGTACAAAACTGTATACATTTTGGAATGAAATTTTTGGAATTTTTACAAAACTATTTAACACAAAATTGAACCCCAATACTGAATTGATTATCTTTGGATCAATGGAAGAGGGAAGTAAACTAACTATATTCCAAGAAGCTTTTCTTAATTATGGTCTAATAACAGCGATATATGGTCTAAAAACACACATATAGCAAGCTACTGTCGACAATGTGACACTGTTGAAAAGGTCAACAAGCAAACGCAATCTTAGTTTTCAAAAGGTAATAGAAATATACTAGCAGTGAATAATGAATAAATGAAAATAATTGAATAGATCTTTCAAAGGCTAGACAAAACTAAGCAACCACTGCACAAGTTACGGCAACATTCAAAATGTGGATCTCAAACATGTCTGAAATGCTACATCTTGAAGAAATGAGATTCCTCTTACTAGGCAAAGTAGACCAATTCTTAAAGATTTGGTCTCTGTTTATCAACTTTATACAAGCATATGGTGCAACATAACATAACCTTAGAAATTAAATGTTTAGAACTGGGTGACGGATGGGCAAAAATATGAGATAGGTAGATCTCTCCTAATCTCTCTTTTCTTTTTACTTTTTCCTTCTCTTTCAATCTTTTAACTTCTCACCTCTTGTCCTTTTTTTTGTTTTCTGTTTCTACTCGCTTGTCTATCTATTCCGACACTCTTTATTTCTTTTTTCTCTCACTGTGCTTTTATTATTGAACTAAACGTATGAAGTTGTACAAGAATGAGAATATGTATTTATGTATTGGGTACTTAAGTACCAGACTACTGTACTTCTAACAAAAATAAACAAAAAAAAGCAAAAAAAACATATGGCAAGCTCTGTCGACAATGTGACACTGTTGAAAAGGTCAACAAGCAAACCCAATCTTAGTTTTCAAGAGGTAATAGAAATATACTCAGAAAGGAAACTCATGCAGAGCAGTGAATAATGAATAAATGAAAATAATTGAATAGATCTTTCAAAGAGCTAGCACAATTACAATGAACTAAGCAACCACTGCACAAGTTACATGAATCTTTCTATGGTTGAGAACGCAATTCTGAACAACAGAAATCCAAACAGTTATTTTCCAGTTATCTGCAAGTTTAACTTTATATACTAGTTTAATTTACTGTTAAAGAATTATTTGGGAAGACATCAAACTTCTCACTCAGCCTTATTCAAATACTAAATTTGGCACTTGCACATTATAATCTTTATCCATCTATACTATTACTAAGACTCTTTGTCTTGTTTGTGGCTATCTGTGTGTATGTGTGTGTGGCAATTTCTATTTTCCTATTTTCTTCCAAACGCTAGGACACAGTCTTCCCACTTAAACACATTCGACGCACATTTTTCACGTCGAGGCCATAAACATCTTCCCGTCGCATTCCCACCTATATTTGCACACATAAACCCCCAGTGACGTCACAATGGGCTCACAAGGCAGGACGGAACACTCTGGGAGGGAGGGGCACTCCAGCGCACTCGAGTGGCGGTGGCTGCCGGCACTCGACACCTGGTGGCGAGGGTGGAGCAGCGGGCCCTGGCTGGAGCTGAGCCTGGTGCTCGAGCTGGAGTGAGAGCCGAGCCCGGGGCTGAAAAAAAACCCCGCCGCTGCAACCACGTCAGGGCCGCGCCGAGTACCAGGCCAAGTTCCAAGCCCTGGCACTGCTCTAAGACATGGGTAGGGCCTAGGGCAGGGAATGGGAGTGAGGGGAGGAGGATGAAGGAAATGAGGAGGAGGGAGATGGGGTTGTAGAGAGAGGTATGGGGGGGGGGGGGTGGAGGAGGGAGATGAGGAAGGGGTGTAGGAGATGCCCCCTCCCTATCTACCCTCACTCCCACCCTCTCTACCCCCACCCCTCCCTCCCTCACCCCCACCCTCTCTACCCCCTCTACCCCCTCCCTCCCCCTCCCCCTCTCTACCTCCCTCACCCCCACTCTACCCCTTCCCTTTCTATCCCCCTCCCTCTCTCTACCCCCTCTCCCACTCTGCCCCCTCCCTCGCTGTCCTCCCTCCCTCTCTGCCGCCCCCCTCCCTCTCTACCCCCTAGGGATTGAAGAGAGAGGGTGAAGAGGAACAGGAGGGAGTGCCGGGGATGAGGAGAAATGAGCCGCGACTGTGCAGTTGGGAACTATGGGTGAGTGGTGGAATATTGTGTTTGGGGATCAGCCTTCCCGGGTGATGCCGCACCCCCACCCACGTTGGGTCTAGCATCAGTTAAAAAGAAAAATCAAATGACAAGAGCAGTAAGACCTAGAATCAATTGCAAGACTTGCCCATCTTGCAGTGAATCATAATTTTAGTGTTCAAATGATGTTACTGAACTAAAGTCATCAAATCATCAGCAAAATGTAAATTTGTCCAGGAAAGCTTGGTGCACTATGGATTATAATTACAGTTCCAGACAATTACTGCAATTATAATTTCAACTACAATTGCACCAGTACACATGTATGCAACTTATTATATTTTGATCATAGATTAAAGTTCATGTTCAATAGAACATCTAAAACACAATGAGGATTAATCTAAAATTAGTATAAAATCAGGAAACATGATTATTAAGATATCTTTGCAAATTATTTCATTTCAAGAAATGATGAAAACAAATGGCTGACTTAATTCCCAGTACACAACATCCAGCAAGGGTTCTTTTACAATTTAAACCATTAGAAGATTGATAATGATCAACTTTGCATATTTGTTTGCAACAGTATAAAGCAGCCACAGAACAACAGTCACATTTACACTCTTAACTCACCAGCTAACTGTGCTGTAATGGCTTGGAAAGGTAACTGTCGGAATTGTGGTACCAGCGCCTGCACCTTCCTACAACTCACCAGCTCATGCCGGCCGTAATCTAACTGGTATACAGAAACCAAACCATTTGTAAGAATCCCTTTCACCAGCACACGATACCACCTAGAATTACAAAAAAATACAACCATAAAAATAAATAAGTTATTATGGAAGATAAATTATTCCCGTTCTCAATGCATTCCCAAGTTTTCCAACCATTCAAGGCTGCTCTCAAACCTCTACGAATAAGTGATCAATCACCTGAATAGTGATACAAGGACATTGTAAAATAAATGATAACATTTAAAAAGGTTCAAGGTGTCCAAATTATAATGTTCATGCATTACAATAGAATTCCTTTACTGGTACAAAGCATGCCAATATTTGTTGAATGTAAAAAATTACTGCAAATGCTCGAAATCTGAAACAAAACCAAATATACAAAACATTCAGAAGGGCAGGAAGCATCTATAGTGCTTTATATCTCTGTGTTTGTCCAGGTGTAAAGATAGTGCTTGCCTTGGCAAATATGCACGACTACTTGTCTGCCCAATCCAGCTGCTAATTGAAAATTGGGAAGTGGCGGCGCTGCCTTGCAGCTGTGGCTCGCCTGCAGTCCGTTTGTCTTTTTATTTTGTTTTCTTTTGTCCCGTTGTTGTGGTTTGTTTCGGTTTATTTTGGTTGTGTATGTGTGGGGGTGGGTGGGCGAAACATGTTTTTTGACTCTTCCTTCGGGGGGATGCAACCTTTCTTGCCGTATCTCCCGTCTCCGTCTGCGCTGAGGCCTAACGCGGAGCTGGCGGCCTCCAACTGGGACCGACCTCGAGGCTCCGGAGGCAGAGCCAGGACTTACCAACGCGAGGCTGGCCGACTTCGGGGCTGTGGTGGCGTTGCGACCCGACTTCGGAGCATCGGAGGCTCGGCCGCGGGCCCAGTGGTCTCGGCCGCGGGCCAGTGAACGACACCGTCGGCAGCTCGCAGGTCACAGGTTGGTGACCTGTTTTTCCGGAGCTCCCGCAACGACAGTTTCGTCCTCTGGACTGGAGGGCGGCAGCTTCGGCAGCTTCGACTGCCCCGGGCCGCGGTGTTTGAACCGGCCTGTTCGCGGAGCTCGGATTCAGCCGCGGGACTGACTTACCATCACCCAGCGGGGTCACAACATCGGAGGCCTGGATCGCCTCAGTGCAGAGGGAGAGCAAGGAGGGGAGAGACAAAGACTTTGGGACTTTTGCCTTCCATCACAGTGAGGAGGTGCCTGGTGGACTCACTGTGGTGGATGCAAAACTGTGTTGAGTGTGTGTTTTGTTATTTATTCTATGTTATGACTGCAGGCTAAATCATTTTGTTGTACTGAAAAGTGCAATGACAATAAAATTGAATATGATCTGAAAAGATCCTGGGTAGTACAGGACCTTTCTGCCAAGAACAAATCTCACCCCAAGGGATGTAAATTTAGTGGTGGAACTCACTAATTTACTCCCTGTTGAGGGGAATTATTTACTGAATCTGTAGATGTTATGTATTGAGATTTCCAAATGGCATTTTATAAGATGCCTGGCCCACGTCCCTCTGAACCTTTTCTATCCGTGTATCTGTCCAAATGTCTGTTAAATGGTCTGATAGTACCTGCCTCAACTACTTCATCAGGCAACTAGTTCCATATAGACATGACCCAGTGTGCAAAAATGTTCCCCTTCAAATTCCTATTAAATCTTTCCCTTCTCACCTTAAACCTTGTTCTCTAGTTCTTGATTCCTTACCCTGGGATAAAGACATTTACCCTCCTATTTCCCTCATAATTTTATACACCTCTATAATATCAGCCCCTTAGCCTCTAGTGCCCAAGGAATAAAGATAGACACAAATTGCTGGAGAAACTCAGCGGGACAGGCAGCAACTCTGGATAGAAACATTGGATGACGTTTTGGGTCAATAGACAAGAGATGGAGAAATAGGCCATTCGGCCCTTCGAGCCAGCAGCACCATTCAATGTGATCATGTCTGATCATCCACAATCAGTACCCGGTTCCTGCCTTCTCCCCATATATCCCCTGACTCCACTATCTTTAAGAGCCCTATCTAGCTCTCTTTTGAAAGTATCCAGAGAACTGGCCTCCGAGAATTCCACACTCACACTCTGTGTGAAAAAGTATTTCCTCATCTCTGTTCTAAATGGCTTACCTCTTATTCTTAAACTGTGGCTCCTGGGTCTGGACTCCCCAAACATTGGGAACATGTTTCCTGCCTCTAGCGTGTCTAAACCATTAATAATCTTGTATGTTTCAATAAGATCCCCTCTCATCCTTCTAAATTCCAGAGTATACAAGCCCGAGACCATTCTTCAGAAAGCCTGTCCCGCTGAGTTACTCCAGCATTTTGTGTTTATTTTCGATGGCAACCAACATCTACAGGTCCTTCCTATCCAAGGAATAAAGTCCTGCCCAATTCTCTCCCTCTAGCTCCAGGCCCTTGAGTTCTAGCAACATCTACCTTTGCACGTTTTAGGACAACCAGCTTAATTGTAACATGGTCCTCAAGACAACTCCTTTATGTATTTTCAAGCTAATAGAACAGTGGTAAAGTCCTCACCACTGACACTTCAGTCACTTCCCCAGCCGAATTCCAAGAGTAGTTCAAGCTTTGCTCTCACCCTTGTAGGGCCTTATATATATTGCCCAAGTAAACTTTCCTGAACACACGGGGTAAATGCACAGTCCTTTACTCAGTGTATGGGAAATCAAGAACCAGAGGACATAGGCTTAAGCTGACGGGGAAGATATTTTAATAGGAACTGGGGGGAGGGGGAGATAGGGGGGGGAAGGAAGACTTTAAAAAAAACATAAATGGTGATGGGTATATGGAATGAGTTGCCAGAAGAGATACTTGATCAGGCACTATCACAACGTTTAAAGGATATTTGGACAGGAAAGGTTCAGAAGGAATGGGCCAATCGCAGGCAGGTAGGACTCGTGTAGGCAGGTTGGGCCAAGAGGCCTGTTTGACTCGTTGTTTTGACAAATTCCACCCCAATGCCACTATGATGGTCTCAGTCTATATTGGCAAAGTTAAAATCCCTGACTGTAACAACTTGATTAGCCTGCAATCTCCCAGTATTTTTGTTCTTCTAGTTCCCTTTAACTACTTTGGGACAAGAGTACAATCCCAGCAATTCCCTTTCTTATTTCTCAGCCCCACCCACATAGTCTCATTGGACAATCCTTCAGTAATGTCATCTGAGACTACTGCTATTATTTTCTCCTCAATTAATAAAGCAAGTTCTCCTCTTTTACCTCCACCTCTATGTCACTGGTAGAATCTATACCCTGGATCAATAAGCTGCCAATCCCGTGTGTCCCCTGCATAGGATCTCTCTGTCAATCTAGTTTTATCCCTCCAAAGAAGCACTTGCATACTCGCCCACCAGTATATCGGTCCCCTTCCAGTTCAGGTCAATACTGATATGTGAATCCCTGCTCCCCTGCACCAACTCCTCAGCCATGCATTCAGATGTGCTATCTTCCGATTTCTACCCTATGTGGCACATAGCACTGGGAGTAATCCAGAGATTACTATCGTTAATATCCTGCTTTTTTAACCTTAAGCCCAACATCCAATGTTCACTCTGCAGGACCGCAACCCTATTCCTACCCATGTCATTTGTGGCATTGTGCACCATGACTTCTGGCTGCTCCTCTTTTCTGCAGTTGTTCCAGGAAGTCCTGAATTGATGGAAGCATATTTTGCATGGATTGAAACACGGATGTCACATAGAAAACAAAGTTGGAAAAAAAGGGTTCTTTGCAGCATTGAGGGATGTAACCAGTGGTGGATCCAGAGATTAGTTCATTGCCCTCAATTGTTTATTATTTACAGTTTTGGAAGGAATTTCAATAACGATAAAAGTAATAAATTACCTTTAATTCATTGTAGAAAAATAGTCTAAGGCACAACCGAGATGCAAACTCTATTGTAGTATTTGTTAATAGATCAACCTTATTTCTTCACATGCTAAACGAGAATTCATAAAAAAGTAACCCCCTATGATTCTTTGGTAAGCAACTTAAGTCACAACTGCAGCTTCCTTCACTCAGTTCCCTATTAAAGCAATCCCATTTCCTAATGTGCATAAACACCAAACTATCTTGAAGAGAAATGGACACTAACACATGAATGTAAATGTAATATGATGCTGTTCAATGTTCTGTGCCACCAAAAAAATTACAAATGTGAATGGTCCACAATTGCCTTTTCATTAAAAAGCCAATGTCTCATTTTGTGCATATTTACAAACATTTTAGTGATAGTTCATTATTCAGCTGCCACCCCTCAAAAAGATAGTTTTTTCTTTTTTTTTCTGATAATAGTACCCAACAAAAGGATGCCTTAAACTATAAATGCCGCATCAATGAACAACTGGGAAGTGTTAAACAACATCTGCATTTTTCCTTACAACACTAACTTTGGTAAACGTTTGGCTTGAAAGAAATAACCTTAAATACTTACTTGTTATCCAGCTGAGCCACAAATATTTTCTGCTTTTCTACTGATATACACTGCCACTCGGTACTGTTGTAATGCAGTATCATTTCTTCCATAAGAACCTCTAACTTGTACAGTTCCTGCCAAGGCTGGAAAACAAAGTGGCCTGGATGACAAGCTACAGAAATGAAGACATCCATGTGCTCCCCAGGCTGTGGCAAGACAAATGGAGATGGAAGGGCATGGTGTATAACGTGTGGGGCAACCATTTTGATTGGTGCAATACCAAAGTCCTTCACTGAGGTTTTTGTTTCAAACTCTGATGCAATGTTTGCATCACCTTTATTGCTTGGAAAGCCAGTAGAACTTCGCTCGACACCCAGATAGACATCCTTCCGGTGCTTCCACAGATCTGCATTTGTTATTTTATGATTAATACTACGTTCAGGATTGGGGAAATTTTTCGAAGTAAACAAGTAAATATGAACTAGTCCCTTGGTATCATCAACTTTCACAATCTGAAATAAGACAAAATTCAAATAATTACAACCATAACTTCAAGACTTGAAATCAGATTTCAAAGGGAAAGACAATTTATTCACATTTACCTTAATGCTGCAGTCAGAGCAATTTAACACGGTGTCTCTAAGCCACAATACTGCATCAGGTGTCCACATGCCAATGTTAAACGTGAGATCTGCCAAGCAGCACTTAATAGCCTAAGATAAAAGAACTGACAGTCAAATTCTAAAATATGAACTCTCCTTTCTATTGAGAAAGTATGTGTAAAGACGCTAACTTTAAGCATCAATATAAATGGCAAATAAATTTCAATAAGCAAGTGTGGATTATAGATTTTGCCAGCAAGATTAAGATAGCCACTAATAACATTTTACAAGGACATAAATGGGTTACAGTGACTTGATACAGCAGCTATACAGAGCATTAAAAGTAGTGGCACAGATGATAAACGAGATGACAAGAGATGCAAATTAAACTTCAGGATGCAGTACCACAGACATATCTGCACAGCAGCAAGCAATCTTGCTAACAAGCAACTTAATTACACCACCTTCGTTTAATGCATACAACTCGGTGCTCTCCATCTGATACAAATACATTTTTCGGGGGGGGGGGGGGGGGGGGTGGAAGATGAGGGAAATTGCTCCATTCCAAGCGGAACCAGATTTGGAGACAACTAATTGTTACTAAAGTTCCTAGTCAGAGTGGTTAGAACTTGCAACAACCTGCCACAAGTAATGATTGAAGCAAGCAGCTTTGATCCTTTTGACATTATAGCAGTAAACAGTGGAGAGATCTCTATTGGAATTTAAATGAAGGTTAAGTTGCAGCTCATGGTGACCATTAACATCTATTCTGTACATACACTATAATATACCAAAAATATTTCTGAAAATCATTACCTGAGGTGGTATGGAAACAGAGTCGTGTAGAAATGGAGGTGGAATTTCTCTTAGCTCCGTTACAGCAACAGATGCAACTATTCCAGTGTCCAAAAATATAATATCCACGACTCGTGTGCCATGTACATTAGTAATCTTAAATACAAGGTGCTTAAATTAACACAATCTGAGCAAAGAAAGGTTATGTAAAATGAGAAAAATATTACTTGCAGTATCCATGTGACCAATCAACATTATTGAAATATATAGTTCAAAAGTTGACATGCTGGTTATTTTAAACCGCATTATTTGACCAGGAGTTTTTTTTTGAAATGCCAAGATGAGAGCAGCATGATTAAGTAGTACTTCCAACTTCGAATCCCCTCCCCCCCCCCCCCCCCCCCCCCCCCCCCCCCCCCCCCACCCCAACGTTTGACTGGGTACAATTCCGTAGAGCATAAACTGTAGTAGGCCCTTAATTTCCTCAGGCTCTTTTGCTGCCAATCATATTTGTGTGAGTATGCAATTCTGTTCAGAGCGCTTCCCACTCAGTTAGCATTACTGACTTTCCACCTTAATTTTCTTAACAATGGCAGTTCTTTTTGACACCAAAGAATTCAGAACCAAGAATTGACAATTGATTACTTACAAACTTGCACTAAGGAGTTTCTAAAGAAAGGTTAACAAATTTATTGTTAACCTTTGTTGTAGTTCCACTTTAGTTGTAGTTCCACCTTTTTCTTCAAGTATGGAGCAAGTACCGTACAACTAATCAGCATCTTTTATTGGGCAATTATAAGGTGCATACTGAATTAAAAGGCCTACCACCCACATAAAGGGACACAATGCATAAAAATATTAGCAATAGCAATGTTTGGAGCAAAACTACAGAAACTGAGGGTTTTCAGCTACAAAAATTATAAACAAGGTTGATTTCTAGAATGAGGATGGGACTCTACCCGAAACGTCACCCACTCCATCTCTCCAGAGATGCTGCCTGTTCCGCCGAGTTACTCCAGCTTTTTGTGTCAATCTTTGATTTAAATAGAGATTTGTAAGGAAGTGCAAAGGAAATAAAATGCGACCTGAATGCTGAGTTACTTGAGTTACTGTCTTTTTCAGTGAAAAAACAAGTTTGTTTTGCATGCTATCCACGTAAATTATACCATACATGAGCATGTCAGGCGGTGCAAAAGAGAAAACAACAAGAGTGCAGAATATTACTTTATTGCTAAAGAGAAAATGTACATTAAAAATTGTATGGCCTGTAAAGAAGGTAGATGATTTTCAAATATCTGGAATTTCATGCCGAGGTTATGCCCTGTGAGCTTAAAATCGGCCGCGGGGTCTACCATTGCCCGGCAGGGGCTTCAACATTGATCACCTCGACACAAAACATGGGGGGGGGGGGGGGGGGGGGATTGTCCCCCACCTCTCAAAACATGGGGGGGGGACACGCCACCCCCCCCCCCCGGGATTTCCACCCATGCATCCACCCAACTTCCCCAACAATCAAACTCGATCCAAATTAAAATTTGCAGATGAGTTTAACATTAAAAAATTGCAACTAATATTGAGGCATTGGCCTTAACAATGCAGTAGAGTGTTAATTACGACAGAACTAGAATTGATTCAAAGGTTTCAAAGGCATTTTGTCACGTACCAATTAAGGTACAGTGATATGCGAATTACCATACAGCCAAACAAAGAAAAAAGCAAATACATACAAAAAGGCATACAAGTTAATGTAAACATGGACCACAGCAGATTCCCCGCATTCCTCACTGTGATGGAAGGCAAAAGAGTCAAATTTTCTTCCTCTTTATTCTCCCGCGATCTGGGCGATCGAAGCTCCCACAGCCGGCAGTCGAAACTCCCGCGTCGGGGCAGTCGAAACTCCCGCGGCTTGGAGTCCCCGAAGTCGGTCTGTGACCAGAGAACGCGAGCTCCGCAATGTTAAGTCCGCAATCACCCACGTTTGGAGCTCCATGATGGTAAGTCCCGCAGGCGACCACGGTGGAGCTCTCCAGCAAAGGCCGCCAACTCCTTGATGTTACGCGGTGTGGACGGTGATACGATACGGAGAAAAATTGCATCTCCATCGAGGTAAGAGATTAAAAAAAATTTTCCTCAACCACATAAAGCTAGCTAAAGAACTCTAAAAACTTACATTTTACACATACAATTAAAATGCAAAGAAGGAAAGGACAGAGAGACTGTTGGCGAGGCAGCCATTGCTGGCACCACCCGGTGGCATGAGTAAGAAATAAAATATAATCAATTAATTAAATCATTAAAAGCAGAGAAAGTGCAAGGTGGCTTTCACACTGATTCTTTTCTATTGGAAGTTTCAATCGAGTACAAGGCTTTTACAAGTGTGGGAAGTCATTTCCCCACTGTTATCAGTTTTGCTCCAAACATGGCTATGACTAATATTTGTACGCATTGTGTCCCTTTATGTGCGTGGTGGGCCTTTTAATCCAGTATGCACCTTATAATTGCCCAATAAAAGAGTTAGAGAGAGAGAGTGTGAGTGTGTGAGTGAGTGAGTGAGTGAGTGAGGAAATTGTGCCCCCCCCCCCCCCCCGATGTTTTAAAAGCGATTTCCGCCCATGCTGAATATCACTAAAGAGGTATCAAAGATTTGGGGCCTTAATCATCGCAGATTTATGATAAATATAATGAAAGTCTAACCAAAGCCAGCACAAGTTATCGGATTGTATTAGTAGGACAGTATAAATAAAAATGTCACCTTGATAGAGTCCAATTGAAATTCAGACTATAACTGGATCATTGTGCATAATCTTAGTGTCTATAAGATGCTATAATGCTATATGCTATAATGGGCTTGAGTTATAAAAATGCTTCCTTGTTTATCTAACCTCAGCTACTCAAAGTTCATTACCCTATTTACATTAGAGTGGTATAGACATTAAACAAACAAAATCATTGGAGGACTCAATAGTGTTCCTCAGGAGTATTATAATTTAAAAGATTGTGGACAATGCAAGAGGAGGAATATTTGGGAGTTCTTTCACAAATGTTCAGCCTCTGGAATGTGTTTGTTGCTCGGTGGTGTGGTTAATGGCAACTCCCTCTATGATTTGCGATTTGAATCAAATATTACCCAAGGCAGAGATTACTCAAAAGTGAAGGTAAATTCACTTTTGAGTAACACTTAGTCCATGTGACCCACCAAGTTTGTAATGACTGATGTTTATGTGCATTGTTTTGTATAGTGCTTTGTCATTTGACCCTGACTTCCACATCCCCCTTCCATTTTATTTAGCTTCCGTGATTGTGAAATAAAGCGAGAGCAAGATCAACGCAATAGAGAAAAGGCACGTATATAACCATGATGGATGAGAAATTATGAGGGGCAGGTATCATGAATCAGTTAATTTCTTTGCTCCTTTGTCATTTTCCCATGCTGATGCATCTGCAGTATTGACATCACCTTTCCTCAAATTGTTCCCATAATTGAGGACAATTAAACTGCAACCTGTGCACAACAGTTCCACAACTGATCAGCCCATGTTGACACACAGTCAATACAATCGTGACAGCATATGTAATATGCCATCCTCATTTTCAGGTTGAAAAGAGGAAGATATGAGGTAACCAGAAACTAGAACTTCCACTCTGCCTTTCCAGGAACTGTAATCATGTCATCTTACAAATTCAAATGATAAATAGCCTGTTACCACTTGATTGCTCAGAATTAAATGATGACACAAAGGCATAATCAGCATTTGGGAGTTGTAAGAGAACATGAGACATAATGTCAGGAAGGAGGGGGCAGTTTTTGAACATGCCACTAAATAACTTGAATATTTTCTTCCCTGCAGAAGAGAAAAATCAAAGATCAATATCAATGTCAACTGACAAATCTTACCTCCACTCGTGCCCACTTTCCTCGCCATCGTGCTAAACAGCGCTTACCACAAAAAGGTAATGAGACAAAATATTCCGATGTGATTTGCTGCAATTAAAGAGTGGATTTATGATCTATGAAAACTATTTCAAACATGGCCAGTTTCATATTACATGCAGTGCAACTATCCAATTAAATATATCTATTAACTTATAATTTAGGCAAATCTAAACATTGATTTTAATTAAACATTACAATGAATCATTCTTTGGGAATCTAGTCATTGGATAGAAATGGCAGCCTTAGCATAATCTATACCATTGTTTATGCCTAAATAATCTATTTTAAAAAACTAAGTGTCAACTTACCAATTGGCAATGGAAATTGATCAATATTATTTGTCTGATTTTGCCCAGCACAATATAATTGACAAGGACTAGACAAAATAATAATCCAGCCAACATTTGATTGCTTAACCTAACTTGAATAAGATAATTCTACTGCAGTTACATATATTGACTAAGAAACATACACAAAATATTGGATGCTGCAGCACAGCAACATTAATGTACAAGAAAATGAGGGCGGACGATAACTGAAATGACTTTTCAGTGTACGTTTGAAAGAGAAAATGAAAGAGGTACTAGAGAAACAAGGAACTGCAGATGCTGATTTACAAAAATAGTCAAAGTACTGGAGTAATTCAGCAGGCCATGAAGTACATGGAGGACTTGTTCCCACAGGAATAGGAAAGAATGATATAGTATATATCAATCCCGAGGTAATTTATATCACCGTGTGAAATAATAATAACAAATCATCAGAGTATTGAGTATAGAAGTTGCGAGGTCATGTTGCAGTTATACAAGGCGTTGGCGAGGCCACATTTAATGTATTGTGTTCAGTTCTTTTTTTTTTGATGAATATTTTTTATTATAGAAACATGTATGAAAATTGCAATATTTTACATAAACGAAAATACATTAAATACTTTCATAATATTAATAGTATTAATAATATTAATATTATTACTAATATTGAGATTTAGGACTCTATGCTTCTATACGCTTTTTAAATTATTTTTTATAAAGTAAGAAAAGATATTCTGTATTGTGTTCAGTTCTGAGAACTATAGTATAGGAACAATGGAAAGAGTACAGAAAAGATTTACAAGGATGATGGCAGGACTCGATTGCGACTCTAGGGCTTCCTTGGAGCACAGAAGGATGAGGGGTGTGCAATGCAGGGTTTAATGCGGATAAATGTGAGTTTATCCACTTTAGACACAGGAAGGCAGATTATTATCTAAATGGTGTCAAGTTGGGAAAAGGGGAAGTGCAACGGGATCTGGGGATCCTTGTTCATCAGTCAATGAAAGTAAGCATGCAGGTACAGCAGGCAATAAAGAAAGCAAATGGCATGTTGGCCTTCATAACAAGAGGAGTTGAGTATAGGAGCAAAGAGGTCCTGCTGCAGTTGAGCCTCACAAGCCCCCCATTGAGACTACACCTGGAAGGACATTCTTGCTATTGAGGAATGCAGCGTAGGTTTGCAAGGTTAATTCCCGGGATGGCGGGACTGTCATATGCTGAGAGAATGGAGCGGCTGGGCTTGTATACTCTGGAATTTAGAAGGATGAGAGGAAATCTTATTGAAACATATAAGATTATTAAGGGTTTGGACACGCTAGAGGCAGGAAACATGTTCCCGATGTTGGGGGAGTACATAACCAGGGGTCACAGGTTAAGAATAAGGGGTAAACCATTTAGAACAGATATGAGCAAACATTTTTTCACACAGAGAGTTGTGAGTCTATGAAATTCTCTGCGTTAGAGGGCGGTGGAGGCCGGTTCTCTGAATACTTTCAAGAGAGAGCTACATAGGGCTCTTAAAGATAGCGGAGTCAGGGGATATGGGGAGAAGGCAGTACCAGGATACTGATTGGGGATGACCAGCCATGATCACATAGAATGGTGGTGCTGGCTCGAAGGGCCGAATGACATACTCCTGCGCCTATTGTCGATTGTCTATAAAATCATGATATGAATAGATTGAGTAAATTATAGTGGTGTGCAAAATCGTGAGAAGAATAGATTGGGTAAATGCATAGTCTCTTGGCCAGAATAGGGGAATCGGTAACTAGAAGACATAGGTTTAAGGTGAAGGGGGGGGGAAAGATGTAATAAGAATCTGAGGGGTAACTTGTTTTGAAAACAAATGGTGGTGGGTGTATGGAACGAGCTGCCGAAGGAGGTTGTTGAGACAGCAACGATTAAGAAACGTTTAAGACTGGATAGAATAGGTTTAGAGGAAAATGGGCCAAACGCAGGCAGGTGGGAACAGTGTTGGTCAGACCTGTTGGGCCGAGAGACACTGTATCATTCCATGAAACAATAACAACCTTCTAGCTCCAATAGGAAGTTGGCTCTAAATAATTTAACATTGCTGAAGAATGAGGTCAAAGTAGGACATTTGCAGAAGTTTCTATATGAAACTAGTTATACTTCAATGCTGGCTGAAATTGGTAGCTGGAAAATTGTGAAAGAAAACTGACATGCATCAAAAAAAATGTAATCTCCTTAATCATTTTGTAAATGACTGCAGTTAGTTATAAAGATTAGGCTCTATTGGCTTGATCCTACAGATATCCATTCATTGGGAAAACAGAGCAGTGTTATTCTTACAATCATTCATCAAGAGGATAGGAAAAAGATTACAGAAATAAAAGGTTAGAACTCCCCCTCTTTAACCAATGCCCAATATTTTCTGAAAGTTGCTAATGTTTGGTTAACAACAAGTGTACTTCTGAAAGTATTGTAATGCTTATTTGTTAAGCACTTTGACTAATAGGATAACAGAGCCCGATAACATGTCTGAGCAAATGCATGATATTCCAAATCAATGTTTCTGTAAAACAATAAGGGTGATACCCAATCTCTACACTATCTGCCTCTCCATGTATTTTTGTGTCATCCACAAACTTGGCTACAAAGCCTTTGTCAATCCCCTCATCCAAATCATGAATATACAATGTGAAGGGCAGCGGCCCCAGCACCGAGCCTCGTGGAACTCTGATAGTCACTGGCAGCCAACCAGAAAAAGCCCCCTTTGTTGCCACTCTTTACCTTCTGCCATCCATGCCTGATATTCATGCTAGTATCTGCCCTTTGATACCATGAGCTCTCATCTTCCTTAGCAGCCTGCCATTTGGCACCTTATCAAAGGCTTTCTGAAAATCTAGGTATACACCATCTACCGACACTCCTTTGTCTGTCCTGCTATTTACTTCTTCAAAGAATTCCAACAAATTTGTCAGGCAAGACCTCCCCTTCACAAAGCCATGCTGACTTCAGCTTATCATGAACTTCTAAGTACTCCGTAACCTCATCCTCTATAATGAACCTATATCTTACCAACCACCGAAGTCAGATTAATCAACATGTAGTTCCCACTATTCTGCTTTGTTGCCTTCCTGTGCAGCGGGATAATTTTGAAATTTTCCAATCAGAATTTAGTGATTCTTGAAATATCACTATCAACGCCTCCACAATCTCTAAAGCCACCTCTTTCAGAACCCTAGGGTGCAGTCCATCTGGTCCATGTGACTTATCCACGTTCAGCCTTTCTACTTCCCAAGCACCTTCTCCCTAGTAATCACCACTCCACTAACTTCCACCTCCTGACTCTTCTGAATTTCAGGCACGTTGCTGGTGTCTTCCATTGTGAAGACTGATGCAAAGAAGTTATTCAACTCCTCTGCCATTTCTTTACTCCCCATTATCAATTTTGCAGCTTTATTTTCCATCAGTCCAACGTCCACTTGCCACTTTCTTACTCTTTAAATAGCTGAAGAAACTCTTTTGTATTATTAGCTAGCTTACTTACCTATTTGATCTTATCGCATTTTTAGTTACCTTCTGTTGTTCTTTAAAAGCTTCCCAGTCCTCTGGCTACCCACTAATCTTTGCAATGCTATATGCCTTCTCGTTTAGTTTTATACTGTCCTTGAATTTTCCTGTCAGCCGTGGTTGCCTTTCTCCCCCTAGAATCTTTCTTCTTTGGAATGAAAAGGTTCTGCAACTTCTAAATTATTCCAATAAATTCCTGCCATTGCTGTTCCACCATCACCCCTGCTGGGATCCCTTTCCAGTCAGCTCCTCCCTCATGCCTCTGTATTCCCCTTTGCTCAGCTGTAATACCAACACATCCTATTTCACATTCTCCCTCTCAAATTCTAGATCAAAACTTATCATGTTGTGGTTGGTACCTCCTAGAGGTTCCTTTACCTTGAGTTCCCTTATCAAAGTTGGTTCATTACACAACACTAAATCCAGAATTGACTTTTCCCTGGTAGGCTCCACTACAAGCTGCTCTAAGAATCAATCTCGGAGGCACTCTACAAATTCCCTTTCTTGGGGTCCAGTACCAACCTGATTTTCCCAGTCTACCTGCATATTAAAATCTCCCATGACCATCGTAGCATTGCCTTTCTTACATGCCAATTGTATCTCCCGATGTAACTTGTATCCTATATCCTGGCTACTGTTTGGGGGCCTGTAAATAACTCCCATTAGGGTCTTTTTGCCCTTTGAATTTCTCAGTTCAATCCAATGACTCTACATCCTCTGATCCTGTCACCCCTTGCTAAGGACTGAACTTAATTCCATCACAACAGAGCAAGCCCACCCCCTCTGCCCACCTGTCTGTCTTTCCGATAGGACCTATAACCTTGAAGGTTCAGCTCCCAGCTCCGATCCTCTTGCAGCCACCTCTATGTAATTCCCACAACATCATACCTACCAATTTCTAACTGTGCCACAAGCTCATCCACTTTGTTCCTTATACTGCGCGCAATCAAATAAACACTTTTAATTTGGTATTCTTCTCCCCTCTCACACCGGTCCCGATTTTACCTAACCTTACTCTCTCTTATCCCATCCTTAAACTTTCCGTCCCATCAATTCTGGAGACTTCTGTAACTTCTCCTGCACTCTTTCCCTTTAACTCCACCCCGTACACTTCCAATTTGTTGACCCCCCCAACTGTTTAGTTTAAAGCTCTATCTACTGCCCTGGTTATACGGTTTGCCAGGAGTCTGGTTCCAGTGGAGTCCATCCTGTCGGAACTGTTCCCTCCTTCCCCAATACTGGTGCCCCTCACAAATTCAAACCATCTTCTTCCACACCAGTCTTTGAGCCACGCATTTAACTCTCTGGTCCTCTCAACCCTATGCCAATTTGCACGTGGCTCAGGTAGCAATCCAGAAATGATTACCTTCTTGGTTCTGCTTTTCAATTTGGTACCTCACTGTTCAAATTCCTTCAGCAGAACCTCTTTCCTCAATGTACCTACGTCATTGTTACCCACCGGATCTTTCCCCTCCTACTCCAAGTTGTTCTGCAGGTCAGACGAGATGTCCTGAACCAGTGCACCAGGCAGGCAACACAGCCTCGGGATTCTCGATCCTCGCGACAGAGAACAGTGTCAATGCCACTAACTATACTATCCCCAATGACAACTACATTTTTCTTCCCTGTACCCTGTCCAATGGCACCCTGAACCATGGTGCCCTGGTCAGGTTGCTCATCCTTCCTACAGTCCTCTAACTCAATCCTCATCTCTGCTCCTCTGCCTGCCTCACTAGCAGTCACACCCTCTACGTCAGCACGGACCATGTTGGAAGCAGTTACTCTAGCAGGCGTAACTGCCTCCAGAAGCACAGCATCCAGGTAATTCTTCCCATCTCTGATGTGCCTCAGCGTTTGAAGCTCAGACTCCAGGTCGTCCACTTTCAGCCTTCATGCATTACGCAATCATATATTTTATACATATATATATTAATATATATTATTATATATTATTATTATTATTATTATATATAAATATATATTAATATAAATATATATATAATAGAGAGAGAGAGAGAGAGAGAGAGAGAGAGAGAGAGAGAGAGAGAGAGAGGAAGTATTTACTTCCTTACAATTGATTTCTGCAATTTTGCAGATCTTGTATAGATGAGACTAATATGGTACCTGGCATGAACAGTTAACTGCTTTCTTTTGAGTTTTAAACTGATTTTGCCCCCTTCTCATTTTCTTGTCCTTAATGTAAACTTTAAGAATGAAATAACGAGATACAAAGTTACATTAAACATTGTATGGTGACGGGTGCTCCAGTGGAAGAGCATTTTCGGGATAGTGACCACAACTCCTTAAGTTTTAAAATCGCTTTGAATAAGGATATGTCCAGGCTTTGGGGGAAGAGACTATATTGGAGTAAGGCAAATAACAACAATAGTAGGGAGAGAAAATTTGGAGCAGTTACTGGACAAATCTGCAAGTGAAGTGGGTGTCATTTAAAGCCCAGTTGATCAAAGTTCATGATCAGCGTGCAGAGGAATAAGGGGGAGGGATAAGGATAACAAGATAAGAGGACAAAAGAAAAAGGAAGTGTATGCAAGGTTTAAAGGTACAATCAGGTTATTTGAGGAATATACACAAAGTAAGACAAAAAGTCAAGCACATGATCAAACAAAACAAAATCTAAGACATGTGAGGAAGTCTGTCAAAGTAAACTGTGGGATGTAGATCAGCCACAGAAATGGGCAGTGAAATGGCTGATGGAGTTTAATCCGAGCAATAGGATGTTACAATTTGGGTTGTTGAACATAAGGGGAAATATACAATTAATGACAAGACCCTTAACAGCATTAATATACAGCGGGAACTTGGGGTCCAAGACCATAGACCAAAAGTGTCAACATTAACCAGTGGTAAAAAAGGCTTATGGTATGCCTGCCTTCATTGGTTGAGGCATGCATTAAGAGAGTCAGGAATTCATATTGCAGCTTTAGAGCACTTTGGTTAGGTGACAGTTGGTTGTGTGCAGTCTGGTCGCCCCATTACAGGAAAGATATGAAGGCTTTGGAAAGGGTGCAGAAGAGGTATACCAAATGCTCCTTGGATTAGAGGGTATTAGCTATAAGGAGAGGATGGACAAACTTGCGATTGTTTTCACTGCAGCTATGAAGACTGGATGAAGGGCCTGTTCGTACGCTGCACTTTTCTAAGTTATATGCTCTATGTTCTCTTTCTAT
Organism: Okamejei kenojei; assembly: GCA_035221665.1. Lineage (NCBI taxonomy): Eukaryota > Metazoa > Chordata > Chondrichthyes > Rajiformes > Rajidae > Okamejei > Okamejei kenojei. Next base: position 90,126,245 of record CM069133.1, read on the forward strand.
GTTCTAAAAATGAAAATGCTAATTGTACAGCATTGAAATTCTAATTTTATATATAGCTAATACATAATGAACAAGTGTGGGATACATTTTAAATCCTAAGAACAAGCTGACCTGATAATGCTCAAGCAAGGATGAAGGGCCCTTATCATGGCATGGTCTGACTGATTCAATGTGTTTCAAACACTGCACAAAATATAAATCACATTATTTTACTTTTTGCCACCAATCTCACCAATTTGATTGTTTATACAGTATGTATTTTCGCTAATAGAATTAGAAGCAGAGGGTCATATCCCCACCAAAATTATTCCAACCAAAATACCTCCGGACAAACAGAATGAGTGGTGCTTGTCTTCCACTGAGAAGTGAGAAAACAAACTCAGAATGAGTACACCAAAACTCAGGTTATGGTGGGGAGGCCGTTACGTGGGTGGATATGGAGATGCTTGCATTCAGTATGCTCTTAGACACCACGTATCATCATTCCTTCCATCTCATATTTTGATCCCATCTTTCTCATATGACATTCTTATTAGGGGCCCGACTCTAGATATTGAAAACTCAATCCAGAACAGAGCGCTTAATCAAGAAAAATCTTTGATAACATTTTAGTCATGCCCAGTCATCCACCCAATCTTCCCGATAAATATCCATCTAATCACATCTATACACATAAATTATAATTTTAGCACAACCTCCAATTTAAAATAATTTGGGTGTTAGGTACATCAGTAAAGCAATGAGTCCAATAGGAGTGAAACACAACAATGGAACAGAGAGTAAAGACAGCAAAAAAAAGATAAACAAGATGGAGATGACAAAGTGGTAGTCAAAAGGATGAGCAGAATAAGCAGAAAATGTAAAATACAAATTGTAATTGATTACCAAACATTTCAAGTCTTCCTTACAGGAAAACAGGTTAATGATGTTAACTGACATGAATGTTAAATGCCAAATTGAATTCATAATGCAACAAAACAACCTTTATATTCACATGAATTATAAAATAATAACATACAAAATTAAAAGTAAAACATACCCGGTAGTTAAAATATTGCTCAACTTTTTCAAGTAAGGCATTGAGCTGGGTCCAACCCTTTGAGGGAACTTGACAGTAGATGGTCCCATCTGAACAGACGTTGGTAACGACTACATTGAGGTATACACCATTTTCCTGTAATCCAGCAACAATATAGACTGTAACCCAAACTAATTACCAAAATCCTTTGCAATTCTCATGGGTTTCATGACATGACTTGCTCAATTTTGATGAAAGGCCTTTTAGATCCACCTTTAATTTTTAGCTGCAACACTAAAAAAAAGCATATTTGCAGCGTTTCCTAAACATCCAACCATTAAGAATTATGAACTGTAATACAACTGAATTTTTGAAGCACCGGCAATAACTCAATGCATTAAGCACGACAGGGTGATAGTGACGGGTGTGGAGTGATGTTCAAACCCAGATCAGGATGTAGTGATCATTCTAAAACAAATCCCTATTTGCCTCATTTTTAATTGTGAAAGAGAAGAAGGTGGGGGGGGGGGGGGGGGGGGAGGGGTGAAATGGAGAGTTGACAAGAAGCCAGGGAAATGAGCAGAGATTAATCAAATAATTTCAATGATAGATACAACTACTATAAAGATTGGTGTGCAATTTGAAGCCATGCAAAAAGTAATTGCAAGAACAGAATACAATAATGAGATAGTTAAGAGTAAGAGTATGCGGGAGGACATCCAGGAAGAGGTTGAGAAAGAGGTGTTTAATTCGGGAGTCTGATAGCAGTGAGGAAGATGCTATTCTTAAGTTTAGACACATGGGCTTTTAAGCTCTTACATCTTCCCACAACATAGAAGAGAGAAAAGGGAATAGCCAGGTGACAGGCATCATTGATGATACTTCCAATTTTCTTGATGTAATGGTCCAGGGAGATGGACTGGATGGAAGGAAGAGACAAGATGGACTAGGCTGTATTCACCACTTTCTGCAGGTTGAGACACTTATGGGCGGAACAACTGCCAAACCAGACTGAGATGCATCCTCTTAGAATAACTCCCAGTATGCACCTATAGAAGGTGAAAAAATCCTTTGGAACTGCCTAATCTTCTCAGATGCCAAAGAAAGTAAGTTAGGTGATGTGCTTTCTTGATCACCATATCAATGTGAAGGATCCAAATCTATGATCCATGGAGTTGCTGGTAAAAGGGATGCCTACGAATTTGAGGCTGTCACCCATCTCTACAGCAGCTCCATTGATGAGGACAAGTCTGTTCAACCCCCTCCCTGCTTCCTTAGGTCGATCATCAACTCTAATCTTGCAGATATTAAGGGCCACCACACCATGACATTGGGTTCTGGTGTGGGACAAACGGTCTGGGAGTTTAGGGTTTAGGAAAAGCTAACAAGTGGGATTACATTCTTAAAGTGAAAAATGCACTACGTATTCTGAAATAAAACCATGCACTTCTGGAAAAAGATAATTATGAAAGTAACTGAAAACTTTACTGCATAATTGAATGGAAACTATTTTTGAAAGTAAAGTGCAAACTCTGAGAAAGGCTAAGATCACCTTTTTGAGCAATGCAGGAAACAAATATCTTAATATTTCATCTTTTAGCAGCACTTTCACATAAAGACTGACCTTCTAATAGAAGAACAAAGAATTTACCTTCAAATTCAGTCCAAGTATCTTGTCATATAAAGCCTTCAGGCATGCAGTATTGATGTTAAAATCATCATCCCCCGAAGTGTCATACAAAAGAACAAGCGGAACCTCGCTCCTTTCTAAGATTTCCATTAGCAATATCTTTCCACTAGCCAGGAGTTCAAAGGATTCCAATACACATGGCTCTTTGCAGAACACTTCAAGACCTAAAACACAAATAACCTCACTTTAACTAATCAGTTGTATCATCAAGCATACCTCCATTAAAAATTAAATTAAATGCCACAATCATAAAACTTCACTACTTACAGTGCAATCAGAAAGTATTCAGACCCCTTCACGTTTTCTACATTTTGTTACATTACAGCCGTATGGGCCTGTCCCACTTAGGCGACTGCAGGAGACTATGTGGTCGTCACATGTTCGCGGGTGGTTGCCGGGTAGTTGCTCCCTGGTCGTGAAGAGTTCCTGCATTCTGGGAGCTAGTCCCGGCCTCATTATGGTCGCTGCAAAATTTTCAACATGTTGAATAATTAGCGGTGACCAGAATGAAGCCGCCATGGAGAGTAGCGAGAATTCTCGTGCTGTAGGTGCAGTGGTAGTGGGTTACCGACCGACTGGCCATTACCGACCTATAATGTTACTGTCCGCCGAGCTTCACAGCCGTGTATCTTTGGCTTCTTAAAAGTTGTCTCCACTCCTTCTACCCCCTCTTTTAAAGGACTTACGTGACCCTTCACTTGAACTGTGCTTTTAACGTCTTAATTACAGCGCCAACCTTCCTGTTCGTCGCCGTGTGTCTGTATCAGATTTGCACCATGTCAATTTCACTCAGACAACGATTCCCCCTCCCGCTTGCCCTGTCCCCGGCCTGCATAACGTGTGTGTGTGTGTGTGTGTGCGCGCGCGCGCGCGTGTACGTGTGTGTGACACTCGCCGTTCCAGTCGCCGGTTTTTCAGGCGACTGCCAGCAACTTGACAGTCTCCGGCAGTCGCCTGAAAAATCACCTAAGTGGGACAACAGGCCCATTATTCTAACATGGATTAAATTAATTTTTTTTTATCATCAACCTATGCACAATACCACATAATAAAAAAGCAAAAACAGGTGTTTAGAAATTTTTGCAAAGTAATTAAAAATAAATAACTGAAATATTACATTTGCACAAGTATTCACACCCTTTACTCAGTACTTTATTGAGGCATCTTTGGCAGCGATTACAGCCTCACGTCTTCTTGGGTGTCGCTACAAGCTTGCCACACCTGTATTTGAGTAATTTTGTGGCAGTCCCTGGGGGTTAGGCCACTCCTTGGATTACCCCCCTCGCCTATTGAAGGACAGGGGCGTTGGCCTGCCACGGAGTTTCCCCAAGGTACCTGTGTGGCGTGTGCTCTCGCTGTGTGATTAAAGACTACCGTTTGAACCTGCCTGGCGTCTGGCCTTTTCCTGACCTCGTCCAGGCCGCTACAACTGTTGACCCCCGACGTGAGTACACCACCTCCATCCGTTTCGTTGAGGGCAAATACAACAGGGTGGCCTACGCCTTATCGTGATCTGCAGTTCAAGCGGTTCTCCAAGTCGCTGAGGGTATTAATTATATATACCCCTCCATTCCTTTCCCGTCCATATACCTATCCACTTTACTTTTAAATATTAAAATCGATTCTGCCTCCACCACTTCTGCTGGAAGCTCATTCCACACAGCCACCACCCTCTGAGTAAAGAAGTTCCCCCTCATGGTACCCCTAAACTTCTGTCCCTTAATTCTCATGTCATGCCCTCTTGTTTGAATCTTCCCTACCCTCAATGGGAAAAGCTTATCCACGTCAACTCTGTCTATCCCTTTCATCATTTTAAAGACCTCAATCAAGTCCCCCCTTAACCTTCTGCGCTCCAAAGAATAAAGACCTAACTTGTTCAACCTTTCTCTGTAACTTAGTTGCTGGAACCCTGGCAACATTCTAGTAAATCTCCTCTGTACTCTCTCCATTTTGTTGACATCCTTCCTATAATTAGGGACCAAAATTGTACACCATACTCCAGAATTGGTCTCACCAATGCCTTGTACAATTTTAACATACTTCCCTACTCCTATATTCAATGCTCTGATTTATAAAGGCCAGCACACCAAAAGCTTTCTTTACCACCCTATCTACATGCGATTCCACCTTCAGGAAACAATGCACAGTTATTCCTAGATCCCTCTGTTCCACAGCATTCCTCAATTCCCTACCATATACCATGTACATCCTATTTTGATTCGTGGGCTTGCGCATCCCTCCATCTGGGCGACAACGGCCCTGGTAGCCTCCCGCTTCATGTGGCACGGGCTGTGTATATGATGTTGGATGCGCACTTGCATCCAGTGCCAGACTGCCAAGGTGCAACGACACGTGTGCGCGCCGTTGCAGGAATTCAACATCCCTCGTCAGCGGTTCGACCACATTCACGTGGACATCGTGGGGCCGCTGCCCCGGGGCATGACCTATCCATTCACTGTCGTGGACCGCTTCACCTGGTGGCCTGAAGCCATTCCGCTACCTGATTCTTCAACTTGAGCCTTGGTGGCACACTGGATCGCACGGTTCGGGGTGCCACTGGACATAACATCCGACCGGGGGCCTCAGTTCACGTCGGAACTGTGGTCGGCCATGGCACGCCTCCTGGGGGTTCGTCTGCACCACACGATGGCGTATCATCCGCAGGCGAACGGAGTGGTGGAGCGGTTTCACTGTCGTGGGTTTCGCTGGGGATCCGCACTGCACCGAAAGAGGACTTGGCCTCCTCCTCCTCCGCCGAGTTGGTGTATGGCTCAACATTGACGGTGCCCGGGGAGTGCACGGAACCAGGTGGAGCAGCCTTTGGACACTCTGCAACGTCTTCGGCAGACAGTGGGCAAGCTGGAGACTCTGTTCCGGAGGACTGCCAGTTCGTCTTCCTGTGCAGGGATGCTCATTGGACACCTCTCCAGCGGGTCCCTTCCGAGTCCTAGAGTATGGCTCATCTACATTCGTCCTGGACAAGGGGGGTTGTCATGAGACTGTTTCGGTTGCACGGCTGAAGCCGGCACATATTGACATTGTGCAGCCGGTGCTGGTAGCGCGGCCCCGTAAGCGGGGGCGCACTCCTTCCAGGGTACCTCCTTCTCTGGCTACTCGGTCCCCTGCACCTGTTGGTCAGTTGCCTGTTCTTGTGCCGGGCATGGTGTGCACCCGGGCAGGCCGCCGTGTACGCCCTCCTGTCCGTTTTGTGCCTCGGGTACTTGTGGGGGGGGGGGGGGTCCCGTGGCGGTCCCTGGGGGTTAGGTCACTCCTTGGATCATCCCCCTCACCTATTGAGGGACAGGGGCGTTGGTCTGCCTTGGGGTTTCCTGAGGTCCCTGTGTGGTGTGTGGTCTCGCTGTGTGATTAAAGACTACTGCCTGGCATCTGGCCTTTTCCTGACCTCGTCCAGGCCGCTACAACTTCTCCCATTCTTCTCTGCAGATCTCTCGTTCTGTCAGGTTCGATGGGGATCGTCTATACACAGCTATTTTCAGGTCCCTCCGGAGATGTTCGATCGGGTTCAAGTCCAGGCTCTGGCTGGGTCACTCAAGGACATTCACAGACTTGTCACAAAGCCACTTCTGCGTTGTCTTGGCTTTGTGCTTAGGGTCGTTGTCCTGTTGGAAGGTGAACCTCCACCCCAGTCTGACATCCAGAAAGCTGAGCAGGTTTTCATCAAGAATCTCTCTGCACCTATCTCCGTTCATCTTTCCCTCATTCCTGACTAGTCTCCCAGTTCCTGCCGCTGAAAAACATCTCCACAGCATGATGCAGCCACCACCATGCTTCACCGTAGGTATGGCATTGGCCAGGTGATGAGCGGTACCTGGTTTCCTCCAGACGCTTGGCATTCAGGCCAAAGAGTTCAATCTTAGTTTCATCAGACCAGAGAATCTTGTTTCTCATGGCTTTTGGCAAATTCCAAGTCAGCTGTCATGTGCCGTCTAGGCACAATATAATTGTCCTTCTGGAAGGTTCTCCCATCTCCACAGAGGAACTCTGGAGATGTCAGAAGGACCATCAGGTTCTTGGTCACCTCCCTGACCAATTCCCTTCTCCCCTGATTGCTCAGCTTGGCCGGGCAGCCAGCTCTATGAAGAGTTCTTGTGGTTCCAAAGTTCTTCCATTTAAGAATGACGGAGGCCACTGTGCTCTTCAGGACCTGCAATGCTGCAGAAATTGTTTTATACCCTTCCCCAGATCTCTCAACACAATCCTGTCTCGAAGGTCTACGGACAATTCCTTCGTCTTCATGGATTGGTTTTTGCCCTGGCACACACCTGTCAACTGTGCGACCTTATATAGACAGGTGTGTGCCTTTCCAAATCATGTTCAATCAATTTAATTTACCACTGGTAGACTCCAATCAAGTTGTAGAAACATCTCAAGGATAATCAATGGAAACAGGATGAAACAAAGCTCAATTCTGAATGTCATAGCAAAGAGTTTGAATACATGTAAAGGTGATATTTCAGTTATTTATTTTTAATTATTACAAAAATTTCAAAACACCCGTTTTCACTTCTTCATTCAGGGGTAATGTGTGTAGATTGATGATAAATAAAATGAATTTAATCCATTTAAAAATAAGGCTGTAACGTGCCAAAATGTGGAAAAGGTGAAGGGGTCTGAATACTTTCTGAATGCATTGTTACATTTGAACCCCCCTTCTACATGACTTTATACCCAAAAGGATTGAACATTATTAATTTGCTCCTGTAGAGTCAGAGAAAACAGAAAGAGAAAAAACATTCCTGGAAAGGCTTACTTTTCACTTTCAAATTTACTTGTGCTTCTTTCCATCTAATATTTGATATTTACAAATTTGTCCTCCTCAACATTGAAAAACACAAACACACATAGGATGATTGTATTGCAGAGCACCTGTGCTCAGTTTGCAGGAGTGATCCCGAGTTACAAGTTGCCTGCCACTTTTATTCTTTATCTCACTCTGACCTGTCTGTGGACTTCTACGAGACCCAACGAATTGTTCACATACTTTCATCTGAACATATTTTAGCCTGCAGAAATCAATATCAAGTTCACCAACTTTAGACAACTCAATTCCTCTGTTTCATCTGGAGCAAAGAGGTCCTTCTGCAGTTGTACAGAGCCCTAGTGAGACCACACCTGGAGTATTGTGTGCAGTTTTGGTCCCCTAATTTGAGGAAAGACATTCTTGCTATTGAGGGAGTGCAGCGCAGGTTTACAAGGTTAATTCCCGGGATGGCGGGACTGTCATATGCTGAGAGAAACTGGGCTTATACACTCTGGAGTTTAGAAGGATGAGAGTGGATATCATTGAAACATATAAGATTGTTAAGGGTTTGGACACGCTAGAGGCAGGAAACATGTTCCCGATGTTGGAGGAGTCCAGAACCAGGGGCCACAGTTTAAGAATAAGGAGTAAACCATTTAGAACAGAGACGAGGAAACACTTTTTCTCACAGAGAGTGGTGAGTCTGTGGAATTCTCTGCCTCAGAGGGTGGTGGAGGCAGGTTCTCTGGATGCTTTCAAGAGAGAGCTAGATAGGGCTCTTAAAAATAGCGGAGTCAGGGGATATGGGGAGAAGGCAGGAACGGGGTACTGATTGGGGATGATCAGCCATGATCACATTGAATAGCGGTGCTGCCTCAAAGGGCCAAATGGCCTACTCCTGCACCTATTGACTACTGTCTATTGACTGGCCATTTTTGCCTACAGGGCAGGTCAGACTGTACAATATAATGCAAACATTGCAACATAAGCAATACATTACACAAACAAAAGAGTTTAACTGCTCAACGGCCGCAATATTTTACTGAGAGAAAAATAATTTATACCACCCAATGTCAAACCCCACCTTCCTCTGCTCCCAAGACTAACATGGTTTTCTCACTCTATTCTGAAGAAGGGTCGAATACCTGAAAAGTTATCTTTCCACAGATGCTGCATGACCTGTTAAGTTGTTCCAGCATTATGTTTTAATTTTTGAGGAAAATTGCTTCTCATTAGGAAACAATTGCGGGAAGGACCAGTGCACTGATGTGATAAGGAACAAATTGGGCATAACATACCCATCAACTATTATCCCTTGCTACAAAAAGAAACTGCCAGAAGAACTCAACAGATTAGACAGCATATATTTTAGATCTAATGTGACACTCTCTCTTGGATCCCAAGGACTAACATTTTTGATCCGTCTACCAATTATGAGCTTGCCAATCAACTCTCGTTGCTACCTCCTGGAAAGATAGAATGAAGATAGTCAACACGACCATCTCTGACAGTCATGCCTATTCTCCAATTAATTGGTGCATTTCAATGTGAATTATACTAATATTTAGAATTGATTCCAATAAAAACAAACTTAAATTCATTAGCGTGCACTTAATCAATTTAAATTATTATTATTTTTAATGTAAAATTATAGCAAAATTACAATAATTTTTGAATGTTTGCAAATGTGAAATACATTTCAAATATTCAATCCCAATGGGAGCTTTGGCAGCCAGTAAACCTGTGGTACGACCCCACCAGCTATCAAAGTCACAAGGGAGTGGAAACCTATTATTAACATTCAGGCTTCCTTCTACGCTGGTTCTCATGCCAGATGTTTCACCCCAAGAAGCAGGTGGCTGCTCAGTGGAAGACTCAGTTTGACAATTTAATGGAGATTATGGATTGTTATACTTTTTCCTGCAGGCTAATGTCTAATAATGTATTGGTCTTCATGCTGCTGACGTTGACTTAATTTTAGAAACCTCAGAGAACCTTTCTACTCAGCACAGTAGTATTGTGCAAATGTGCTTAGCTATTGTCAATAAATGACAAAAACAAAATCAACCTTTTGTGCTAAAGATTCTGTGCTGAATGTTCAACGGATTAGTACTACAGACTGGCTAACTGACTTCCAACAGGTTAAACATTTTCTCGACAAGAGTAAGTCACTAATGTTACCCCCATTTATTATATTGTAATTTATCCAAGGGGAAATGTAGTGCTGACATCCTACTAGTCAATATAGAAGATTTGGTATAATGAAGTTTTGATGCAATTATTTGCCTTAAGAGATATTTGGGTAATATTTGACTCACTCCCTTGGGTAAAGGGAAAATGTGACAACCTATATTCTACACTCCCTATCTTTATCTTCACTTTACCTGCAAGTACTTCAGTTTAGCTTGATTGTATTATGTATAGTATTATCTGACTGGATTGGATGGCAGGCAAAACAATGCTTTTCATTGTGCCTCGGTACACATTACAATAATAAATCTAAAGCTAAAGAGAGGACAAATGGGACTACTTTCTTGGGAAATGGCATGGACCCAACTGACCAAATGATCTCCTGTGTTATAAGATGTTGATGAATACAAAATGATCATTGTGCCCACTATATCATTGAACTTGAATCTTGCCACATTACAAACGAATCTTGTGAACACAAATTTGTTCTGTAGAAACCAAGCTTATCAGTTGGTTATATTTGTAACTTCTCAGCTGATCATCGGGTTGAATATCTTAAACCAGCTCCTGGCATAGACCAAAGCTCATGATCCAATTGCAAATGAGCAAGAATAATTTTGTGGAAAATAAATGTATGCTTTAAAACCAGGATTGGACTATCCTAAAGATATCATAAGGATTGTAAATAGCTAAAATTTTGCCAAAGTGACTGATCATAACAAGTTTTTATGCAACTGGATGGAAACAAATAATGTTGGTAACAGATTACGTTCATGCAGATAGAATGAAAATAAAGGAGTGGCCACATAAATGATTGCACAACAAATGAATTTGGAATCTAGTATCTGAGGATTTTCAGGTAGAATAATTATAATTTGTCTGTGCACATTGAACAAATCGGGAAATATTATCAAGTCCTCACAACAAGCTATGGATATCCTTTGCTGGAGGAAAAAAATGTTGTTTCCATAACCAGCATTCAGTTCACCATTGATCACAACTATTATACATTAAAAAAAACCTCTTCTGCATACAGATATATCTTTCACACTAATTCCAATACAAAACCAAAATGCTTCAATTTTCCCTGCAATAGTATTTTCGGAGACATGAGAGTCATGGTTGTTCTTACCTCAAGATCTCAAAGAAACATAAACATTTTAGCATGGATATCAGGTTCAGGAGAGAATAATGCCCCTGTCCCACTTAGGAAACCTGAATGGAAGCCTCTGGTGACCTTGCGCCCCACCCAAGGTTTTGGTCACTCGCCTGGAAAGCCTCGACCGAAGCGTGAGCCGCATCTACTGACCAAAGATCCTACAGGATCTTTGCTACCGACCGCGCGCACACACACATCGCGAAGGTGGGGGCCATGGACAGCGGAGGAGTGCTTCTGCGTGATGAAGAGGAAGGTAAACGGCTGCCACAGAGCACGGTAAGTCCTTTAGAGAGCGGGGGAGAAGGGGAGTGAGAAGGGGAGAGAGAGAGAGAAGGGGAGAGAGAGAGAAGGGGAGAGAGAGTGAGAAGGGGCGAGAGAGAGAGAAGGGGCGAGAGAGAGAGAGAAGGGGCGAGAGAGAGAGAGAGGGGAGAGAGAGAGAGAGAGAGAGAGGAGGAGAGAGAGAGAGAAGGGGAGAGAGAGAGAGAGAGAGAGAGAGGAGAGAGAGAGAGAGAGAGAGAGAAGGGGGGGAGAGAGAGAGAGAGGGGAGGAGAGAGAGAGAAGGAGAGAGGAGAGAGAGAGAAGGGGGAGAGAGAGAGAGAGAGAGAAGGGGGGAGAGAGAGAAGGGGGGGAGAGAGAGAAGGGGGGGAGAGAGAAGGGGGGAGAGAGAGAAGGGGGAGAGAGAGAAGGGGGGGAGAGAGAGAGAAGGGGGAGAGAGAGAGAGGGGAGAGAGAGAGAGAGAGAAGGGGGGGAGAGAGAGAGAAGGGGAGAGAGAGAGAGAGGGGGGAGAGAGAGAGAAGGGGGGAGAGAGAGAGAAGGGGGGAGAGAGAGAGAAGGGGGAGAGAGAGAGAAGGGGGGGAGAGAGAGAGAAGGGGGAGAGAGAAGGAGTGGAGACAGTTTTAAGAAGTTTAATAATAAAGTTAGTGGGCATTTTACCTTCCGGCGGATCTTCTAGGTCCTGAAAACCAAAGATCCTATAGGATCTTTGCTGAAAAGTCCAATGAGCCAATCAAAATGGCCAGTCAACGAAGGAGATTGCTTTTGACTGCCTGTAAGTAAATAGCGACCCCACTCCACTGGCTTCGAACAAACGGCAACCTATTTTTAGTCTCCGCCAGTTTTGATTTTGTTTAAATAATCGCAGGAACATAGAATAAGCCTCGACTACGCAGAAACCACTTTCGACCATTAAGGAGAGCGACCAAAACCTCCAGGAACCTCACGGAAACCTTGGATGGTGCGCAAGGTCACCAGATGTTTCCGTTCAGGTTTCCTAAGTGGGACAGGGGCATAAGTTGCAAATTGTAATAATTGAATGAAATGAAGAATGAAATACCAATTTTAAATTTTGGCTTGGAAGTCTACGAAACAACCACGAAGACGCATTAAAACACAGTTTTACTTGCCTGCCAGTTTGCACTTAGCAGCCTGAAAGGGCAAGGAGCAAAATCTTCGATCTAGCTTGTACAACTTGGCCTTGTCAACAACCTCATTAAACCCATGGTCCACGAAGAACACCTGAAAGAAAAACACGAAAGTTGCAAATAGATTTGTGCCAATTATGACCTTTCTCAATCTGAAAATTGCCTGGAATAGAATATAAATAGTTGCTGGAAACATACAAATCAGATATATGGTTGTGATAGAAAGAATTTAAATACTAACAAGGTCGTAAACCTATATCCATTGTATCCAGAAATCTATACAGATTTCTTCTGTATTTCTACCCATTTTCCCTTTATATTAAAATGTCTTTGCTTCTCCACAGATGCTGCCTTATCTGTCTATTCTTAATTTTGGTTTTGTTACATTAGAAATATACCCCACACACATCATTTCCACCCCCACTCCCTCCCAGAATCTTGTGATGTCTTATTCCAACTTGAGCCAGCACATGCAGTGACAACTACTTCTAAAATATGGTACTCCCAAAATTGGAGTACTCTCAATTCGCACATAGAGATCATAAAACTATGTACACAACACATTTAACATTGAAGAGTGTACCTTGGTAGCTCACAATGGGAGCAAGATAACCAATTACGAGGGAATCTTTGAGGTTGGGACAATAAAAATAATTAGTTCAGTCTGATAATATTTAACTAAAGACATTTTTAACAATGTCGGGATAAGATTATTGGACTAGTGTAAAGAGTGGTGACCATTAGTGATGGCAAGAATGTGAAAGCACTGTAAGGAAACCCCTTTATAGCTTTGAATAAAGTTAGGGCAAAGGACAAAGGACATTTATTATCACACACACCAATTGGTGTAGTGAAATTTGACTTGCCATTGCAGCACACGAATAAAAATAAGACACAACATTAAAGAAATTAACAATAAACATAAAAACATCCCCCCACAATGGTTCCCACTGTGAGGGAAGGCAGCAAAGTCCAGTCCCATCCCCTGTTCACCCATAGTCGGGCCTATTGAGGCCTCCGCAGTCGCCGCTATGGCAGCCCGATGCTTCAGGCCCTCTCGCTGGATGATGGAACTCCGGCGTCGCAAGAACACTCTCAGCGGCTCGGAGTATCTGGAGCGGCCGTTTCCTCCCCGGAGACTGCGGCTCCCAAAGTCCAACGGCCGCGCCGGTCTGAGCTCCGACACTGGTGATCCCAGCGAGAGATCCCAGGCTCCACGATGTTTCAAGTTCAGCGCCGCCCACGGCTGGACACCCGCAGCCACAGTTCCTCGGATGTTGGAGTTGACGGTCTCAGCACTCCGGAGCCCACCGCACGGCGACCCGGATAAAGCATCGCCTGCTCCACGATGGTGCTTCAGCGCTGTGCCGCCGCCGCCGCCGCCGAAGGTGAAGTTCTGGCTGGTCCCTGCAGGAAAACGCCGCTCCAGACTGTTGGTAGGCCGCGAGGGCGAGACGAAAATACCACTCGGAGAAAACCCACATCTACGACCAGGTAGGGACTATGAAAAACAGTTTCCCCCTTTCCCCCACCCACCCCCCACATAAAAAGACGAGAAGACCTCCAAAACAAACACTTTTATCTCACTGAAAATAAAAAAGGGTGAAAGGACTAACAGCTGCTGGCAGGACAGCCATACTCGACGGCGCCCCCGTAGATACAGATAGATTACAAAATGAATGGACTAAAAATTGTTTCTACAGGGTTTGTCAACAAAATAGAGAGAGTACAGAGGAGATTTACTAGAATGTTGCCAGGGTTCCAGCAACTATGTTACAGAGAAAGGTTGAACAAGTTAGGTCTTTATTCTTTGGAGCGCAGAAGGTTAAGGGGGGACTTGATTGAGGTCTTTAAAATGATGAAAGGGATAGACAGAGTTAACATGGATACGTTTTTCCCATTGAGGGTAGGGACGATTCAAACAAGAGGGCATGACATGAGAATTAAGGGACAGAAGTTTCGGGGTAACGTGAGGGGGAACTTCTTTACTCAAAGGGTGGTGGCTGTGTGGAATGAGCTTCCAGCAGAAGTGGTGGAGGCAGGATCGATTTTAACATTTAAGAGTAAAGTGGATAGGTATATGGACGTGAAGGGAATGGAGGGGTATGGTCTGAGTGCAGGTAGATGGGACTAGGGGAAAACAAATGGTCGGCACGGACTGGAAGGGCCGAGAGGGCCTGTTTCCGTGCTGTAATTGTTATATGGTTTGTTGTTATATGGTTCCAAGGATAAGTGTGTTGGAGTGGGAAGAGAAATTATTAAAGGAAACTCTGACTGAATATTGTAGTTCCATCAACATAATTACAGAGTGGTATTGAAGAAGGGCATGATCAAGTCAAAATTTGAGGCGAAGTATTATATTTAAACATACGCACAATACTTAGTGGAAATACCTCAAAAGATGACAATAGAAGCTACTGGGCAAATATTAAATACAAGGAAGGACAATATCTACTATCTGTCACTTCTGTTTCCACGCATATATTTAAAAGGTTTGAGACAATGTTATGCAAAATATAAGTAACAATATAAAAACATTAAATATGACTGCAGTTACTTATGAGCACTAACCACATGTTCAAAATTGTAACTTGCATTTTAGCATACTTTGAGAAGAGGCTCAACTGGAAACAGCTGAAGTTAAAGTCAAATTTGTCCCATTGCCGCCTGTTTGCTGTTTGTCACAGGAAATAATAACAGTAGGAAAAGCATTTAAACATACTCCTGAGCCCACTTTTACCCTGAAACAGGATTTTGAAACTAATTTACCTCAATATATGGATGACGTTGAAAATTAAACTGTTCCTACCATGTGAAAACTGCAGCTTTTAGAATAGTTACCAGTACCTTGACTTTCTCTGCTTCCATAGCAACAATCTGTGCTCTTAACCAGGCGTCCTCTTCAGCACCAATAGCCACAAGTTGCCCTACATTTGGTGAACTCAATGGCATTAGGTCAACAGTGTAGGTGTAGTACTCTTTCATGGAATCTTCCATTTGCTCAAGAGCTCCAGAATACTCTGGCCCAATGTATCTGAAAGATATTTTATTGTCATACTTAGTCTTTAAATGTTAATATTTCCGTGTAAAATTCATTGTTTCTAAAAAGGACTTTCAAGGCAGCTCTAAAAAGTTTTCGATACAGGCTATGCATTTACCAGTGACTATTTGATGTAGTCAAAGGTTTAAATTTGATTTGATAAATCAAACAATTTGATTTAAATAGAGACACAAGGAACTCCAAGTGCTGGTTTATATATAAATGACAATGGAGTAACTCAGCAGGTCAGGCAGCATCTCTGGAGAACATGGATGTGTGAAGTTTTGGGTCAGGACCTTTCTTCAGACTAGATTGTGGTGTGGTGGTGGGGGGGGGGGGGGGGGGGGGTGGAAGAAAGAACTGGAAGAGAGGTGGCGGCAGAACAAAGCTTGGCAAGTAATAAGTGGATACAGGCAAAGGAGATTTGTTGATAGGATGATTGGTGGACAAAGGGTAGAGATGAAGAGACAAAAAGTGTGAGGGAAGGACAGAAGAGGTTTAAATTGTGAAGCCAGAGGACAGAATACAGGTGAATGGGACAGGGGGAAGGGGAGAAATCGGCACAAATCCGGATGAGATACCAGGATGTGTTAGGAAGTTAGTTACTTGAATTGGGAGAATTCAATACCACAAGGTTGCAAGATACCCAAATGGAATACAATGTGCTGTTCCTCCAGTTTGTGTCTACTCTCAGCTTGGCAATGGAGGAAGCCCAGGACAGAAACATCAGAATGGGAAAGGAAGTTAAAATGGTTAGCAACCACAAGATCCAGCAGGCCTTGGCAGATCGAGAGCGCACTGTCGGTGATCACCAGTCCCTATACCCCCTGTGTCACAGCACCTGTCCCAATACCTCCTCCCTTAAAGTACCTGCACACATATCTTCTCGCTCACATCCATCCAGGGACCCCTGCAGTACTTGCAGGAGACAGGTTCACATGTATATCCTCGAACCTCATCTACTGCATTCGGCAAAGACCAAGTGCAGACTACGTGATCGTTTCGTCGAACACTTGCACTCTGTCTGGCTGAGCTCCTGGTTGCTAACCATTATAACTCTCTTTCCATTGCCATATTGAGCTTTCTGTTCTGGGCTTCCTTCTTGCCAAAGTGAGGTTATACGCAAACTGGAGGAACAGAACCTCATATTCCACTTGTATAGCCTACAACCCAAAAGTGGCATGTAGAATTCTCCACTTTCAGGTAACTAACCTACCAACACCCCCCCCCCCCCCCCCCCCCCCCCCCCCCCCCCCCCCCCCCCACACACACCTGTATCCAACTATCGTTTTGTAGGTTTTAACCTGCCCCACCTCTCTTCACCCTCCCCCCACCCCCAACCCAACACCACAGTCAGTTTGAAGAAGATTCCCAACCCAAACATCACGTATCCATGTTCCATGAAGAAGCAAGGAACTGCAGATGCTGGTTTACAAAAAAAAGGACACAAAGTGCTGGAGTAACTCAGCAGGTCAGCCAGCATGGATAGGTGATGTTTCAGGTCAAGACTCTTCTGCAGACTGATTGTAGGGGATGAGGGGAAACTTTATTGTTTGCACTAACTTTCATCCTGGCCTCAAATTTGCCTGGACTATTTCTGACAAATCTTGATACCCTTTCTTGATCTCTCTTGTCTCCATCACAGGGGACAGACAAACAACTGTCATCTACTGCAAACCTATCAACTCAGAGTTATCTAGACTACACTTCTGCCCACCCTGCCTCTTGCACCCTGCCTATTCCCTACTCATAATTCCTCCGTTGCCACTGCATTTGCTTCCAGGATGAGGCTTTCCATTCTAGGGCATCCATGATGTCCTCCACCTTTAGTAAAGATGGTTTTGCCTCCTGCTGTCAGATGAATCCCTCACCAGTGTCTCCTCTACCTCGCAAAGTTCTGCTATCATTCCCCATCCCCTAAACCAGGGGTCGGCAACCTACAGACCATAGGTCTGATCCGGCCCGTAACCCAAAATCATCCAGCCCGGCAGGTGTTTTGTTTTTAAATTCGTTTTCGCGACTAGTCCCGGGCCTTGCAGGCGACTGGGGCGCTACAGCCAGTCCCGGGGCATGCAGGCGACTTGGAAACTGCAGAAAACGAATAGAAAAATACGTGAAAACTATGTATTATTAGCACGTTATAACAGGGACTCGCAGGAGTCCAGCCAAGAATCAGTCGGAACCCAAAGATGTGTGAACTAAACGTATTGATTACTATTAGAGTGCTGCTCCCTACTCCTCAAAAGGGCACGGGCGTTCCCCGACCTTAAATACCCCCAACGGTCAACCCAGTGAACTGCGCCTCCTATAATGTCTGCTGTAAGACCCTGTTGTAACTAGCACAATTAATACACATCCGACACCCATGACATCTTGTAAGAAGAGTTTCTTTCCAACAACCAACGGAAATTTCTAGGTCACTTGACCTCAGTCATGAGGCACAGGCACATAGACCAGCTTCTGCTCTTGGCCTCAAGGGGCGCTGGCATTTATATTACATTTACATTACATCTCCCCCTTCAACTTTATTTACATGACATCTCTCCCTTCAACGCTGGGATCACAAATTGTTTAATACTAATAAATTTAACCTTTTATCAATTTAATGTGGATAACAAACTATTTTCAATACTAATATTGATGACAAATACAAACTTTACATCTCCCCCTTCAACTTTGGGGTTTCATTTCCGTGTACGTCCACAACATATAAATGAAAATACAGTACTATTAAAGCCATTTAGATTTGCCTTCATGTAATTCCGCACAATTCACATATATTTTCCTTCAATACTCTTTTGCAGTCAATTTAAATTCTGCTTATGAACTTTGATATCCACATAAATTATGGCCCTGTCTCACTGTGCGAGTTGACCCACGAGGTACCCGAGTGACAGACTCGTGGCTGTGCACGAGACTGCAAGTTTATGATCAAGTGTGTAACCGAGTTCCCACGGGTATGTCATTGCTGCGATGTTCCTAGTTCCTCTCCCGAGTTAGCAAGTTCCTCTCCCGTTACTCTTGAGCCAACCGTGAATGAAGGTATGTTTTAATAAAGCAACAATGTTAAAATACATCTCCATCCTGTGGTTTTGAGTTATTTCAGCGCGGCGGCATCTATTGATATGACCTACAATGGGAAAATGCGCATCCTCCAGTAACCAAGCATTTCTTGTTGTTTTATGTTTTTAAATACTTTTTTGCAATGGATCTCTATTTTAAATAATTTTAAAAAAGGAAGCAGCCCGGGTGACTGACATTGAGCGGCCGCCGGGACCCGACAGCAGACACACACACACACACACACACACACACACACACACACAGAGATACACACAGACAGCAGGACTGGCCGCCACTTCGGAGGAAGGAAGCAGCTCGGGTGACTGACATTGAGCGGCCGCCGGGACCCGACAGCAGACACACACACACACACACACACACACACACACACACACAGAGAGAGAGAGATACACACAGACAGCAGGACTGGCCGCCACTTCGGAGGAAGGAAGCAGCTCGGGTGACTTTGAGCGGCCACCGGGACCCGACAGCAGACACACACACAGATAGACAGAGAGGGAGAGAGAGAGAGAGAGAGACACACACACACACACACACACACACACAGAGATACACACAGACAGCAGGACTGGCCGCCACTTCGGAGGAAGGAAGCAGCTCGGGTGACTTTGAGCGGCCACCGGGACCCGACAGCAGACACACACACAGATAGACAGAGAGGGAGAGAGAGAGAGACACACACACACACACACAGATACACACAGACAGCAGGACTGGCCACCACTTCAGAGGAAGGAAGCAGCTCGGGTGACTTTGAGCGGCGGCCGGGACCCGACAGCAGACACACACACAGATACAAAACAGATAGACAGAGAGGGAGAGAGAGAGAGAGAGACACACACACACACACACACACACACACACACAGAGATACACACAGACAGCAGGACTGGCCGCCACTTCAGAGGAAGGAAGCAGCTCGGGTGACTTTGAGCGGCCGCCGGGACCCGACATCAGACACACACACAGATACAAACAGATAGACAGAGAGGGAGAGAGACACACACACACAACTCAGCGGACCAGGCAGCATCTCTGGAGAGAAGGAATAGAGTCGAGACCCTTCTTCAGACTTACCCGAAATGCCACCCATTCCTTCGCTCCAGAGATGCAGCCTGTCCCGCCGAGTTACTCCAGCATTGTGTGTGTCTATCTCCGGTGTGAACCAGCATCTGCAGTTCCTTCCCAATCCCACACTCTCGGCCCCGGGGGGGGTGGATGGAGCATCACACGTGGCCACATCCCACCCACCACCCCAGACTTGCCCCTTCAGCAGGTCTTTAAGCCGTTCATTGAGACAGAGTGAAGCCACGGGGCAGGGGCCTCAGTAATAAAGGACAAGTGGCAGAAAGGCCGAAGATAGACACAAAATGCTGGAGTAACTCGGCGGGACAGGCTGCATCTCTGGAGCGAAGGAATGGGTGGCATTTCGGGTAAGTCTGAAGAAGGATCTCGACTCTATTCCTTCTCTCCAGAGATGCTGCCTGGTCCACTGAGTTACTCCAGCATTTTGTGTCTATCTTTGGTTCAGTCTTTACTCGAGCAAAAGAACAGATTATTAAAGTTCCCACGGTAGACTCACGAGACACTAAGATAAACGCACGGGGCCACTACGTTATTACAACGAGTTTAAATGTTTCCATTTTTAACTTGAACAGTTAATTTGACTCGTGGAAAAAATCAAACATGTTTGATTTTTTTCACGAGTTAACAAGTTTCCCGAGTACCTGCCGTTAGCGCCACGAGTCGATAAGTTGCTCGTGCGAGTTCCGACGTTCCCGCTACGTGATCACCACAAGTGAAAACTCGGGGTCACTCGTGGGCCAACTCGCACAGTGAGACAGGGGTTTACATTAGAATCAATTAAGAGTGCTGCTGTTTTCCACTTTAACCTCAAAACCTACAAACTCTAGGGTTCTGTCTCATTGCCTCTCTCTGCTTCTGGGAGACTGGCTCCTGCCTCTCGGCCATCGTGTCGTCTGGGGGACTGGCCCCTTCGGGGAAACTATTTCTTGCTTCTGGGAGACTGGTTCCTCCGTCTACGTTTCTCACGTCTGGGAGACTGGCTCCTCTGTCTAAGTTTCTCACGTCTGGGAGACTGGCCCCTCTGTTTAAGTTTCTCACGTCTAGGAGACTGGCTACAGATGGCCTATCCCCGGCTACAGGTGGCCTACCCCCGGTTACAGGGCTCTATCCTGGGCTACAGGGCTTTACCTGGGCTTACTCTCCGCCTTGTCTCGGAGACTTGCTCCATCTGGGAGGCTGACTCCCTCTTCAAAAAAACATTTTTCGCTCTTTCGATTTCTGTTGCTAGACCTGCACTTCAACTTAACTTTCAAAGCAATTTTTTTTACTCTTTTGTTTCCTGCATAATAACTCAGCTCATGGGAGAAATTGATTTTTAGGCACGGGTGAGGGTCCAGGGCGGTGACTAGCACAATGAATACATGTCCGTCACACATGACATCTTGTAAGAAGAGTTTATTTTCAACAACTAACTGAAACTTCTAGAAGGTCACTTGACCTCAGTCACGAGGCATAGGCACATAAACCAGCTTCGGCTCTTGGCCTCAAGGGGCGCTGGCATTTACATTACATTAGCATTACACCTCCCTCACCGAGACACCTAACTCCTCCCTCCAGAGCCAAGGGTTCGCTCTGCCCGTGGCCTACCACCAGGTGCTGCCACATTGTATTATTACTAATTACTAATTTAGTTAGTATGTATATTATTAACTCCATTTATTAACTATCCACTCACAAACATGGGTCATAGAAACATAGAAATTAGGTGCAGGAGTAGGCCATTCGGCCCTTCGAGCCTGCACCGCCATTCAATATGATCATGGCCGATCATCCAACTCAGTATCCCGTACCTGCCTTCTCTCCATACCCTCTGATTCCCTTAGCCACAAGGGCCACATCTAACTCCCTCTTAAATATAGCCAATGAACTGGCCTCAATTACCCTCTGTGGCAGAGAGTTCCAGAGACTCACCACTCTGTGTGTGAAAAAAAGTCTTTCTCATCTCGGTCTTAAAGAATTTCCCCCTTATTCTTAAGCTGTGACCCTTGTCCTGGACTTCCCCAACATCGGGAACAATCTTCCTGCATCTAGCCTGTCCAACCCCTTAAGAATTTTGTAAGTTTCTATAAGATCCCCTCTTCAATCTCCTAAATTCTAGAGAGTATAAACCAAGTCTATCCAGTCTTTCTTCATAAGACAGTCCTGACATCCCAGGAATTAGTCTGGTGAACCTTCTCTGCATTCCCTCTATGGCAATAATGTCCTTCCTCAGATTTGGAGACCAAAACTGCATTCAATACTCCAGGTGTGGTCTCACACAAGACCCTGTACAACTGAAGTAAACCTCCCTGCTCCTATACTCAAATCCTTTTGCTATGAAAGCTAACATACCATTCGCTTTTTTCACTGCCTGCTGCACCTGCATGCCCTACTTTCAATGACTGGTGTACCATGACACCCAGGTCTCGCTGCATCTCCCCTTTTCCTAATCGGCCACCATTTAAATAATAGTCTGCTTTCCTGTTTTTGCCACCAAAGTGGATAACCTCACATTTATCCACATTATACTGCATCTGCCAAACATTTGCCCACTCACCCAGCCTATCCAAGTCACCTTGCAGTCTCCTAGCATCCTTCCTCACAGCGAACACTGCCCCCCAGCTTAGTGTCATCCGCAAACTTGGAGATATTGCCTTCAATTCCTCTCATCCAGATCATTAATATATATTGTAAATAGCTGGGGTCCCAGCACTGAGCCCTGCGGTACCCCACTAGTCACTGCCTGCCATTGTGAAAAGGACCCGTTTACTCCTACTCTTTGCTTCCTGTTTGCCAGCCAGTTCTCTATCCACATCAATACTGAACCCCTAATACCGTATGCTTTAAGTTTGTATACTAATCTCTTATGTGGGACCTTGTCGAAAGCCTTCTGGAAGTCCAGATATAGCACATCTACTGGTTCTCCCTTATCCACGCTACTAGTTACATTCTCGAAAAATTCCACAAGATTCGTCAGACATGATTTACCTTTCGTAAATCCATGCTGACTTTGTCCAATGATTTCACCACTTTCCAAATGTGCTGCTATCCCATCTTTAATAACTGACTCTAGCAGTTTCCCCACTACCGATGTTAGACTAACTGGTCTGTAATTCCCCGTTTTCTCTCTCCCTCCCTTCTTAAAAAGAGGGGTTACATTTGCTACCCAAATCCTCAGGAACTACTCCAGAATCGAGAGTTTTTTATCACTAATGCATCCACTATTTTGAGCATTCCTTAAGTATGGGATGCAGCCTATGCCTGGGGATATCGGCCTTTAATCTATTCAATTTACCCAACACCACTTCCCGACTAACCTGGATTTCACTCAATTCCTCCTTTGACCCGCGGTCCCCTGCTATTTCCGGCAGATTATTTATGTCTTCCTTAGTGAAGACGGAACCAAAGTGGTTATTCAATTGGTCCGCCATATCCTTGTTCCCCATGATCAACTCACCTGTTTCTGACTGCGAGGGACCTACATTTGTTTTAACTAATCTCTTTCTCTTCACATATCTATAAAAACTTTTGCAGTCAGTTTTTATGTTCCCTGCCAGTTTTCTTTCATAATCTATTTTTCCTTTCCTAATTAAGCCCTTTGTCCTCCTCTGCTGGTCTCTGAATATCTCCCAGTCCTCTGGTATGCTGCTTTTTCTGGCTACTTTGTACGCATCATCCTTTGCTTTGATACTATCCCTGATTTCCCTCGTTATCCATGGATGCACTACCTTCCCCGATTTATTCTTTTGCCAAACTGGGATGAACAATTTTTGTAGTTCATCCATGCAGTCTTTAAATGTCTTCTATTGTATATCCACCGTTTTAGAATTAATTGCCAGTCAATCTTGGCCAATTCACGTCTCATACCCTCAAAGTTACCTTTCTTTAAGTTCAGAACCATTGTTTCTGAATTAACAATGTCACTCTCCATCCTAATGAAGAACTCAACCATATTATGGTCACTCTTGCCCAAGGGGGCACGTACAAGACGGCTAACTACCCCTTCCTCATTACTCAAAACCCAGTCTAAAATAGCCTGCTCTCTCGTTGGTTCCTCTACATGTTGATTTAGAAAACTATCCCGCATACATTCCAAAAAATCCTCGTCCTCAGCACCCCTGCCAATTTGATTCACCCAATCTATATGTAGATTGAAGGTCCTGGGCCCTATGCAAAAAAAGGCTGCCGACCCCTGCCCTAAACGGTAACAAAAATAGAACTCCTCTGGTCCTCAAACCTCAGCCCACCAGCCTCCGCATCCAACATATCATCCTCCGACATTTCCATCACCTCCAACGTGATCCCACCATCAGTCACATCTTCCCATCACCACCCTTTTTGTTTTCCCGCAGAGACCACTCCTCCACAACTCCTTGATTCACTAATTCCTTCCCACCCAATCCACCCCATCCCCACGTACTGCCACCGTACGAGTTGCAACACCTGTCCCTATATCTTCCCCACCCCACCCCTACTGTTCCCACCAGAGACCCCAGAAGACCATACAGGTGAGACACAGTTCACGTGCACCTTCCCTAAGCTCAACTACTACATACAGAGTTCTCAATGTGCTCTCTGTTCATCAGCAAGGCCAAGCGTAGAATTGGCGACCATTTCGCCAAATACGGTACTTTCCTTGACAGTATGAACATTGAATTCTCTCATTTTAGGTAACGACCACCTCTTCTTCTCTATCTCTCCCTCCCTTCCCTCTCCCCCGGATTCGCCTCAAATTCACAACTCTTCAATTCTTGTGTCTCACACCTATTTTAATCTCTGGCCTCTGTTTCAACCATCTGCCTATAAAACAAAACATAGCCTTTGCTCACCTATTACCTCCTATGCTTTGTGTTGCCTCTTTTCTCTCCCAGCTTTCTTTCCTCTTCTCCTACAGTCTGAAGAAGGGTCTGCCCGTGGCCTGCCACACAGTTTCAGTTAGTTGTTGAAAATAAACTCTTCTTACAAGATGTCATGGGTGTCGGACGTGTATTCATTGTGCTAGAAGAGATGCTACCTGACCCACTGAGTTAGTCCAGCACTTTGTGTCTTAATTTGATTTAAATATTTTGCAACAAATACATTTTTGTAAAATTGCATATAATCTAAGGCAGAGGTAGGTTCTACAAATCTCTGGATGCTTCAGACAAAGCATATATATAGTTTGTGATTGTGATTTAATAACCTTTACTAATTCTTAACTAGGGAAAACTGCTGCTCAACTGGCTAAGTTGTCTGACCAAAGGGGTTGTGATGGCAATGGTGAGGGGTTTGTTGGAGGATTTAATGATTTCAACAATTTAACATAATCAGCCTTGCATGACACATATGTAGCACTTTTTTGTTCTTTGGTTACATTTTACTTAAATCATCTCCCCCTCAAGATTGATCTTCACAGGCTTTAACCACTTTCTTTTAACCAGTTGTGTTTTAATCACTTGTGGAATTTAATCTTATTGCCTCCGATCACTGACCTCCTTCTGTCCATCCTATCCTCTCCATTCTGTGCAATTTAAAACTTGTTTTACTAACTTATTTCTATTTCTGTTGAAAAGTCTTCAACCCGAATTCTCAACTTTCTAATTCCACAGTTATTGGCCTGCCAAATATCTCCAATAAGTTTATTATTCAGGGAAAACATAACTGAAAAGTGTCAGCGAGAATAGATGCTTGGGAAGCACTGGAGTTAATGTGGATTAGGAAGCTAATTCATGAATGAGCCAAGCAAGGGCAGTGACACCAATCTGGAAAATGGTGGGAAGGTACAATTGGCACATGTTGTGTAGTTGAGGATGTCAAAGATTTCAAAGAAAATATGAAGGGTAAATGTACCACTATTTTGGTTACATCTATTTCAATGTTGCAGCATGGGCACAAACCCATTCTGGACCGATACAAGTAAATGGAGTTAGTTGCAGTCCTGAGAAAAGCATGAAGATTTTGAGGATTAATTTTTGATGTGGAAATCACAAGTACTATGGTTTGAAAGTGTCAAAGAGTACCTTTAGTATGTCGACCAGCATGGGTTTTAGGAAAGCCAGCTTTGTGAAGAAAGGTTTGAGAGACAAAGAAATTAATTCAATATGCTCAGGGAAGGGAAGAAATAAAGGATGCCATATATACAGGGTTTGGAGAGGAAAGAAGGCAAGGGAAGAACGATGGCGATGGGCTCCGGAGTAACAACCAATGTTGTAGAATGCACCAGTTTTGATGCATGCAAAGACAGCAGCAATTGTGGGGAAATCATTATGCAAATAACAAGTAGTTATTGCACGATGGTGCATCTGTGCTGAACTTTCTTTGACAAAAGATATATATATATATGCAAGTGCAGAAGAGGGTAACAAACAACAGAAAAGTATGGCACAAGAATAAACTCTCCAACCTACGTCTGTGCCAAAAATGATGCCGAGATAAACTAATCTTATCTACCTGTATGCGATCAATATTCCTCAATTTCCTGTGAATCCATATGCTTATCTAAAAGCTTCTAAAACGTCACTATCACAACCACCTCCAGTCCAGCAGCATGCTCCAGGCAACAATCAACCACTGTGCAACAAAAAAAATTGCCCCGCAATTCCTTACATTTTGCTCTTCTTGCCTTAAAGCTACGCTCTCTTGTCTTTAATATTTCTGCCCTGGAAAAATGGTTCTATCTATCTATCCTAAATATGTCTCTCATAACTTGATGTACTTCTAACAAGTCTCTCCTCAACATCCAGTGCTCCAAAGAAAATTATCCAACCTCTCCCACTAGAAATTAAGTTCAAGTGAGTTTATTGTCATGTGTCCCTGACAATGAAATTCTTGCTTTGCTTCAGCACAACAGAACATAGTAGGTATCGACTACAAAACAGATCAGTGTGTTCATATACCATTATATAAATATATGCACGCATGAATAAATAAACTGATAAAGTGCAAATAACAGATAATGGGTTATTAATGTTCAGAGTTTTGTCCGAGCCAGGTTTAATAGGCTGATGGCTGTGGGGAAGTAGCTATTCCTGAACCTGGTCGTTGCAGTCTTCAGGCTCCTGTACCTTCTACCTGAAGGTAGCAGGGAGATGAGTGTGTGTGGCCAGGATGGTGTGGGTCTTTGATGATACTACCAGCCTTTTTGAGTCAGCGACTGTGGTAAATCCCCTCGATGGAAGGGAGGTCAGAGCCGATGATGGACTGGGCAGTGCTTACTACTTTTTGTAGTCTTTTCCTCTCCAGGGCACTCAAGTTGCCGAACCAAGTCACGATGCAACCGGTCAGCAAGCTCTCTACTGTGCACCTGTAGAAGTTGGAGAGAGTCCTCCTTGACCCTCTAATTCAACCCTCTAATTCAGGTAGCATCCTGGTAAACATCTTCTGCACCCTCTCCAAAACCTCTACATTCTTCCGGCGACCAGAATTGTATGCAACTCTAATTGCAGGTTAA
Organism: Okamejei kenojei; assembly: GCA_035221665.1. Classification (NCBI taxonomy): domain Eukaryota; kingdom Metazoa; phylum Chordata; class Chondrichthyes; order Rajiformes; family Rajidae; genus Okamejei; species Okamejei kenojei. The sequence continues at coordinate 90,153,103 of CM069133.1, forward strand.
CCATATTATAGAGCTGCATCATAACCTACAGACTCTTATACTCACTTCCCCGACACAAGGCAGCAATGCATAGGTTGCCTTCTTTATCACTATCTAGTGTGTTGCCGCTTTCAAGGAGCCATGGACTTGGACCCCCAAAACACACTACATCAATACTGCTATAACAGTCTTGCCATCAACTGTAAACCTCTTCCCCTTACATTTGACCTCCCAATTTGTAGGACCTCGCACTTGCTCGGATTAAACTTTGCCTATTATTTCTCCACTCATTTCTATAACCGATTTGTATCCCCTGTACTTTGAAAACCTTCCTCACTGTCCACAACTACAGCACTCTTGGTGTATTCACAATAACAAACAGGGGTCCAGCACAGATCCCTGCAAAACTCCCCAGATCACTAGCCAGATTAATAACGTTCCACCACAACCTTCTGTTTTCTATGAGTAAGCCAGTTCTGAATCCACACAATCAAATCACTAAAAGTCCCATGCATCGTAATCTTCTGTTTCAGCCTACCATCTTCAACAAATGGTTGACAACATCCACCACCAAACTCTCAACCATTTTTGTAAACTTCTCAAAAAAACTCAATGACATTCTAAAGACATAGCCTGCCATGTACAAAGTCATGCTGATCCTAATTCCACTCTCTTCCAAAGTCGACGATTACAAACCTTACTTGTGATGAAGACTATGGCAGCTCAGTCACTCAGGCCTGGTGGGCTGGCAGCTCAGTCACTCAGGCCTGGTGGTCTGGCAGCTCAGTCACTCAGGCCTGGTGGTCAGGCAGCTCAGTCACACAGGGCTGGTGGGCTGGCAGCTCAGAAACTGCCAGAAATTCTGCCCAAAACAAATGAGAGTGTGAGAGAGAAGGGGGAGAGAGTGGAGAATCAATTTTAGACATTTTTCATCTTTTTCTGCAGATCACAGCAATGAAGGAGGAAAGTCTATCCTGGCCTGGATCTCACAGGGAGCCAATGAAGGTAGGGAGAAAAATACTTGGGTGAGGATTCATACGCAGGGGGAATACTTACTGAAGGATTGAAGAGACTCCTCCTGGGCTAGTACAGGCCAGATGGGCCAAAGAGGCTCCTTGGGGGAAAAAAATCTGCAGAGTAAAATCTCAGTGAAAGGCACTTCTTCTGGACTTTTCCTGGCCTGGCATGGGTCTTTTGGGCCAAAATGCTCCTCCTGGGCTAATACGGGCATTTGGAGTAAAAGGGACTGGTTTCCCAGCTACTAGGGACCTTGTGGGCCGAAATTAGTACATTGCAATTTCAAGCACAGGGCAGGCCAAACAACTCATTTCCATTTCAAGCACAGGGCAGGCCAAACAGCGCATTGCATTTCTATTTCATTTCCATTTCCATTGCAGTTTCAAGCCCTGGGCAGGCCTAACAGCTCATTGCATTTTCATTTAATTTCCATTTTCATTGCCGTTTCAAGCACACGGGCAGACCAAACAGCTCATTGTATTTTCATTTCATTTCCATTTCCATTGCAGTTTCAAGCACAGGGCAGGCCAAACAACTGATTGCATTTTCATTAAGGGCTAACAAATCATTTATTGCAAGTACATTGCAGACTCACAGTTCAGTTGATTCACAGCTTAGAATCACAGGTGTGGCCTCTCCCTAGCGATCTTCCAGATTGACCGACTCGCGTCCAGGCATTCAGGGTTTTATAGTCGCCCCCCCCCCCCCGGAACGGGCGTTACCTTTGTGGTGATTGACAGGCGAGAGGACCAATCAGCTGATCAAGATTTTTTAAACACTCACAACTTTTTTTATTTTACTTCGATTGGAAAAATCCTCGCGGCTGCCTCAGCAGAAGAGGAATGTGAGTAAGGTGGCCAAAAATCATAGCGATATAGGATAGCGTTTTTAATCAATATACAGCACAGACAGGAAGTGGTCAAGATGAGATATATCCGAGGAAGAATTAAGCCAGCAGAGCCCTCAAACTTCCTAGTGAACTGCCTTTGTTGTCATACCACAAGGAATAAGGTAATAATTCACACTGAGCTAACGAGCTTGAGCTCTACCTCATTGAGGACATTGGACTTTGCCATTGGAACTGATGCGTTACAATGCTGAGAACCATAGTCTTTCCTCTACCTGACCATTTTTTGTCTATCAATGTCTTCCTCACCTATTGCTTGATAGCTCTGATGCACTACAATGCTGAGAAATACCTTCAGCACTTCATATCTTCTCCTTCATTCCACTTTTTGTGTTTAATTTTATTGTATTTATGTTTAGTATGATCTGATCTGCTCTGATTGGATAGTCTGCAAAACAAAGCTTTTCTCTGTACACAGGACAATAATGAAACTATACTTAAATCTCAGCTACAAACTAGTACATTGCCATGAGGGATCATACAGGGATTAATGATTGAGCACATTATATGCCAAAACATATACGAATTAGAGCAGAGAAAAAAGTACGGCAGATACCAGGCTGTTAAAACAAGCAAGCAAGCTGATTACAGAATATTAAGAAAAAAACATGAGGCAAGGTTAGAATGAGCAAAGACTGGCAGTAAACAAACTAGAATCCCAAAATATTTTAAAGGAATGCAAGTAAAAAAAGGGTAGGAAGAGGAACAATGGAGCTGATCGGCAACAAAAAAAAGAAATCCATCTATGGATGTTGAAGGCATGGCTGAGGAAGTACATGACAACTTTATGCTATTTTATCCAGGAATTGGAATGCAAATAGCAGGAGGTGGCTTCAAATGTAGTGTTTTAAAAGGGTGTTGACTAAGCAAGTAAAAAGGAAAGTACTTGTGGGGGAACTGGAACAGCTAGAGTACTCTTCCACAAAGCTGACATAGACTCCTTGGGATGAATGGCTCCCTTTCCTACCGTAACCATTCTATGATTCCATGTACTCCCAATACTACTTTCTATCAAGGAATTTTGTGTTGCTCTGAGCCACACTTAACCATATAACCATATAACAATTACAGCACGGAAACAGGCCCTCTCGGCCCTTCCAGTCCGTGCCGACCATTTGTTTTCCCCTAGTCCCATCTACCTGCACTCAGACCATACCCCTCCATTCCCTTCCCATCCATATACCTATCCACTTTACTTTTAAATGTTAAAATTGATCCTGCTTCCACCACTTCTGCTGGAAGCTCATTCCACACAGCCACCACCCTCTGAGTAAAGAAGTTCCCCCTCACGTTACCCCTAAACTTCTGTCCCTTAATTCGCATGTCATGCCCTCTTGTTTGAATCTTCCCTACCCTCAATGGGAAAAGCTTATCCACGTCAACTCTGTCTATCCCTTTCATCATTTTAAAGACCTCAATCGAGTCCCCCCTTAACCTTCTGCGCTCCAAAGAATAAAGACCTAACTTGTTCAACCTTTCTCTGTAACATAGTTGCTGTAACCCAGGCAACATTCTAGTAAATCTCCTCTGTACTCTCTCTTAATGAATCTTCTAGAAGATGCTCAATATACTTAATGTAAACACTTAATGCATCTTCTAGAAGATGCTAATTTCAGACGACTGTCCTCCACTGTAGTGACCTGGATTTCCGTTTTCATTAGGAGGGCAGTGGGAAGGTGTTATGTGCAAGGTTAGCAATTTTCCAGAGGAACATTTTTAAATGTCTAGTCCAGAGGTGGTAATAGGAGAATGAGGACTTCCACGGTTCAAAAATTAAGCAGACTGCTTTGCCACAATCAAATTTCCAGTGGAATAGAATTAAGATACCTTGGAGGAGCATGGGACCTTTGTGCAAGACACAAGCTGGTTTTCTTCTAAAATTCTAAAATCTTCTAAAATGTTGGACTAGTGGGGAAGATTAGTAAAGATTGGAACAACTGAAGCCACTGATTGCAGAGCCAGAGATCTGGGTTAGTCCTGACCTCTGATGCATATTGTGTGAAATTTGTACATTCTCCCTGAGACCATGAGGATTTCCTCTGAGTTTTTCAGTTTGCTTCCACATCATAAAGACATACGGTAGTTTAATAGGCCACTATAAATTGCCCCAAGAGTGCTGGTGGACAGTAGAATCTGGAGATAGTTAAATATGAGGGAAAAAAAATTGATTCATGCAAACGATCGATGGTCGACGTATACAGTGGGTTCAAAGGGCCAGTTTATTCACTATATCTATGACTAAATGACTATGACGGCGAGAAGTGGGGCGTCAACAGCGGTGAGACCTCAGCAGCAGTGAAGCCACTCGACGATGAGGCCTCGTTAGTGGTGAAGCCTCGCGGGCCGACGGTCGATGAGAGCGAGGGGGGAAGGGGAGAACAATGGAGGACCCGGCGTGGTGGGACCGCAGTTAAGGAGGGAGGGGAAGAACAATGATGGACCCGGGTGGTAGGAACGTTGTGGAGGGGGAGGGGAAGAACCATGGAGGACCCGGCTTGGGGGAACGGCGGTGGGGGGAGGACAATGGGGGGCGGGGGGGGGGGGGGGGGGTAAGGCAGTGGGGCCCCGGCGTGGGGGAACTGTTGGGGGTGGGATTGGGGGATAAAAGGGGGAGCCGGCATGCTTTATAACTTTGTCAGCGCCGTAGGTGGCTGCTATTTGTATACATTATGTATGCAAGTAAAGAATCTCACTGTGCCTAGTCATGTGACACTGAAGTATTCCTATTCCTACCCAAATAACCAGGAGTGAGGCAGTTGTGAAGAAAATGTAACTTTACATATTATTTTTTGAAGTTTACTAATTGATACTGTCAAAAAAAAGACAAACATTCTCCATGCAAAATTGAAATTACATTTCTATACTCCAATGGTTGCTTCATTATTTTCCAATGTTAGCACCACTTTTAAGTGCTTATTGAAAAAGTCTTGCATTAAGAGGCTGCTTTCAGTTACTTTATAATATTACAACGCTTTAGAGCAAATGGAATAATTTAAGTATATTTACTGATAAAATGTAGGAAATATATACCCAATTGATGCACAGCATATTCATAAGTAGCATCTTGTTGAATAACACTGGTACTCGTGTTGTCGATCTCCCCATGGTGAGCCCTGTCAACTGACCCTAGTGAGGTGAACGACAACAGAGACAGCAGCAGCGCCACAGCTTTTTAGAGCGGGCACCTATGGATGTCTAATCGGACTGCATCACCCTGCTGCGGACTGCTGACTCAAACGCAAGAAGAAGACGAATAACACAGAGTGAAAAATATATATTGGTTTTGTCACTGTGGATCATTTTCCTGTTCTTCACGATAATGACTGGACTTAATCTAACCGAACATACAGATGGGCATCATTTTAACATCAGACCAATGTACAAAATATTCGTAGAGTAACTGCAGCAGTAGTAACTGTTAACTTGACACCTGTTGGTCCTGTGAAACAGTGCTGTAATATGTTAAAACCTACCTAGCGCAATGGTTGAACAGTTATACTGAAGGCAAAAAGTAGTGTAGTAACTATCAATACTACACTAAGGCCCTAAACAAATCAAGGACTGCAAACTAAGAGACAATACTATGCCATAAATTCTAAATGCATTTTAGTAGAAACTTTATCCGAGACCCTGTTTTTTCTTTACTTCATACTAAAACGTGACATTAAACAAATTAAGCTTCACAAGTTTAAGTTTCAAAGTTTAAACATGCCAAAGTTTAAGCATGCCAAGTGTCTTAAGTATCTTTTAGAGTCTAATAGGAACCCAAGGGAAAATCTTTTCCACACTGTGGGTGATGAGTTTACGGAATGAGCTGCCAGGAGTTAGTTGATCCAGGTACTATAACAACATAGAGTCATAGAGTCATACAGTGTGGAAACAGGCCCTTCGGCCCAATTCACCCACACCGGCCAACAATGTCCGGAGAACATTTAAAAGACATTTGAACAGGTACATGGAAAGATAAGATTTAGAGGGATACGGGCAAAACACAGGCAGATGGGACTAGTGCAGACATGGTTGCTTGGCATGGGCAAGTTTGGCTGAAGTGCCTGTTTTCCTGTGTCAATAGAAGTGATTGCTTGTTCATTTCAATGGCCACCTGCAGCAAGACTGACAAACTAAGTTCTTGGTGGACAATAGAGTCAGATTATTGTGGAGAGGTTGCATAGAAACATTTCCCCCCCCTCCCATAATGTTTTTCTTGCTTGCCAATTTTCAGCATTTTAACTGGTTCCCTAGTTGCCACTCTAAATCATGTTATAACCAATTCAGCCCACTTAATACAAATGTTTCCTAAGTCATCAACTTTGTTATATCCATTTTGTAGTTTGGAAGCACAATTACCTGTATGAAACTCTCCTTCCATTAGTCAAAAAAAAAATGTTTTAATGCTGGCTCACCTGATAACAACTTCGGTGTTATGAAGCTCAACTACCAATACAGACGGGAATTGCTCTGCTGGAATGTTAAGTGCAGGTGGAGTTGGCTGCATTGAACAACTTTTTGTAAATTCCTCAGCAATTGGAGTCGTTTCATTTTCAGTTAATGTCAGTTGGTCAATATTCGAAGAGTTTTTGTTTGAACGATGTCCCACATCAATGTGCTCCTCAATTACTTTGTTTGGTTCTGGTTTCACTAGTGCAGTGGGTGTCACAGGAGAAAATGTTTCTTTGGGTTTATCATTTTGCTCATCACTTTTAATTTTTGCATAGAGAATTGCCTTTTTGCGATCACCCGGTACTGCATAATCCACAGTGCAAATGTCAGACAAGCAATCAAGATCATCCAAAATATTCTGAGGGAACTGCATCTTATATGTCTCTTCAAATACCTTAGGAAGTGCTTTAGCCCAGAGCCCACTGCTATATCTTTGCAATAGCTCAGTGATTTTTTGTTTTATTTCTATATTCTTTGAAACTAAGCTTTTAGCTGCAATCGGTTTTCTTCCTTGAGTTACGGTTTTATTAGTAAATGATGGTTCCTGTTTCTTGTCTGGTTTCTGGTTGAAAATCAGGTTCCTTTGATGTTGGCCACTTCTTGGAGGATAAAGCAGCAATTCTGCCACACCACTAGGTGCCGACTTTTCGACCTAAACAAAAAAAAGATTGTAACAATTTATCTTGAGACATTTACTTCATAAAAAAAATATTGACATTAACAATTAATGCGCTCTCAACATAGCAACAGTAACAACTGATAAATGCTTCTCAAAGATAAACAATTGAACAACATATTTAAACTAAACAGCTTTGTTTTTAAAAATGCAGATAGTGTTTGAAATAAACAGCTACATGCAAAAAGACCAATTATACTGATCTTATGCTTTGTGTCCGAGCTCTCAGTGTTAACAAATACACTTAACACATACAAGCTGACTTAACTGATTCAAACTAGCTTTTTTTCTGTAAAAAGCCAATATGAAGGTGATTAGTACTTGATGAAACTCTCCTTGTGAGGAGCTTTAATGGATCAGTAGGAAAGTGCATCTTGTGCTATGGTAATGAGCAGATCATGATCACAATCTCCCATTTACGAGCAATAGGTTGTTGTAGGATTACAAAACAAAGCTTGCATGACACGAGTGTTGGCACACATGCTTATGTAGTTCAAAATATTATAGGAGTGCCAAACACTGTCTTAGAAACATAGAAAATAGGTGCAGGAGTAAGCCATTCGGCCCTTCGAGACAGCACCGCCATTCAATATGATCATGGCTGATCATCCAAAATCAGTACCCCACTCCTGCTTTTTCCCCCCATATCCCTTGATTGCTTTAGCCCTAAGAACTAGATCTAACTCTCTTGGTTATTACCATATCCTATAATTTACTATTCCAACGCACAAAGCAAATGGAAAGCCAACACTTCACAATTAGCTCAAAGCTAATCTACTAACAAGTTATAATTTCATATAATTTATCATAAAGGAAATACCTTAAGCTTTTGTGCCAAATTAGGCAATAACAAATGAAAAGTAAAAATATTCATGCATCAAGAAACTCAGCACTAAAGATGACCGCACAAGATTAAAACTCCCAGACAAAAACGGTTCCAAATAGTGTGTCCCATCTCTGGGGTCTACAGTTAGGAGGCTCAGTTAAAATAAACACTTGTCAAGTGTCATAGTAAAACATTCAAGATTCAATTTAATTGTCGCATGTATCAATAAAGGTACAGTGAAACCTGAGTTGCCATACAGCCATGCTAAGTATAAAAGCAAAAATACGCACAGCACATAAAATAAAGTTTAACATAAATATCCACCACAGTGTAGGTATGTTTTAAAAACCTACCTTTAGCGGTGCTGCAGTTCTGTCACTGGCCTGTGCGCGACTTTGGCGCCTTTGAGGGGGGGGGGGGGGGGGGGGGGGTTAAAGTGCGGTTTTCCCCTTGCCATCCGGAGCTTTATTTTCTCGGAGTGCGAGCTATTTCTGGAGATTCGTTCCGACTGCTGGCAAGTTAATTTTTTTTTTAAATAGCCCGAACTATTTCAGCGCTGGAGTAAAATTAAAATTAGCTCCTAATGCCGTGAACGCCGACACCGGGGACGGATTTTACGTGGGGGACAGGTAAGTGAAAGCTGTTTATTTTTACGTATAAATCTGCTTTTTTCGATGACCTTAATCAACATTTAATGTTGCGAAACGGTGATTTATTCCCCATACGAACCGGCAGAATTTTTCCTGCCGATATGGGGTTTAAATTCACCGTAACTGCAACGTTCCAATCCATCGCGTTCCAGAAAATCCCACTCGCAAGCTGATGATTAATGGCCATTAATCTACAGGCATTAAACACTAAATTCTTTCCATTTGGCCTATAATTTAATGACAATTAGATTTAAAAATCATGTTATATTGTGAATTATTGTGTGAATGTTAATTGGACACTTAGGCTTTAAAAAAAATGTTAATTTTCTCTTAAGAAATGGATAGATGTTTAGATCTAGTAATTGAATTTTGTAATTAGCTACAATTGGGTAACTAACTAATTATATGTTTTAATTTCAGGTCATCCAAGTAAGATTGTTTCATATTTGTTTCAGACTACTTCAATCTATAATAACTGAACATTTATTTCAGTTCTCTTAATTTTTAAGAAAGTTATGGGCTTTTGACTGTCCTCGATCACAACTTTTGTGTTGTCAATAGAAAAGCAATATGAAACAAGTTGCTAATTTCCGAGTATGAAAATGGCCATAATACTGAAGATATGAAAGAGAATTAGGTGTCAAATTAAACTTATTTTTATGCTTTATCTGATGGAATGAAGTGCAGACTTGATTTTTTAAAATCCTCAAAATTTTGTAACATTGCTACACAGTGGAATCAACATTCCTCACTGTGATGGAAGGCAATAAAATTCCTCTGTTCACCCGTGGTCGGGGCCTTGAACCCTCCGCACTTGCCGTTTCCGACGGTCCGCTGATCAAGCCATCTTGTCAGGATGATCGAAACTCCGGCGTCAGGACGGATCGGAACACTCCGCAGCATGGAGCTCCCCAGTCGGCCGCTTCTTACCGGAGACCGCTGCTTCACGGTGTTAAAGTCCACAGGCCCCGCAGTCGGAGCTCCAACACTGGTGATCATCGGCAAAAGATCCCAGGCTCCACAATGGTAAGTCCGCCCCGCATCCATGGCTTGAAGCTCTGGGCTGGTCTCCAGAAAAGGCCGCACCACTCCATGTTGTAGGCTGCTGGGGGAATGGAGATGCGACAGAGAAAAATTGCATCTCCGTCGAGGTAAGTGACTGGAAAACGTTCCACTGATTCTCCCCCCCACCCCACATAAACATTGATATTGAGGTAAATTTTGAAACTACCACAAAAACACTCAAAGTTTGGCTGAAGTCCTATCTTCACTCTAAGGGGAAATCATTTTCCTAAAGGACCGCAAAACAAAATCGAACATAATAAATGCTGCATGAGCATCGATACCAGGTTAAAAACCTACCAATCCCCAAGCCTATTTTTTTGTTAAAACACATAAGGGTGGAAAAATCTAATTTGTTGGGGTTGGGGGAAAAGAGGTGTTATCTTTCAGGAAATCATCTGCTTTCACACACAACTTCACTGTTTACCAAAATGATCATCGCTGTTTACTCTCTGATCATCAATGACCAGCAGACTACGCTAAAGGGAATAGCTCATTTGAAAAGTGGATTGACAGAGTTACCCATTCTTTGGAGAAGTCTTGACATCTTATGCTACAATGATAACAGCTCAAATTATTGCAGGATATGAAAAATTAGTTTCTGGCAGTGTTTCGTTCTGAAGATAGCCTTAAAATAGTTTAACACATTTATTTTCAGAGAGATTTGAAAATCATGATGTCTTTAGTTCCCCACTTTGTCAGCTTCAATGGAAATTTCAAAAAATGTTTTTGAAAAAGAACATAAATCACTTCCAGTTGGCGCCATGCAGCTGTGAGAGGCGCAGCATTCAGCTCCGCTCAGCTAATATGCTAAAAAAGCCTTCAGAGAAGACGGGACCGATTTAAAAATACTTACCGGGGATGCCTGACGTCGCGTAAGTGACGTCATCCAAAATCGCGGCAAAATAAGGGACTTTTAAACGACTTTTAAATGAGAAAAAGGAATCTATCCCAAAGATCCACTTGAAGACCTCTGTTTGCTAAAAAGTTGGTAAAAACACTTGAAACATCACCAGAAAGGTCTGAAGAAGAAACTGAAGCTCGAAGATCTGTTGCTGAAATGAAAACAAAGGCAAAAGAAATGGAACAGTCTAGAAGAGCAACTGTGTTAAAAGAGGGTACACAAAAAGCTGGAGAAACTCAGCGGGTGCAGCAGCATCTAAGGAGCGAAGGAGATAGGCGACGTTTCGGGTCGAGACCCTTCTTCAGACTGGTCAGGGATCAGGGAAACGAGAGATATAGACGGTGATGTGGAGAGATAAGGAACAATGAGTGAAAGATATGCAAAAAAGTATCGGTGATAAAGGGAACAAGCCATTGTAAGCTGTTTGTGGTGTGAAAATGAGAAGCCGGTGCGACTGGGGTGGGGGAGGGAGATAGAGATAGAGGGAATGTCAGGGCCCCGAGGGCTGAGGGAGAGGTGGGAAGGGGAGGAGACAGCAAGGGTTAACTGTGTTAAAAGACTTTGCTGATATGCTACATAAGGCGATTTCGGCACTGGATACAAATATGAAGCTCGGGAATAAGGAAGTTATTGATTATGGTTTAATAATTGGGAAAAAATTAATATTAAAATTTGGAAAGGCCCTGCATTCCCAACAATCAAAATGTGGAATATAGAAATGTCGGAGACACTTCATTTGGAGAGATTGAGGCTTGTCCTTATGGATAGGTTAGATCTCTTCAGATGTATTTGGTCTCCATATATTAAATATTTGCAGGGTCATAATGGTTCGGCGCGAGAACCTGACTGAGGCCTGGATATTTGAGTGGATGAAGAGATACATATAATAAATCATGAATATATCTATAAGGACGGATTAATGACGAATATTTTATTCTCCATCAAACCTCTTCTTATTCTTTATTCTATTTCCTAATTTTTCTATTTTCTTATATCTAAATAAAAAATAAAAAAATAATATAGAAACACACTATCTTAATATTAGAATGAATATAAATATTATTAGATTTATAAGAACATTGTTAGTATTATTAGCATTTCTTAGTATTTTATATTTTTAATTATATAAAATTATATACTTTTAATGGTACAATAATTTTAAATTTAGCGATAAAATAAATATTGTTAACATTAGGAAGAAATAATAAGAATTATATAAGATTTACTAACTTTTTGTATCAATAATATCATAAAAATTTGGTCTTATACTTAATAAAATTAGAAATAAAATGATAATTACTAATAGTAACGAGTATAATGCTAATATTGCGAATGTATTAGTAGTATTATGTATCTCTAATTATATAAAATACATAACTCTGAAATCTATAACAAAGGATAATACAGTATAAATAATATTATTAGTATGAATCAGTTTATTAGGACTATGTATTTTTACTACTGAAATATAATGTAACTGGTTGTTATTTTGTTTTCTATAATAAATAAATAAATAAATAAATAAAGACTTTGCTGATATGCTACATAAGGCGATTTCGGCACTGGATACAAATATGAAGCTCGGGAATAAGGAAGTTAATGAGACAGTCAGTACTCTAAAGCAATGTATTGATGAAGTTGAGACCGAGCTAAAAGCAGAAATCGAACGGGTCCAAGAAGATTACAATGAAAAGTTGGAGCCGGTTCTCGCTATTTCTGGAGAACACAGCACTGCTATTGAAGATCTGGAAACTGCGATGAAGGATGAAGAGATGAAGAGAATGAGATAATGTTTTCACACAGAGAGTGGTGAGTCTCTGGAATTCTCTACCACAGAAGATAGTTGAGGCCAATTCATTGGCTATATTTAAGAGGGAGTTAGATGTGGCCCTTGTGGCTAAAGGGATCAGGGGATATGGAGAGAAGGCAGGTACAGGACACTGAGTTGAATGATCAGCCATGATCATATTGAATGGCAGTGCACGCTCGAAGGGCCGAATGGCCTACTCCTGCACCTATTTTCTACGTTTCTATGTTTCTATCATGACCGCGTTTCTGGGCAACTGGCTAGAATGACCGACAAATGTCTTGATCTTGAAGCTCGGTCAAGATGGCAGAATTTAAGGATAGTTGGAGTGAGAGAAGGAAAGAAGACTGGAATGAACCCCCGGGAGTTCACTGCCAACTTACTTAAACAAGTAGTCAAGCTGTCTGATAAACCAAAAATAGATGTTGCACATCAAGTTCAGAGAGCGTATTCGAGGCCAGGAGCCCCTCCAAGACAGATTATAGTGACATTTCACGACATAGCAGCTCTTGAAGACATTATGAAAAAAATTCCATTCGCAACAAATCTGATGTTTGAAGCTGAAACAGTGCGATTCTTAAGAGACTACCCAGCAGAAATGGCTAAGAAACGGGCCCTTATTACAAAGACAAGACTGATCCTGAAAGGAATTCCGAACTTAAGATATGGGATAACTTACCCTGCAAAAATGAGGATCACATACAAGGACTTGGAGCGCGTCTTTACTGATCCAGAAGAAGCATTTAAATATGCACAAGAGCTAACAAATGACATTAAAGGATAAGTAAAATATCACGGTTATCAGGAGGTTTTAATGATATATATATTTTTTTTTTTGGAGAGGGAAAGCTGAGAAAATATGACTTTTTAAATGAATATGACTATAAATGTTCTCGATTAGATGGCCGAAAACTGCACATCGCGAAGTCTAGACACCTTATCGACATTGGAATGCAAACTCAAGGACATTCTTTATCGAACAAAATACTTTCACAAAAATGCAATTACGCAGCACAGAAAAATTAAATTAAATGGGGTTGAACGTAATAACTTACTAATAAAAAGATATTTATAATTATATACTAACATATAAATAACTGAACTAACTTATGTATACTAATTTAATATGTACTAGTATAACCGAATAATGATTCAATTTTTTGGGGGGGGGGCTCTTTTAAAAAAAAAAGTCGATAATGAACATGTAGATTTATGATTGCGAGTTAAATATATTGGAATATGATACTAATATACTAATAAACTAAAATGTGCGTAATCGATTCGGGAAGACAAATTCCCAGTGATGTTCAAGATAAACTAACAAGGAACCAAGCTGGAAGGGAAGGGAATTAAACAGTTGGCAAGTAGCCAAGAGTGTAATTTTGGTTAACCCTTTCCAACCAGCAGTTTCTTACTTAAATATACTGGGCTTTGCCTGTGAAGTTAAATATAGTAATTGTTAGTAAATAATAAATACTTTTCCAGTTGAAAATTTAAGTAGATCTACATGTTTGATGGTTTTCTCTATATTACCTGGTTTTGAATTGTTCCTTCTTTTATACAATATTTGTTTAAGGGAACGGAGCTCAATGTAACAACATCTACGGAGGGTTTCAAGAATATTTTTTCCCACCATTTGGTGGGTTTTTTTCTTGCAGTATTTTTCTTTTAAAATATTGTATTATCACTATTTCTATGTTATTCAGCACTTTTTCTGATTTTTCTTTAAGGGCACTTTTACAAGGGATATACCAACAGAGTCTAGTAGCTGTGAGTACCCACCTAACACCCAGAAGTTTGAGGTATTGTGTTGCACCATCTGATATAAAGGTATCAATGTAATTTACAATGCAAGACGACACGCAAAAGAAAATTGGAGGAATTACGTTTTGTAGCTGGAATATAAGGGGCGCTAACGAGCCAATTAAAAGGGGTAAGATTCCTGGCTTCAAGCTCAGACCAGGCTGAAGGCAAATTGGATGGGCCAAACATATCACTCCTCCTATCTCTCTAAATCTAGAGGTACAGCAATTATAATTCGCAAAGGCATACCGTTTAAACTAAAGAATACCATAGCAGATAAAGAGGGGAGGTATGTTATAGTTACTGGAGAGATAGACTCTACTCCACTCACTATGGTAAATATTTATGCTCCTAATTTTGATAATCCACAATTTTTTTATAAAATCGTGAATATAATCTCTGAGTTCAATTATCAAAATGTGATAATTGGGAGAGATTTCAATTGCGTTCTGGATCAATATCTGGATAAATCTGCGCAACAAAAGAGACTTAATATAAAATCAAAATCCAGTGAACTTTTAAAAACATACATAAAAAACACAAATATAACAGATGTATGGAGGATCGCAAATCCAGCCGGAAGGGAGTATTCCTTTTATTCAATGGTACATAAAACCTATACACGCATTGATGATTTTATAGTGGACACAAAATTAATTTCCTTTACAACTAATCCTAAATATCATAATCGTGTCATCTCTGATCACTCTCCATTAACCTTTTTTCTAAACTAGAAGGGATGTTCAATCGTTTTGGAGGTTCAATTCCCAAATTTTAAACAACCTGGACTGTTGTATATACTTAAAACAACAGATGGAACTTTTCTTTGATACTAACGATACCCCAGACATCTCACTCTCCCTATTATGGGAATCTTTTAAGAGGTTTATCAGAGGTTCTATTATTTCATACCAAGCTTTTCAAAATAAAAAGAATAGGATCGAACAATTGAAACCAGAAGAACAAATTAGACAACTGGATCTAGAAAATGCGAAAGAGCCAACTATAGATAAACACAACAAGATAACAATTAAACTAAACCGAATTATATCTGCAAGAGTCATCAGATTATTTCAAATTACAAAACAGGAAACTTTTGAATTCAGCGATAAGCCAGATAAACTTCTGGCATATCAGCTGAAAAAACTGGAAAAGGATCATACTATTGTAAAAATCAAATCAGATAAAGGTGAATTGTTAACGCTGCCTAAAGACATCAGTAAAAGATTTGCTCAATTCTATCAAAATGTATATACATCCAAAACAACAACAGATAGCACTAAAATTATACATTTTCTGGACAACTGCAATCTCCCAAAACTCAATCCGTTGGAACAAGAGGAACTAGGAGCACAGGTTTCAATTAAAGAAATGGAAGAGACAATAAATTCACTTAAGAATGGTAAAACACCGGGACCAGATGGATTCAGTAATGAATTTTATAAAAGATTTTACGAAATATTCTCACCTCATTTACACAAGCTTTAAACATATGCATTTAAAGAACAAACACTACATGAAACACTAGCGGAATCAACTATTACACTCATACCCCAAATAGAAGATCCAGGTTCATACAGAGCTATTGCATTATTAAATACAGATCAGAAAATACTAGCGAAAACTCTGGCAAGAAGATTAAGCAAATAGTAAAATAATACATGCGGATCAAACGGGGTTTATACCCAAGAGACATTCATTTAATAATCTGCGGCGTCTTTTTAAGACTTATCAATTATTTCATTGGATGCAGAAAAAGCATGTGACCAAGTAGAATGGGAAAATCTTTTCAAAGGACTGCAAAATTTTCAAATGGAAGAGAATTTTATTTCATGGATAAAATTACTATACGACAAGTCGGCTGCTAGAATATCGATCGACCACATACTTTCTCCGAAATTTCACCTATACAGGGGCAATAGACAGGGTTGTGCATTATCACCCCTGCTATTTGCTCTTGCAATAGAGCCCTTAGTGGAAAGTATAAGAAGGCACGGATATAATACTAAATATTCCAATAATAAAATATAATTTTATGCAGATGACGTATTACTATATATTACAAAATCGCAAGTCAGTATACCAAATACATTAAATCTAATAGAGGAATTCGGTTCTTTCTCAGGATATAGAATAACTGGAACAAAAGTGAAATCATGGCGATAAAACCACAAGAGTCGACACACCTTTTAAAATTCCTTTTTAGAATTGCTACAGAAAAATTTTACAGAAATACTTGGGTATCCAAGTAACCAGAAAATACAATTCTTTATTCAATGTAAATTTCCTGCCTTTAGCTACTAAATTAAATGCTTTCATTCAATTCTGGAAAACACTTCCAATATCTCTACTAGGCAGAATAAATGCCATAAAAATGATTTTTCTCCCTCAAATACTCTACTTATTTCAAGCAATTACCTACCTAAAATAAAAAAATAAAAACTTGACTCCAACATCACAAATTTTATTTTGGATTATAAATCACACAGGATTCATAGATGACATCTATGTAAATCCAAAGAATTTGGTGGACTGGCACTCCCCAATTTCTTGCACTATTACTGGGCAGTGAATATTAAAAATGTAATTTACTGGTTGGACAATTCAGCCCAACAGGTAGAGTGGTTAACAATGGAGAGAGAGGATTGTTCGCCTTTTAACATAGGCGCGATCCTTCTCTCCCCAAGTTGAAGAATGCAATATACAAGAAAAATTGTATATTTTTAAAATTGTATATACAAGCAAACCTAGGAAAAGCGCTTGGCGAGATGGTCGTCTGGTTTACACTTGGTCACACTGATATAAAGGAGGTCATAGCGGGAGCACCAAATGCAATAGACAAGGTTATAAGAAGGTGCATGTGAACCTTTGTCTCAACTAGAAGGGATGCTGGTGTCCCTGGATGGATGTGGAGGAGGAGATGGAGGGACAGGTGTTACATTTCCTGGGGAATGCACCTGTTGAGGGAGGAAGGGGTGAGTGAACCTAAGAGGGAGTAGTCTCCACGGTAAAGGGCGAGGAAGGCAAGATGTAAATGGCAGTGGGATCACACATTGGTGGCAAAAATATCAGAGAATTATGTGTTGGATGCCAACGTTGGAGGGGTGAAAGGCACGGACAAGCACAACTCTATCCTTGTTCTGTCTGAGGGGGAAGAGGATGAACGAGAGCAGAACTACAGGACACAGAGGAGGGACGGGTAGGGCTCCATCTCCGACAGCAGGAGAGAAACCACGTTGACTACAAAAAGAGATCTTCATGTCCAAGAATGGAAAGGATCAACTTGGGGTCCTTCACCTCCTGCATAAAACTCCATAAAATTTGGAAAGAAATCTTTGAAACCTTCACAAAATTATCAAAAACAAAATTGGACCCCCATACAGAATTGATTATTTTTGGAACAACAGGTGCCTGCTCTGAGTTATCAATATTTCAAAGACGTTTCTTTAACTACAGCCTGATAATGGCAAAAAAAAAACGTATACCTAGATTTTGGAAAAATGCATCCATCCCAACAAGCATGTCTGAGATGCTACATCTTGAAGATATGAGACTCATCTTGGCAGGAAAATCAGAACCATTTTTAACGACATGGTCTCCTTTTATTGATTCATTACAAGTATAACATGGTGCAACACAACTCTGGAAATAAACCGATTCACGAACTGGGTGATGGGTGCGGTGAGATATAAGCAGGTATATCCACACATAAGGGTCCCTTTTTTTCCCCTTTCTTTTTCTTTTCTCTTTTCTTTTATTTCTTTTTAAAATGATTTTATGGGTTTTTGTCTTTATTTTTCTATAAGCTATCACTTGTTTACCCCTGAACTGCGCATCTGGTAGTCAAGGGGTTTACACATCACTACTTCCTACACTCACTCTTTCTTTTTCTTGTTCTTTCTCTCTTGTTCTACCTCTTGTTAAATTTAAAATAGAAGTTGTACACAAAATGTATTTTATCATATGCCGGGTTTATACTACTGTACATTGCTTCTAATAAAAATATAAATAAAAAAAATAAAAAGAACATAAATCACTAAGTATCAAAAATAAACACCAGAAAAATTAAAAAAAAAGAATAAAGGTGAATAGCAACGGAGATGAACACATTAATACATCCAAATAGAAATATTAATGGTGTCAATGAGTTCCACAGAGTAACTACCCTCTGTCAAAATTACAATCGATAGGCAACGCAAACGTAGACAAGTGAAACTAGTGTAGATGGGACAGGTTGGTAGATGGGCAAGATGGGCTGAAGGGCCCCGTTTCAACACTGCATGACTATAACAGAAGATACCTCCTGCTGTAGTCCCCTGCCTGCATTTTGGAAAATCTGACCAGCATACTGTGCTCCTACTCCCTGCTCACGAACAGAAATTGAAGCGCAATTATCCAGTGTAGAAAGTCGTACAATACTGGTCTGAGGAAAGAGATGAGCTCCTACCTGACTGTTTTTGCTTTGGTGGACTGGTTCACATTCAAAGACTCAGCAGCCAACCTAAATTAGTACGTTACTGCCACCACAGACTTCAGAGTGAGGAGGTATGCAAACTGCAGAGGGTCCAGCAGGGGGTTTGTGATATTTTTGTCACCAAGACAATAAACTAAACCAAATCAGCAGTTAATGCATTAAAGAAGGAATTGCAGATGTTGGAGAATCGAGGGTGCACACTCCTCCTCCACGGCCAGAGTGAGCAACACCGCAAGTTGGAGGAACAGCACCTCATATTCTGCTTGGGGAGTCTGCATCCTTTGGGCTTGAACATTGAATTTTCTCAATTCTGTTAACCCTTGCTGTCTCCTCCCCTTCCCACCTCTCCCTCAGCCCTCGGGCCCTGGCATTCCCTCTCTCTCTATCACCCTCCCCCACCCTAGTCGCACCAGCTTCTCATTTTCACACCACAAAAACAGCTTACAATGGCTTGTTCCCTTTATAATTGATACTTTTTTGCATATCTTTCATTCATTGTTCTTTATCTCTCCACATCACCGTCTATATCTCTCGTTTCCCTGATCCCTGACCAGTCTGAAGAAGGGTCTGACCTGAAACGTCGCCTATCTCCTTCGCTCCTTAGATGCTGCTGCACCCGCTGAGTTTCTCCAGCCTTTTGTGTACCCCAGCAGTTAATGCAACTGCCTCAGTTACAGAAACCCAGGCTTCAATTCTGATGTCAAGTTTAGTCCGCATGGAGTTTGCACATTATAACAGTGACTACCTGGGTTTCTGATCTGCACCTTGGTTTCTTCTACATTCCAAAGATGTGCAAGTAATTTGGTTTGCCACTGTGCAGGTACAGTGCATTCAGAAAGTATTCAGATCCCTTCATTTTTTCCACATTTTGTTACGTTACAGCCTTATTCTAAAATGGATTAAATTCTTTTTTTTTAATCATCAATCTAAACACAATACCCCATAATAAAAAAGTGAAAACAGGTGTTTAGAAATGTTTGCAAAGTAATTAAAAATAAATAACTGAAATATCACATATACATAAGTATTCAGATCCTTTACTCAGTACTTTGTTGAGGCACCTTTGGCAATGATTACAGCCTCAAGTCTTCTTGGGTATGACGCTACGAGCTTGGCACACCTGTCTTTGGGTAGTTTCTCCCATTCTTCTCTGCAGATCCTCTCAAGCTCTGTCAGGTTGGATAGGGAGCATCGATGCACAGCTTTTTTCAGGTCCCTCCAGAGATGTTCGATCTGGTTCAAGTCCGGGCTCTGGCTGGGCCACTCATGGACATTCACAGACTTGTCACGAAGCCACTCCTGCATTGCCTTGGCTGTGTGCTTAGGGTCGTTGTCCTGTTGGAAGGTGAACCTCCGCCCCAGTCTGAGATCCAGAATGCTCTGGAGCAGGTTTTCATCAAGAATCTCTCTGTACTTTTCTCTGTTCATCTTTCCTTCATTCCTGACTAGTCTCCCAGTTCCTACCGCTGCCCCACCATGTTTCACCATGATAAGAGGTGCCTGGTTTTCTCCAGACGTGATGCTTGGCATTCAGGCCAAAGAGTTCAATCTAGGTTTCATCAGACCAGAGATACTTGTTTCTCATGGTCTAAGTCTTTTAGGTGCCTTTTGCTGAGTGCTGCAGATATAGTTGTCCTTCTGGAAGGTTCTCTCACCTCCACAGAGGCACTCTGGAGCTGTCAGAGTGACCATCAGGTTCTTGATCACCAAACTGACCAAACGGCCCTTCTCCCCCGATTGCTCAGTTTGGCCAGGCCGCTAGCTCTATGAAGAGTCCTGGTGGTTCCAAAGTTCTTCCATTTAAGAATGACGGAGGCCACTGTGCACGGCGGGACCTGCAATGCTGTACAAATTGTTCTCTATCCTTCCCCAGATCTGTGTCTCGACACAATGTGTCTCGGAGGTCTACGGACAATGCCTTTGTCTTCATGGCTTGGTTTTTGCCCTGACATGCACTGTCAACTGTGGGACCTTATATAGACAGGTGTGTGCCTTTCCAAATCATGTCCAATCAATTTAATTTACCACTGGAGGACTCCAATCATCTCGAGGATAATCAATGGAAACAGGATGAACCTAAGCTCAATTTTGAGTGTCATAGCAAAGGGTCTGAATACTTGTGATATTTCAGTCATTTCTTTTAATTACTTTGCAAAAATTTCTAAACACCTCTTTTTGCTTCTTCATTCTTGGGTATTGTGTGTCGATTGATGATAAAAAAAATAATTTAATCCATTTTAAAATAAGGCTATAATGTTACAAAATGTGGAACAAGTGCACTGCATGTGGGAACATTTTAAGGGATTTAATGGGCAAATAAGATAGATAAAGTTGCAGGGATAGAGGGGGAAAAAAAGGGGGGGAGAAGAAATTGCTCTGCTAGAAGCCAGCATGGACTTGATGGGCTTTGTGAATAAATTTTGCAACAAATTTAAGTTACTCAACTCAATGACAGGCATTCAGAATTCTTTAATTTATTGGAAATGTAAAAAATTGCTGAAGCATACAACTTAGTCCATCCAGATTAATCCCACTTCTCAATCCATTACCTTCCAGGCTTTGGCAAGTACATTTTCTAAAATGCAGCAATGTTTTCTAGTTCAACTACTTTCCCATGGAGCAAGTTACAGAGCCCTAATACCCTTTGGATAAAATAAAATTTCCTCCCATCCAATTGTTCTATTAACTTAAATCTGTCATTCATCTTTGATAAGGCATGGTGCCCTTCTTACTTACAATGCATCTTGGAATTTCTTTTGTATACAAACCTCTCCTTCATTTAAAGAAAACTTTATTCAGTTATTTCCCCATTACAACACTTCTACCAAAATCCTCAAATCATAGGATACATTTGTGCTATCGCATTTTGTAATCCAATGACCAAAGCTGTATGCAGTATTTTAGTGATTTTGTTTAGTTTGGAGATACAGCACGGAGACCGGCCCTTGGCCCACCGAGTCCACGCCAATCAGCAATGCCCGTACACCAGCACTATCCTACACACTAGAGACAATTTACAACATTTACTGAAGCCAATTAACCTACAAATCCATATATCTTTGAAGTGTGGGAGGAAACCAGTGAACCCAGAGAAAACCCTTGTGGTCACGGGGAAAACGTTCAGACTCCGTACAGACAGCACCCTTAGTTAGGATCTAACCCAGGTGTCTGGTGCTGGAAAGCAGCAACTCAACCGCTGCTAGATAGATACTTGATTAGTACAGGTTTCAGAGGTTATGGGGAGAAGGCAGGAGAATGGGGTTAGGAGGGAGAGATAGATCAGCCATGATTGAATGGCAGAGTAGACTTGATGGGCCGAATAGCCTAATTCTGCTCCTATTCCTTATGACCTTATAATCAGGCAGCAACTTGTGATTTCTACCACTAAAAAGCACAACAGCATTAAGACTAAATGAAGCCTGTTGCCAACGTCACATTCTATCCTAACTTTCATATAGACAATTCTTTCTTCATCATTTCTGGGTTAATGTACTGTAATTACCCAAAATCCTTTGTGGTACTTTTCCTTCAAGATCACGGCAGTTAAAGCAGCAGCCAATCACCACTGCACGAGGACAATGAAATGTGGAAGAAATGGATGCTCCCTGGTTACATCCACACACAGACAAATGGAGGCTAAATTAAAACAAAACAATAGTGCTATATAGTTTCATATGCTAGTTGTCACACAATTGATCCCAGTGATATCCTCAAGAACAAAGCATACACCAACATAGGAATTGTAACTTCAAATCAATCCTTTAGTAACACATTAAACAAATAAAAATATGCCCAAATTTGTAATGTTTGTACAGTTGTTTTTGTTTGTAAAATATTTACAAACTCACCATGTTACTAAAAACATTGAGGAAAAGAAAAACACGAGATGGCTCATTTATCTCTCCATTCCCAACTGTTCAATATTTTAACTCAAATCCTATTAACCATAAGCCACGGCTTCACATATGCATGTGGAATATAGTTAGACTTATCCTCAATGTATGAAATACAACCTTGAGATCTACACCTTTCTCAAGACTTGTATTTGCCAACATGTGCAACAATTTGTTCCCAATATGGATATCTGGATTTAATTGTGTGAGATCCAGCATTTTTCTCCCCTCTAGCAATAACATGCAGAAGAACCAGCCCTTCGGTTTAATAACCCTTATTGCGTTCCCAGCTCTTTTTGAGCATATTGTACAACATCCTGTCTGAGTAAACCAAATCCAATCATTAAGATCAACTAACATACTTTACTCCTTTGGACATACATGCAGCGATGTAAAAAGATATACGAATCAAGCCAAGTTGAACTGTGATGCTGTGCTGGAGAAAGCAGAAAGATTGTGTGTGTTGGTAACTTACCACTTAGGAGGGAGATAGAGGTTATTATGATGTAACAAAGGGCTAGATTATTCTAGCTGTTTATAGTCAAAGGGAAGAAAAAACTAGTTCAAGCTTGCAGGTTAAGACAGCAGAGTGCAGGATGATGCTGATATCTAGTTAACTGACAATCGAGGAATTAAAAATTTAGATATCTTGAACATTACACTCCCAATTATAATACAGATTTAGTAACTTTTGGTGATTAATCTAGTGCAACATTCTCCCTTTATTTAAAACACTAGTTCTCGTGCTCATGTTAGTCCAATTTCAACCTGAGATCCATCTCCAATAGCATAGATTAACTGGAAAGTATTTAAAAGACCCATCCGATAGGAAACCAAGATAAATGATGAAGCACTAACACTTATTCCATTCTCCCTAACCCTCCCAATATCTCTAGTTCAAGAGACATGCAAGGAACATACTAAATGGAAGAAATGCGTTAAGAACCTGACCACAGGTCTAGCTGAATGGTGAGACGGTTAATAATATGTTCCAGTAAAAGATCAGAAGCTGCACAAGATAATCTTTTTTTTTTTTAAACTTGCATCCACAAAACAACGCATGCTTGTCTGCCTCGTGATACATCACAACTTTAATCCATGATAAGCATTGGAGAAAAATAAATTCTCCCTCATGTTCTTCTGGGAACAAGTTACAGGGAAATAAATGGGGGAAGGGATTGATTAGAAACATAGAAATTAGGTGCAGGAGCAGGCCATTCGGCCCTTCGAGCCAGAACCGCCATTCAATATGATCATGGCTGATCATCCAACTCAGTATCCTGTTCTTGCCTTCTCTCCATACCCCCTGATCCCTTCAGCCACAAGGGCCACATCCAACTCCCTCTTAAATATGGCCAACGAACTAGCCTCAACTATCTTCTGTGGCAAAGAATTCCACAGATTCACCACTCTCTGTGTGAATAACGATTTTCTCATCTCGGTCCTAAAAGATTTCCCCCTTATCCTTAAACTGTGACCCCTTGTCCTGGACTTCCTCAACATCGGGAACAATCTTCCTGCATCTAGTCTGTCCAACCCCTTAAGAATTTTGTAAGTCTCTATGAGATCACCCCTCAATCTTCTAAATTCCAGCGAGTACAAGCCAAGTCTATCCAGTCTTTCTTCATATGGAAGTCTTGCCATCCCAGGAATCAGTCTGGTGAACCTTCTCTGTACTCCCTCTATGGCAAGAATGTCTTTCCTCAGATTAGGAGACCAAAACATTTAAGAGTAAAGTGGATAGGTATATGGACGTGAAGGGAATGGAGGGGTATGGTCTGAGTGCAGGTAGATGGGACTAGGGGAAAACAAATGGTCGGCACGGACTGGAAGGGCTTGAGAGGGCCTGTTTCCGTGCTGTAATTGTTATATGGTTATATGGTTAAAACTGCACGCAATACTCCAGGTGTGGCCTCACCAAGACCCTGTACAACTGCAGTAGAACCTCCCTGCTCTTGTACTCAAATCCTTTTGCTATGAATGCCAACATACCATTCGCTCTCTTCACAGCCTGCTGCACCTGCATGCCTACTTTCAATGACTGGTGTACCATGACACCCAGGTCTCGCTGCATCTCCCCTTTTCCTAATCGGTCACCATTCAAATAATAATAGTCTACCTTCCTGTTTTTGCCACCAAAGTGGATAACCTCACATTTATCCACATTATACTGCATCTGCCATGCATTTGCCCACTCACTCAGCCTATCCTGCAGCCTCCTCACAGCTAACACTGGCCCCCAGCTTCGTGTCATCCGCAAACTTCGAGATGTTGCATTTAATTCCCTCGTCCAAATCATTAATGCATATTGTAAATAGCTGGGGTCCCAGCACTGAGCCTTGCGGCACCCCACTAGTCACTGTCTGCCATCCTGAAAAGGATCCGTTCACTCCTACTCTTTGCTTCCTGTCTGCCAGCCAGTTCTCTATCCACATCAATACTGAACCACCAATACCGTTTGCTTTAAGTTTGTATACCAATCTCTTCTGTGGGACCTTGTCGAAAGCCTTCTGAAAGTCCAGATACAACATATCCACTGCTTCTCCCTTATCCACTCTACTAGTTACATCCTCAAAAAATTCAATAAGATTCGTCAGACAAGATTTACCCTTCGTAAATCCATGCTGACTTTGTCCAATGATTTCACCACTTTCCAAATGCGCTGCTATCCCATCTTTAATAATTGACTCTAGCGGTTTCCCCACTACCGATGTTAGACTAACTGGTCTGTAATTCCCCGTTTTCTCTCTCCCTCCCTTTTTAAAAAGTGGGGTTACATTAGCTACCCTCCAATCCTCAGGAACTACTCCAGAATCTAAAGAGTTTTGAAAAATTATCACTAAGGCATCTGCTATTTCTGGGGCTACTTCCTTAAGTACCCTGGGATGCAGCCTATCTGGCCCTGGGGATTTATCAGCCTTTAATCCATTCAATTTACCCAACACCACTTTCCGATTGAATTGCCGGCATAGACTTGAAGGGCTGAATTATTTCCTTCTATGTCATACGGAAATATTAAAATATGAGACATTAAACAAATTTAATTCTCATAACATCAAGTATGCAATAAAAATCCTTATATTGTTATTTGTCACACCTCCCTAAACAATTCTACTCTATCCGCTATTGAAATAACAGGTCACGTCAAAGACTTCATGTCGGAAATGGAAGGAAAATGAAAGAAACGCGTTAAAATTAAATTAGCCAGAAAAAGCAACCTACCAGAGGACTGGGAGAAATTCAGAGTCCAGCAGAGGAGGACAAAGAGCTTCATTAGTAAAGGGAAATAGATTATGAAAGAAAACTGGCAGGGAACATAAAAACTGACTGCAAAAGTGTTTATGGATGTGTGAAGAGAAAAAGATTAGTAGTTAAAACAAATGTAGGTCCCTTGCAGTCAGAAACAGGTGAATTGATCATGGGGAACAAGGACATGGCAGACCAATTGAATGACTACTTTGGTTCTGTCTTCACTAAGGAAGACATAAATAATCTGCCAGAAATAGCAGGGGACCGGGCGTCAAATAAGATGGAAGAACTGAGTGAAATCCAGGTTAGCCGGGAAGTGGTGTTGGATAAATTGAATGGATTAAAGGCCGATAAATCCCCAGGGCCAGATAGGCTGCATCCCAGGGTACTCAAGGAAGTAGCCACAGAAATAGTGAATGCATTAGTGATAATTTTTCAAAACTCTTTAGATTCTGGAGTAGTTCCTGAGGATTGGAGGGTAGCTAATGTAACCCCACTTTTAAAAAAAGGAGGGAGAGAGAAAACAGGGAATTACAGACCAGTTAGTCTAATATCCGTAGTGGGGGAACTGCTAGTCAGTTATTAAAGATGGGATAGTAGCACATTTGGAAAGTGGTGAAAACAGTGGACAAAGTCAGCATGGATTTACGAAAGGTAAATCATGTCTGACTAATCTTCTAGAACTTTTCGAGCATGTAACTAGTAGAGTGGATAAGGGAGAACCAGTGGATGTGTTATATCTGGACTTTCAGAAGGCTTTCGACAAGGTCCCACATAAGAGATTAGTATACAAACTTAAAGCACACGGTATTGGGAGTTCAGTATTGATGTGGATAGAGAACTGGCTGGCAGACAGGAAGCAAAGAGTAGGAGTAAACGGGTCCTTTTCAGAATGGCAGGCAGTGACTAGTGGGATACCGCAAGGCTCAGTGCTGGGACCCCAGCTATTTACAATATATATTAATGATTTGGACGAGGGAATTGAATGCAACATCTCCAAGATTGCGGATAACACAAAGCCGGAGGGCAGTGTTAGGTGTGAGGAGGATGCTAGGAGGCTGCAAGGTGACTTGGATAGGGTGGGTGAGTGGGCAAATGCATGGCAGATACAGTATACTGTGGATAAATGTGAGGTTATCCACTTTGGTGGCAAAAACAGGAGGGTAGACTATTATCTGAATGGTGGCCGATTAGGAAAAGGAAAGATGCAACGAGACTTGGGTGTCATGGTACACCAGTCATTGAAAGTAGGCATGCAGGTGCAGCAGGCAGTAAAGAAAACGAATGGTATGTTAGCATTCATAGCAAAAGGATTTGAGTATAGGAACAGGGAGGTTCTACTGCAGTTGTACAGGGTTTTGGTGAGACCACACCTGGAGTATTGCGTACCGTTTTGGTCTCCAAATCTGAGGAAATACATTCTTGCCATAGAGGGGGTACAGAGAAGGTGCACCAGACTGATTCCTGGGATGTCAGGACTTTCATATGAGGAAAGAGTGGATAGACTTGGCTTGTACTGGCTAGAATTTAGAAGATTGAGGGGGGATCTTATAGAAACTTACAAAATTATTAAGGGGTTGGACAGGCTAGATGCAGGAAGATTGTTCCCGATGTTGGGGAGGTCCAGAACAAGGGGTCACAGTTTAAGGATAAGGGGAAATTCCTATAGGACTGAGATGAGGAAAACATTTTTCACACAGAGAGTGGTGAGTCTCTGGAATTCTCTGCCACAGAAGGTAGTTGAGGCCAGTTCATTGGCTATATTTAAGAGGGAGTTAGATGTGGCCCTTGTGGCTAAGGGGATCGGGGGTATGGAGAGAAGGCAGGTACAGGATACTGAGTTGAATGATCAGCCATGATCATATTGATTGGCGGTGCAAGCTCGAAGGGCCAAATGACCTACTCCTGCACCTATTTTCTATGTTTCTATGTTTCTAAACTGCAGGAAGGGTGTGATTGAAGATGTCTCCAAGAGGGTATAACCGGGGCGACCGTGGGGATTAGCTTTAGACAAGGAAAACTGGTCAATGAATGAATGTGAGCAGTTACAGAGTGAGAATATACACAAAATAATTTGAAATGCATTTGTCAAATGCAGAAATAGAACATCCAAGGCCACTACCTTGTGGAGGAAAAGGGCTGGAGGAAAGGTGAAAGTGAGACACGGAACAGAATGGGAGGTTAACTGGTGAGTGGCAAGTGTATGGAAATGGTGAAATAGGCTGCAAGCAGGAAGCCAAATGTAAGCAATAACACCTACTCAAGTTGTGACCAGCTTAGAGAAATCATTTTAAAACCTTGATGTTCAAAGAGTGATCAACAACAAGAAATCTTTGTAACATGTTCAAAAGGAGTAGGAAGGAACTGCAGATGTTGGTTTACACCGTAGACACAAAATGCTGGAGTTACTCAGCGGGACAGACAGCATCTCTGGATAGAAGGAATGGGTGACAATTCGGTGATGGGCTGATGGAATCTGGTGGAGGAAGATCACGAGTCTTGGTAA
Source organism: Okamejei kenojei (assembly GCA_035221665.1). NCBI lineage: Eukaryota > Metazoa > Chordata > Chondrichthyes > Rajiformes > Rajidae > Okamejei > Okamejei kenojei. The sequence goes on from CM069133.1 coordinate 90,181,296, forward strand.
CAATGAGTGGAGAGTAAGGAGACAGGTGGAAGTGGGAAAGGTACACCGAAGGAGGTTACACGTCTTACAAATGCTATTGGGTCTTAGTCGCCAAAGGTGTTTTTCTTCTAGCTAAGCAAGAGTACAGCCCAATTCTCTACTATCTCGTTTTGGATACTAGTTTGTTCCTGGAACTGTAGTGCTATAATACTGAGAACTATATTTTGCACTTTCTTTCCTTTCGCTCTACCCATTAAACTCCAGTTTGGCTTGATTGTATCTATAGTTCATTTTATCTGATAGCATGCAAAACAAGCTTTTCACTGTACTTCTGAGCACAACATTAATAAACCCAAACCTAAAGTTTACATTTAGCCTCACGATGGCAGTAGAGAAGATCAAGGATAGATAGGTCAGTTTTGAAATGAAAAGGGGAGTGGAAATGAGATGCAATTGAAAACTGAAACTGGCCAGTGCAGTCCGAGCACCGGGTGTTCTGCAAAACTGTTACCCAGTCTTCTCTGGGCTTTGCAGATGTAGAGGAGAGGACATCTCAAGCACCAGATGCAATAGACCGGATTAAAGGACATTCCTGTTGAGCCCTTTTCAAGTAAGAGTATCATGCACTCTCATAGCACTATCTTGCTTAAAGAGCTATCCAAGTATATTACTACAAATTACATTCATCTGATTCCAATCCTCCCACCAAAATTCACAATACTTACAATTTCAGCACATGTTATTTGAGAGAAAAAAATTCTGATAATTTCATCCCCTTATTCAATGTCCCCAAATTCATCTCCAATAAGGCTATATTTAACTGCAGAAACAATGTAGCGATCAGTTAAGTTAGCAATGGCTGGGGATTTCAATCATAACTAAATAGCATGTGGTTTATATGGCACAGTAAGTAACACAAGATACATTTGCTAAATCATGGGTTCAAAGGTTATTTTATTGGTCACATACACCATTTAGTGTAGTGAAATGTTTCTTGCCAATGCAACACATTTAAAAAAAATACAGACATAACACTAATAAGAGATTTAAACATAAAAAACATCCCCCCCACAATGGTTCCCAATATGAGGGAAGGCACAATGTTCAGTCCCCAACCCATGTCCACCCATAGTCAGTCCTATTGAGGCCTCCGCAGTTGCCTTGACGGAGGCCCGATGTTCCAGACCATTCTCGCCGGGTGATGGCGCTCCGGCGTCGGGAGAATCCTCTCAGCGGCATGGGACACCTGGAACGGCCACTTCCTTACCGGAGTCCGCGGCTTCCGAAGCCAACAAGGCCGCGCTGGATGGAGCGCCCCCCACTGGCTCCCGATGTTGAAGTCAGCGCCGCTGCCCACAGCTGGCCGCTTCATTATGTTTTTTGTCGGCGGTCTTCAGCTCACCGGAGCTCCAGCGCGGCAACCCATCGCCCGATCCACGATGGCACTCCAGCACTGCGCTGCTGCCGAAGCTAAGGTTCTAGGCGGTCTCCTCAGGAAACGCCGCTCCAGGCCCTCTGGTAGGCTGCGAGGACGGGTCGAAAGTGCAGCCCGGAGAAAAACTGCCTCTCCGACCAGGTAGGGACCAGGAAACGTAGTTTCCCCCTTCCCACCCCCCACATAAAAAAGAGTAGAACTCCAAAAACAAAACACTTTAACTCACTAAAAATAATGAAAAGAGTGAAAAACAAACAGCTGCAGGTTGGGCAGCCATACCATACAGGACGGCGCCCCCTCTCGAGGTTGAGATTTTGGGCGGAGGCGGGTCATGGATTTCTACTATTTTAATCTTGCTATTGTATCAGGAGCCTTACATTAACAAAAGAAATCACAAACATCTTATAATATCATGAAAACATTAGTATTTACTACTCTTCCTTATTGTATTAAAGTGTTGAAGTTTCAAGAGAACTGACAATATTTAAAACTGGAATGGCTCCCTGAAGCAGAGATAAAATGTAGACAAAAATCGGTGATCGGAACTGACTAAATATAAAATAAAATAACAAAAATGCTGCAAGGTAATGGCAAATGAAACTGGATAATTAATAGCATGTAGTTAAGCACAAAGAACTACCAGTCAGTTGGATTAATGGCCTTGTTTAAACTCTCATGCAGCAACAGAATATACTTCAGCCATTAGGGTGTAGGCAGCTTAAACAGTGATACAATGTACCAAACACATTACTATTTTTATCTATTACATATATAACTAGTGGTGAACAAAAATAATTTGATTTCACATATGTTTTTAAAAAGGTGATACGACAAAGCAATGTAGCCAATCTGGCTTTTTGTTTTTAATTTCGTTTTCCATCAATTTCCAAATGACATAAGAAAAATACTTGTAACAGGAACACTTAAGGAACATTTCCAGAAAAGTCTTCATTGCATGTCAGCATCATTTAAAAAAATAAATGTAAAGCCATGCTTAAAATATTATCAATTAATACAACATCACACCCATCCATCAAATTTGTTACAGCAATAGTTTGTCAACTAACCATATTCAAAAAATATGCAGCCATTGTTTTCAGATTTCATACACTTTCAGCAAAATTCTTCATTCACAACCTTACAATGCAGGTTTTGTTCTAATCGATTGCCTTAGATTCTCCCGTCAATCACTGTGACGTTGTTTTTGCACACAGCACAGTTGAAGGCAAAATTGCAATGCCTGCTGGAAACCTGCTCTCATGAAATACTTCCTCACAATACCTTACAGTATAATTCACTGGGCATTTATAAAATCATTAGTGCAATTTTACTTTAAAAAAATAAAAAATCGTATAATAAAGCAATGAATGGTGTAAAATGACAAATTAGTACACCCACCAAAGCTCAGAGGGGTAGTGTAGTGGGATGAGACAAATAGCAATTTGGAAAGTCGTGATCACCCAATATTGTTAGGCTTTATACTGCTTTTCATACTGCAGCTGTTTGAATTCTAATTATGTCAAGGAACCAAACTGGAAAAATAGTATCATTTTTCAAATTCTGGTTTATTCATTCTTTTTGGGATACGAGCAGCTGTAATTGTCTGAACACATGGTGGTAAGAAGCCACCTTTGTTAACTGCGACAACCTGTATGGGGAAAATAACATCTAAAGAAACAAATTTTGCAATGAAGTTTGAATGTCAATGTCAGGAGACATGATTAATTTGTATGCAGTGGTCTTTGCAAAGGCTCCTGGTGTTGTTGTTTTCATCAGTAGAGATTGCAAGCCCTTTTGGCACCAAGGGATTTGGGTTGGTGGAAAGAGATGGCATAGATAAAAGATGAAGCTTGATTATACTGAATGCCAGAGCAGGCATAAGAAGCAAAATGGCCCACTATTGCTTGAAGTCTTACTGAAAAAAAACCTTGATACATTTCAGCAGTGCATTTTGAAGACATGCTGTGTACACCATAGAAAATAAAGCAGGAAAGAATAAACACTTAAGATATTTGTTTAATAGACAATAGATGCAAGTAGGCCATTCGGCCCTTCGAGCCAGCACCGCCATTCAATGTGATCATAACTGATCATCCCCAATCAGTACCCCGTTCCTGCCTTCTCCCCATATCCCCGGACTCTGCTATCTTTATGAGCCCAATCTAACTCTCTCTTGAAAGTATCCAGAAAACTGGCCTCCACCTGAGGCAGAGAATTCCACAGACTCACAACTCTCTGTGAGAAAAAGTGTTTCCTCGTCTCCGTTCTAAATGGCTTACCCCTTATTCTTAAACTGTGGCCCCTGGTTTTGGACTCCCCCAACATCGAGAACATGTTTACTGCCTCTAGCATGGCCAAACCCTTAGCAATATGTATATGTTTCAATAAGATCCCCTCTCATCCTTCTAAACATAGTGTCCAGAGTGTACAAGTCCAGCCACTCTGTTCTCTCAGCATATGACAGTCCCGCCATCCCGGGAATTAACCTTGTAAACCTATGCAAGAATGTCCTTCCACAAAATAGGGGACCAAAACTGCACACAATAGTCCAGGTGTGGTCTCACTAGGGCCCTGTACAACTGCAGAAGGACCTCTTTGCTCCTATACTCATTTCCTCTTGTTATAAAAGCTAACATGCCATTCGCTTTCTTCACTATCTGCTGTACCTGCATGCTAATTTTCATAGACTGGTGAACAAGGACCCGCAGATCCCATTGCACTTCCCCTTTTCCCAACTTGACGCCATTTAGATAGTAATCTGCCTTCCTGTTTTTGCTACCAAAGTGGATTACCTCACATTTATCCACTTTAAACTTCATCTGTCATGCATCTGCCCACTCCCCCAACCTGTCCAAGTCACCCTGCATTCTCATAGCATCCTCCTCACAGTTCACACTGCCACCCAGCTTTGTGTCATCTGCAAATTTGCTGATGTTACTTTGAATCCCTTCATCCAAATCATTGATGTATATTGTAAATAGCTGCGGTCCCAGCACTGTGCCTTGCGGTACCCCACTAGTCACTGCCTGCCATTCTGAAAGGGACCCGTTAATCCCTACTCTGTTTCCTGTCTGACAACCAATTTTTTATCCATGTCAGCACTCTAACCCCAATACCATGTGCCCAAATTTTGCCCACTAATCTCCTATGTGGGACATTATCAAATGCTTTCTGAAAGTCCAGTTACACTACATCCACTGGCTCTCTCTTGTCTATTTTCCTAGTTACATCCTCAAAAAATTCCAGAAGATTAGATTTCCCCTTTGTAAATCCATGCTGACTCGGACCGATCCTGTTACTGCTATCCAAATGTGCGGCTATTTCATCGTATAATTGACTACACCGCCTTCCCCACCACCGGTGTCAGGCTAACTGGTCTATAATCACTACTCCGGCCACATTAGGAAGATTGTTTGTGTCCTCTTTAGTGAAGACGGATCCAAAGTACCTGTTCAACGCATCTGCCATTTCCTTGTTTCCCATAATAAATTCACCTTTTTCGGTCTTCAAGGGTCCAACTTTGGTCTTAACTATTTTTTTCCACTTCACATACCTAAAGAAACTTACTATCCTCCTTTATATTCTTGCAAGCTTAACTTCATATATTCTTGGCTAGCTTACCTTCGTAAGTGGCAATCAAACAGGGTATTTTATCTTGCGTGGTGGCACAGCAATCAAGTTACCCCCCGAGTAACTCAAGGGTCTGACTTATCAATCCAGAAAAAAATTCAAACCACGGCAGCTGTAGAATTCATGTTCAATTAATAATTTGTAATTTGTGACAATGTCATTGATAACGCGTATCACAAAGACTACCTGACTGTCGTACAAAAACTATGATTCACCTGCTCAGGCTTATACGCAACTCAAAACCAATCTTATGTGGCTGACCCTTAAAAATGTCCTCTGAAATAATAATTGTCATAACCAGCTCAAAGGGACATTGCGAATGGGCAATAAACACTGGATGATAATGCCGAGATCCAGAAAATTAAATTAAAATGTTCCAAACCACATTTGTTGAAGCTGCACTCATCCAAGTAAGTGCAATCAAACTCCTGATATATGAAAATAGCATCAGGCATACCTCACAAGCAATGTTTCCATTTGCAGTATTTTACTACAATGCCTTTTGTTCAGTCACGTGTTAATCAAGTGCTTCATAATCCAGTTGAGACACCAAGATGCCAGCAAAAAGACAGGTAGAACTGGTCAAACCATTGACAACACTTAGGACAACATTTAAAGAAGAATATTCAAGGGCTGCTCGAACTGTACATGTTTACACAGATGATGACATAAGTTTGAGGAATTATGATCTCATTCATGCAATGTAACCACACTATTCAATTTGAATAAACACATTGAGCAGAAAACGGTGGTAACATTATCAGGAATAATCAGAGGGGAGTTGGGGGAGCCGCGAAAAGTTGCTGAGCTCTATTAAATTGCCTTGTTGATAACAGATACGCCAGTAAAATCGCTCCAATCAGGAAAATTTAGACAAATCTGTACATTGAATGTTAGTTAATAAAACAATCTGCAACATGTCCCTCATTTCCTACCTGTAACTACATCTACTGTACGGCAAACCAAATTCCTCGTAGTTTGCAAAATTACGATTATGATTATTATTATGATTACTAAAGATAGATATAAAATGCTGGAGTGACTGAGCAGGACTCTCAGTCTGAAGAAGGGTCTCAACCAGAAATGTCACCCTTTCTTTCTCTCCAGAGATGCTGCCTGTCCTGCTGAGTTACTCCAGCATTTCATGTCTATCTTCAGTTTAAACCAGCACCTGCCGTTCCTTCCTCCACATTACATCTACTATATATTGTTGTGATATCTAATTTTAAATCAGTTTGCATCAGTTGTACCCAAGTTAGAATCTTCTGGGTTCAAGCATAAAATCTTGATTCATATCATGGTGCTGGACAATAACATTACATTAGAATAAAATTGCTTGTCTGTTCAAAGGAATGGTGAACTACCCATTCCTACCATGAAAATAAGCAACAAAAAAGGTTACTGACTAATCATTCACTTAACGTTAATTGTTCAGTTTAGTTTATTGTCAAGTGTACTGAGGTACAGTGAAAAGCTTTTGCTGCATGCTATCCAGTCAGCATAAAGACAATACATGATTACTATCAAGTCATTACTGTGTATAGCTTGGATGGTATCATGGTATTAAAGGTAGAGCTGTAGTCACTGACGAAGGTGTCTCTCTTATCCAGGTGTTGCAGGAATGAGTGTTAGAGCAATGGCATCGTCCGGACCTGTTGTGGCTGTAGGCAAACTGCAGTGGGTCATGGGTGCTGGGTTGACTGGATTTGATGCGTTCCATAACTAGCCTCTCAAACCACTGGGATGATGGTGGTCTTTCTCGAAGCAGGTGGGGACCTCAGAACGGAGTCTGGAGAGATTAAAGACATCCACAAATACTCCCGCTAGCTGCTACACGCAGCTACCAAGGGCACGGCCAGGAACTCTGTCTAGGCTAGTTGCTTTTTGTGGGTTTACCCTTAGGAAAGCCAATCTAACGTCTGCAACAGTCACCCTGGGGAGAAGCACACTTGAGTCTGAAGGGCCAGGTGTCACCGCCCTGTTGGCCTTCTGCTCAAAGTGAGCATAGAAAGCATTCAGTTCATCAGGTAAGGTTGCACCATCACCAATGACGTTGCCCGACCTTGCTTTACAGCTAGTTATCTTATTCAGACCATGCCACATTCTCTGTGTGTCCGAGTGACTATACTGGGACTCGGTATAGTCTCATGGCATCCATGATGGCTTTGCGGAGATCGTAGCGGACCTTCTTGCACCGTTCGGGATCGCTTGACGTATGCCATATTAACCATACTGATAATAGATCATACTGTACATAAATCAGCATGACTATAGATAACATTCAAAAGTGTACAACTAGGTATGTTACAAAACTTACCTTCAGTGGCGCTGCAGTTCTGTCACTGGCTGTGTGCGCGACTTTGGCGCTTTTTGGGGGGGGGGGAGGGGGGGGGGGGGGGGGGGGGGTCGGGATTAAAATGCCATTTTCTCCTGCCTGTCCGAGATATATTTTCTCGGGCTGTTATCTGTTGCTGAATAATAGTTCCGACTGCCGTTCTGTGAAATTTTTTTTAAACCACGGGACAATTTAAGCGCTGGAGTAAAACAAAAAAGCGACTTCTAACGCCGTCAACGCAGACAGATCTACCATACGGGACAAAACATAAGGTAAGTCGTTTATTTTACATATAAACTTGCTTCTTAGGATTACTTTAATCAAAATTTCATCAGCGAAAATGTGATTATGTAAATATACGAACCGGCACTGTTTTTCCTGCCGATATGGGGTTTAAATTCACCACAACCGCAACGTTCCAAACGATCGTGTTCCACAAAATCTCACTCGCAAGATGATTAAAATGGCCATTAATTTATGGGAATTAAACACTAAATTCCTTCCATTTGGCCTATAAATTCATGACAATGAGATTTTAAAATCATGTTATATTGTGAATTCTTGTGTGAATGCTATTTGGACACTTGGGCCGCTTAAAAATGTTAACCTTTTCTTAAGAAATGGATAGATGTTTAGATCAAGTAATTGAATTTTGTAATTAGCTACAATTAGGTAATTAACTAATTATATGCTTTAATTTCAGGTCATCCAAGTAAGATTGTTTCATATTTGTTTCAGAATGCTTCAATCTATAATAACTGAACATTTCATTCAGTTCTCTTAATTTTTAAGAAAGTTATGGGCTTTTGACTGTCCTCGATCACAGCGTTTGAGTTAAGTCAATGGAAAAGCAATAGGGAACAAGATGCTAATTTCAGAGTATGAAAATGGCCATAACATTTTTAATACTGAAGATATGAAAGTGAATTGGGTGTCAAATTAAACTTATTTTTATGCTTTATCCCCTCATCCCCCAGCACTCCCTCCCGCTCCTCTTCACCCTCTTCTTTCCCCTCTCCTTCTCCCCTCTCCTTTCCCCTACCCTCAGTCACTCCCTCCCTCACCCCTCTCCCCTCCCTACCCCTCCTCCCTCCCTACCCCCTCCTCTCCCTCTATTACCCCTGCTCCCCACCCCCCCCTATTCCCACCCCCCTCTGCCCCTCCTCTCCCTTACCCCCCTCCTCCCTCCCTATCCCCCCTCTCCTCCCTCTATACCCCTGCTCCCCACCTCCCCCCTATCCCACCCCCCCCTCTGCCCTCCTCTCCCTCTATCCTCCACTCCCTACCTCCCCCACTCCCCTCCTCTATCCCCCCCTTACCCACTTTCCCCTCCCGCTCTCTCCCTGCTCCTCACCTCCCCACAATGAAAATCGCTTTAAAAAAAGCAAACATCCCGCTATCCCACCCCCAACAATGAAAATCGCACTGTTTTTATTTAAATAAAATTCTCAATGAAAATCGTGTTTTTTCTTTAAAATAACCTAAACTCAATGTTAGCTGTTAATGAAAACGGAAGAATTTGATTAAAACTGAGTATTTTTATATTGTGATTTTTTATGAAAATGAGATTCAGGATCCCATTGTGACCGAACGTGGCTGACGGGCAGGATGAGTAAGGTGGGCCAAAAATTGCAGTGCTACCATGTACCGTTTTGGCGGTATTTCAGGGGCACACGCATACGGACAAACAAGATGAGAGTTTCAGTAATATATATAGATAGTTTAGAGATTTTTACATTGTCCTTTAATATTATATTCAAAGAAAAAATAAAAATATAGTTGTATCTTAAATTTCAGAAAGTCAAAAAAAGTATTACATTGATTGTTTGCCCAGCCAACCAAATATTGTCTTCAAACATATCCTTCGGCATTATTGTTGCATTAGTCACAACAATTTGCAGGATTTGAACCACTGATTTTCCCATGTTCAAGATTTTTGATAAAATTGACGTTAAGTCATGCATATTTTTGCCAAGGGTTCCTTTGGAATTACTTTCAAGCAAGCCTGTATATTTTCTTCAGATTTGCTAAGAATAAATGGTTTACACTTTTCTGGAGATACCTAATCTGAAAAGGTGCAGACACGCCACAAATAAGGCAAATAACACATTTCATAGTCTTTAAAAATGTAATTAAGTACAAGATTTCTCTTGGTTGCCAAAGTCCTAGGAAAGATTCATTTTAATTGCACATAAATTCATACTCAGTAATATTCTGACCTTTTGGTGGATTTGGTAATGCAGTAAATCGTGGATAATCTAGCATGTCTGGTATTCAGTTGCAGATTTCTGGACTATTTGGAAATTGTTATTCTTGTTACACAAACTTATCTCAATATTTTCATTTACATGCTACAGTGGTGTGATAAATATGTCCACAAACTCAGTAGTTTAAATAGAACAATAAAATTGACAAGCAACTCATACCCCAGACACCAACCTATCAATTCTAGAGCTCTAGTGTTCCAGATTCTAATCTCCTCCCCCCCCCCCACACCCCCCCTTCCCTGACTTCAACCACACTCTACTCCCTCTAGCTCCTCAGCTCTAGCTGCAAAACCGCTTGCACTCTGGACCTGAGCTCACATTCCAGACCAAAGTGAACCAGATGTGAGAACATGAAAACAACCAAATGCAGGATTATTAGAGTTTTACTACACTCAATATGTAAATCATGAAGCTTTCAGTTTTTAAATCAATGTCTAGTTAATGGTTGTCTAAAGCCGCAGAAAAAAAAACTAATCAAATGCAAAGTTGGGCAGAGCATTGGCAGATGAAACTTAATCTTGACAATGTGAGGTGATTCATTTATAAAGTCAAATAAGGGTAAGACAAGTGCAATGGGTGGTAGAGTGCTCAGTAACGTTGTTGAATAAAGGACCTTGAGTTATAAGTCCACAGTTCTCCAAAAGTGGCGCACAGGTAAATAGGGAGATGACAAAGGCGTATGACACACTTCGCTTCATACGTCAGGGCATACATTACGAAAGCTGGGACGTTACATTGTAATATTATACAAAACACAGGTTAAATTGCATTGTGAATATTGTGTGCAGTTCTGGACACTTAACTACACCAAGGATGTGGTTGAGTTGGAGACTGCAGAAAGAACTCATCATGAACCTGAAAGAGGGTCACAACCCAAAATGTCGCTTATCCCTGTCCTCCAGAGTTGTGTCTGACCTGCTAAGTTCCTCGTGTCTTCAACAGGATATCAGCTGGATTAGAGGACTTTAGTTATGGGCCTTTTTTTCCTGGAGTTAAGGGGTAAATTGATAGACATATATAAAATTCTAAAGCAGCATAGATAAGATAAATAGTAAAATTATTTTTCCATGATAGGGAATCAAAAACAAGGCAACATAGGCTTAAGACATAAAGGAGTAGTTGTAAAAAATATCGAAGGGGAAAGATTTTGTTTTACACAGAGTGGTTGATATCTGGAAAGCACTGAGGTGATGGAATTTGACACAATCACTATGTTTAAGAGCCATTTAGACAGGCACTTGAATAGGCAAGGCAGTGAGGGATGTGAATATGCAAACAAATGGTTTGTGTAGACAGGCAAAAGGTCGGCATGCACATGTTGGGCCAAAGGGCTTGTTTTTGTCCTGTATAACTCGATTCTAATGCCCCCACCGATAAACCAACATCTACGTCATGCTAAAAGTTTGTGTTAATGCATCCATGAGACTCTGAATTGGGTACATTTTATAAAGTTAATAACTATGCAATTTACTTCAAAATACAGATATTATGCACGGACGAATACACAGTCTCATATTGGTCTACTCAAAATAAAATGTCTCGTCATTGAAGTTGCCAAGTAACTTGATAATATTGTGGAAGAGCAGAATGGATAAATAAAAATTAGACTTAAAAAAATCAGGAGGTGGGGCAATGCATAACATTGAATTTGTTTACATTATTACATAATGATTTATATTTTTAATAATATAAAATACCCTACTTTTCTCAACAAAAAATATCTGGAAAAAGGACCAAACCAAAAGTTTACAAAAAATGAAAGTTCAATCCTAATCAAATCCAATGAAGGCAAATTAGTTCACTTTGGAACAATTTTGTAAGATTATTTATGTCAAAGTAATACACACTTGCAAGCAGATCAGACCTTAAAAAAAGACTGTTCCAACAAACAATAAGCAGCAATTATCATTGACTGACAGCAGTTCACATTTCTCAATCGGGTTACTCCCATGGATTAATTACATAGGTGATAAAAAAATATTGTTAAATTCACTCAAAATATTGCAATCATTTTAATTTGCTTTCCCCCCCCCACCCACCCAAAAGTCAAGAATATAGAAGAATAGCACGAGATGGACAAGAAAAAGGTAGTGCATAGGAATAAAATGAGAAAGTCTTAATTTGTAAAACACATTTAAAATTCTCTTTCGGTAAGATTTGTCCGATATTATAATACCCACTCACTGTGCACACGTGGGTCCATTGGTCTAACTGCTTTAAAACATCTTGCTGGAGATCCTCATTGAACATCTTTCTGTACAACTGTGGCAATTTTGAGAACCAAATTCCATTGGAATATTTGCACATGATCTCTTTCAGTCTGGACTGCACCAACTCACTATTGTGGTTTGACTGAAGTGCTGATGAATCATATTTTCCTGTATCCACGGCATCACTCCAAACAGCTACAAATTTGAAAGAAGAAAGTTTATGAAAACCTACAAGAAGCTGCCTTTACTACACCAAAATCACAAGACCAATAATAAGGGCTGTTACATTCATATTCAACAAGATTAGAAGTTGTAATGAGCTAGTAGGGCTTGCAGAGATAAGAGGACAAGCAAAATGCAGGCCAGTAATAGGGCTGTCCCAATGTACAAGCTAATTCAAGAGTTCTCCCGAGATTCCCCTGATTCGAACTCAGAGAATTACGGTAATAGCCGCTCGTAGGTACTCGGGGCTCTCGTGGATATTTTTCAACATGTTGAAAAATCTTCACGAGTCTTCCTGAGCTTACCGCATTTCCCGAGTACCTGCCGTCAGCGTTACGAGCCGCTAAGAGACGTCCAGAGCTCTGACGTACCAGCAACGTACATTCTACGTGCTTACCACGAGTTTGATTTTTTATTAACTCGGGAGACCTCTTGAATTAGCTCGTGCAGTGGGACAGCCCCATAACACTGCCTTGACTACTAGCTTGTACAAGAGGCCTCGATTTGACAGGGATGAAATAACCTGGGAATTGCATCTGTGATTTTCAACACGATATATCAAAGCCGCTCAAGTATAAAAGTGGAGTTTAAAAAGAAACATAATTATTTAAATACTCTGATCCAATCGTAAAATGAGGTTTAAAATAAGCAACATCAATTCACTAGGCCTTTCAAAATTCAACATTATTTTCATTCAGAAAGTGCTCAAGTTTATCTTTAAAGTGAATTAATAAATCCATCATTATGTGTCTATATTAGAGGCATGATTGTTACCTCCATCCCCGTTTGTGGAATAATATGATTGTAATGAATGTGAGAATAGTCACATAGAATCTTTTAAGATTGTGTGTAAACAGAATTTTTAAAATATTTAACTCGAGGAAAAAAAATTAGATGCAACCAAATGTTTGGTCAAGAGAAGAGGTTTAAAATTCTAAGAAAATTAAAAGGGTAAAGCATATTTCATGCGCACCGCCACGGCCAACACATCATCAGCCGCCCTGCGCATGCGTACTGCCATGGCAACTGGTCGACGCTGGGTTCTTTCATTGTCCTATCTGGGCCACATGATAATAAAACTCCTGACTCTTGACTTAAGCAAAGAAGGGTTCTTGGGGAAAAAAGAGCTACCTTAAATTTAGTTGCGTCAGGTTGGGTACCTATGGTAGGGTGAAGACTATTCCATGCTTTAATTGTGCGGGGGAACTTCATAGAGCAGCCAGCAACTCTGGATAGAAGAAATTGGGTGATGTTTTGGGTAGAGACCCTTCTTTAGGCTCCCTCTGGTTTTAGTGTTTTTAGTTTAATTTGAGGATACAGTGTGGAAACAGGCCCCTTTGGCCCATCGAGTCCACGCCGCCCACAGATCACCCGTACACTTGTTGTATCCCACACATTAGCGGAGTAAGTCAAGAGTCAAAAGTGTTTTATTCTCACGTCCCAGTTAGAACAATGAAATCCTTACTTGCAGCAGCACAACAGAATATGTAAACATAGTACTCTGTAAACAATGTTATAAACGAGAAAACAAAATGATGTATATTTATATATGAATATATAACTATATCTGTGTGTGTGTGTGTGTGTGTGTGTGTGTGTGTGTGTGTGTGTGTGTGTGTGTGTGTGTGTGTGTGTGTGTGTGTGTGTGTGTGTGTGTGTGTGCGTGTGTGCGTGTATACAAGTTACAGTGAGGAGGGAAGAGAGCAGTGTGTGAGTGAGGTGGGAGAGGCCGCGGCAGCGCAGGAAGAGCGTTGCCATTCCAGCCGTGGCATTGACTGACAGGAGAAGAAACCAATCTACATGGCACTGGCTGTAGGAATCTGCGCTCGCGCGGTTTTTGAGACTTTTAAACCTCGATAACCTTTACAATATACCACCAATCGGAAAAAAACTTGTTGCACTCGTAGCACAGGAGAACGGCGAGTAACCTGGCGAAAAATCATAGCGCTATCCCGTAACGTTTTTAATAGAAAAAACGCGCAAACCGGCAGAGCACAAGATCAGAGTTTTAGTTATGTATAGATGATTTTCTTTTCATACATCTGCCACGTATCTGTGAAGTTTATATACCAGACCAAAAATATTAATTGCATTTAACCAAAAATATCCCCACTTGCATGATTTAAATGAGCTTTAACCCTTTATTTATTTGGGCAAACTTCCCAAGCATGCATTATGATTACCATTTTGCAGCTATTCACACATAAAAGCGAGGGCAATGCAGTCACCTGCCACATCAACAGGTGCATGGACCCTTGCATCCCTGAAACTACTGGATAACACAGACACCTATTTATTGACTGCGCTCTGTCTCCAACACCATAATTCCATCACCAAATTTCTGAAATCTGCACCCCCTTCTGCAAATGGATTTTTGATGTTCTGACCCATAGACCATAATCAGTTAGGATATGCGACAAAATATCCTCCATGATAATTCTGAACACAGTGCTCCAGAAGGATGCGTCCGCAGCTCCTTATAATCTTTATTCCCTCACAATTGTGTGGCCAAAAATGTTGTGCTTTATCTCCAGCTATAAGTTTGTAGATTACATCACCATAAGGGCTAGGTCTTGAACAATGACAAGAATGAGTACAGGAAAGATGCAAATAGATTAGTTTTCTTGACATTGAGCGAGGGGTTGTTGCTATTTAACAAAGGAGATAGTTATCGGCTTCAGAAAGAAAGGCGAGTATATACCCACTCAACAAGAAACGTGAAAATGGTCAAGAGTTCCCGGTTGCAAATATCACCAACATTCTGACCTGGTCTAATCACATGGATGCTAAGATGGCCAAAAAAGCTCACCAATGCCTGTATTTCCTTGGAAGATTGAGGAAATGTGGCATGGCTCAAATGATTCTCATCAATTTCTTAAATGCAGCATGGAAAGCAGCCTCTCGAGATGCATCACCAGTTGGATTGGCAACTACACTGCCAAAGGGCCTGTCCCACTTGGGCATCATTTGCGTGTCACGCAGGTGGCGCGCGAAGATTTTGTGAATCCCACAATCCTGGGGCATCGTGCAAAACTGCGCGTCACTGCCTACGTCACCACGCGCCATGCGCGCATCACGTGCATCGTGACACGTAAATTATGTCGTGTAAATGAGCCACAAATGACGCCCAAGTGGGACAGGCCCTTAAGACTGCACACAATTAGTGAATTGCGGACAAAGCTCAGTCCATCACGCAAACTAGTTTTTTCCATACACTAGCCCTATCCCCCCCACCCTAAATCCCCACCATGCCCCTCGGTTCCACTTGAGTGGAACAGTTACAAGCTGTGGATGCATTTCAGATCTCGTAATCGACCTACCTACAAAATACCCTTGTGTTACTTTTTATCATTTTTTCTTTCATTCCACAGGTTTGATACATTGGTAATGTGTATTTGTAAGTATTATTGATCTTGTCACCCAGATCATGTAGACAAGGGATCAAAAGGTAAGTACTTGAGGGATTTAATGTATAATTATACAGTTGACAAAGGTAACAGTGGACATGTAAGTTAGAGACCCAAACATTTATTCAGAGAGAAATTCCATTGCCAACATCACAATTAGGTGATGTAAATTAAATTAATTAAGTAACCTGCAATTACATTAAGTCAGGATGGTGATTATAAAGCTGTTCCTTAGAAAAGAAAAGCTGCTGTTCTCAGTAAGTTTAGTCGATATGTCACTCAATATTAAATGAGGTTGGAATGCTATTCATTTGCACTAAATCACTGCAGCAAAGCATGAATAAATCCAACAGATATGGACATGGGTGCACTCAAACTCATCTTTACAGACATCAGGAGAGCTGTACATGAATTGGGCAAGGTGCCCCACAGACTACTCAAATAGCAGCCTGCCATCCTAACACTCATAGAATCATACTTTTCAAACTTGTCCCAAGTTCTATCTCCATTGCAGAGAATAACCTGTTCCACCAGTGGTTGTGGCACAACATCAGGACAGTGGCTGAGTAATCATCAACATTGACTCCTGACTCTGTGAAGTCTCATGATCCTCCCATAGGAAATGAACATCAATTTGTGGAAGTACCAAGACATGGAGTGTACTCTGGGGACCTTCGCCGAGAATTGCTTAATAACATCACAACTGGCTGAGTTAGAACACAGTAGTATAACACATGAACAATCCCTTCAATCCATCATGCCTGCACTGACTATGATGACAATCTAGCTAATCACATCTTTCTTTCTTTTAAAATCTTTTTATTAGTTTTTTTTCACAAAACAAAAAAAAAAATAATGATAAACATAACAATGATATTGATCCATAGGGATCAGGATTACATAAATAACAAGTATAACCTAAATATAAGTCCAGTGTTAAAATACACATTGAGTATAGAACTCCCGGTCTATGTAAATATATATATGTATGTGTATATATGTACGTATATATATATATATATATATATATATATATATATATATATATATATATATATATATATATATATGTATATGTATATGTATATGTATATGAATATGTATATGTATATGTATATGTATGTATATGTATATGTATATATATATATATATATATATATATATATATATATATATATATATATATATATATATATATATATATATATATATATATACATATATAATATATATATATATATATATATATACATACATATATATATATATATATATATATATATATATATATATATATATATATTATATATATATATATATATATATATATATATATATATATATATATATATATATCTCTATCCCAGACCAAGTACTCTCTATCTATCTATATCTATCTATATCTATATCTATATCTATATCTATATCTATATCTATATCTATATCTATATTTTTTTTTTTTTTTTTTTTTTTAAATTTTTTTTGTGAAATTTTTGAGTCAATATCAAAGAAAGAATTAGCAATAAAAATCGGTATCGTCTGAAATAAATCGTCTGAAATAAATTTTTGAGTCAATATCAAAGAAAGAATTAGCAATAAAAATTGGTATCGTCTGAAATAAATACAAAAATGTAGGTAGGATAAACATTTTAATAGCATTGATTCGGCCGATTAGAGATAAGGACATTGGTGACCATTTAGTAAACAGTTGTCTGATATGGTCAATTAGGGGCGTAATATTGGCTTTAAATAGATCCTTGGGTTTCTTGTTAATCTTAATGCCTAAATAAGTAAAACAGTCAGTAGTTAATCTAAATGGAAACTGTCCATAATTCGAAATTAGATTGTTTAATGGAAAAAGCTCACTCTTACTAAGATTTAGTTTACAACCAAAAAACTACTAAATTGATTAAGTACTGCTACTAATGCCGGAATAGATTTCTCTGGGTTAGAGATAAATAATAACAGATCATCTGCATAGAGAGATAGCTTATATGTCTTATTCTCATGGACAATACCAAAAATATTAGGGGATTCCCTAATAGCGGTGGCCAAAGGTTCCAAAGCAATATCAAACAGTAAAGGACTTAAAGGACAGCCCTGTCTAGTACCTCGAAAGAGCCATAAAAGGCAATCTCTGATTATTGGTAAGTACAGAAGCCCGAGGTATATATCAGCTTGATCCAAGAGATACATTTTGAACCAATCTTAACATTTTCAAGTGTATTGAATAAGTATTCCCATTCTACTCTATCAAATGCCTTCTCAGCATCAAGTGAAATGACACATTCTGGAGTTTCATTTGACGTTGTATATACAATATTCATTAATCTCCTAACGTTAAAGTATGAGTAATGATTTTTAATAAAACCTGTCTGATCTTCAGAAATAATTTGCGATAAAATATTTTCCAATAGCTAATATTATTGAAAGAATTTTGGAATGTACATTTAACAGGGATATAGGTCTATATAATGTTTCTTCAGTAGGGTCTTTATCTTTTTTAAGAATTAAAGAAATAGATGCTTCATAAAAGGATTGTGGTAATATATTCATTAAAAAGGCTTCTTTAAAAACCTTGCATAGCCAGGGAGACAGTAAACTTGAAAAATACTTTAAAAATTCCACTGTAAACCCATCTAAACCGGGAGCTTTACCATAGTTCATGATACTGGAAGGAGAAGAATCTAGGCGGAGCCAGAAGTGACGACATTTCAGACATTTTTGTAGCTCAAATTCTGCCCAGATAGAAAAAACTAAGCTAAAAGCAAAAGTTCCCCCCTCCCCCCCCCCCCCCCCCAGCAAAGTCCGAAACTGACCCAGTAGGCAGTCAGTAATCACATCTGCCTGCACATGGTCCGACTACCACTATTCCCTTCCTGTCTGGTGATGTTGGAGGATTGTTTTTCGGACTGGAGGCTTGTAACTAGTGGTGTGCCTCAGGAATCGGTGCTAGACCTATAGGTGTTTGTGTTTACATTGACGATTTGGCCAAGAATGTAGAAGGCATGATCAGTAGGTTTGCAGATTGCACTAAGGTGAGTGGTAGCATAGATAGCAAAGATGGTTATTACAGCAAGATCTTGATCAGTTGGGCAAGTGGGCTGAAGAATGGTTCATGGAGTTGTGGTTTTGCATTTTGGAAAGTCAAACAAGGCAGGACCTACAGTTTAGTTTAGTTTATTGTCACATGTACCAAGGTACAGAGAAAAGCTTCACAGTGAATGGCAGGGCCCTTGAGAGTATTGTAGAGCAGAGGGATCTAAGAGTGCAGGTACATAATTCCTTGATAGCGGTGTCATTTTATCTTTCGGTACATTGGCCTTCAACAGTTAGAGAATTGAGAATAGAAGTTGGGATGTTATGTTACAATTGTACAAGACGTTGGCATCAAGGTTATTGTGTTCATTTTGGTCACCCTGCTATGGGAAGATGTTAACAATGTTAATGTTTATGATCATTTTTCTGAGTACTTACATACCCAGAGGAAAACGAAAAAGCGTTTCTCAACCAGTGTCCATTCAGTGTGTGGTAAAAAATAAATAGAAATAACGAATAAAAGTACATATATCACGAGTTCCGATCGGTAGTGGCACGACAATGGCTCTGCTTCAGTGTGTCCAGGTTGGTGTTTGGTGCACGATACTTTGGCAGGGGGAAAGTCCTTTTATCAGTCTAATTGCCTGCGGGAAGAGGCTGAGGAGCATCCTGCTGGTTTTACAGCTGATGTTCCTGTACCTCTTCCCAGATGGCAGGATGGAAAATATGTGATGCGATGGGTGGTAGGGGTCTTTGATGATGGAGTTGGCTCTGCTAATATATCTCTTCCTGTATATGTCCAGCAGTAAAGGGAGTGGAGCACCAATAATCCTGCTGGCGGTCTTCACAATCCTGTCCAGTTGGTGCCGTTCATACGCCTTGCAGCTCCCGAACCAGGAAGTGATGCCGTAGGTTAATGTGCTCTTTTTGTCCCCCTATAAAAAGTTCGTAGGTGTGCAGTGGGGAGACCTGCTTTCCGTAGTCTACGGAGAGGGTGTAGTCGCTGCTGGGCTCTCTTGACCAGTGCTGTGGTGTCGGTCGTGGACGTCAGGTCATCTGACAGGTGGAGTCCTAGGAACTTCACACTGCTGACCCTTTCCACATCGGCTCCATCGATGTGCAGAGGTGTATGGCGTTGTTTTCCCGCCCTCCTGAAGTCAAGCACCATCTCCTTCGTTTTTCCCATGTTGAGAATGAGGTTGTGGGATTTGCACCATCCTGTGAGCAGCTCCACCTCCATCCTGTACGCCGACTCATCATTGTCACTGATGAGACCCACCACTGTTGTGTCATCAAGCGAACTTGTTGATGAAGTTGTTGTTGAGTCTAGCAGTACAGTCGTGTGTAAGCAGACTAAACAGCAGGGGGATTAGGACAGCCTTGGGGCGTGCCAGTGCTCACAGCTATGGTTTTTGATGTCCTACTGCCCACCCTGACTGTCTGCTGCCGTTGTGATAGAAAGTTCAGGACCCAGTTACATGTGCCAGCATCAACCCCCAATAACTCCAACTTCTCCACCAGCTGCTGCGGAATGATTGTGTTAAAAGCAGAGCTGAAGTCTATGAAGAGGATCCTGGCATAAGTATTTTTCCGATCAAGGTGTGGCTATTAGAAGCAACACTAGCAAGTTTGCGGATGACACAAAGCTGGGTGGCAGTGTGAACTGTGAAGACGATGTTAGGAGGTTGTAGGGGACCAGGACAGGTTGAGTGAGTGGGCAGATGCGTGGCAGATGCAGTATAATATAGATAAATGTGAGGTTATCCACTTTGGTGGCAAAAACAAGGGAGCAGATTATTATCTGGTATTAGATAAGGTAAGGGGGACGTACAGCGAGACCTGGGTGTCCTTGTACACCGGTCACAGAACGTTGGTGTGCAGGTACAACAGGCAGTGAAGAAAGCTAATGGAATGTTGGCCTTCATAACAAGAGGATTTCAGTATAGGAGTAAAGAGGTTCTTCTGCAGTTGTATAGGGCTCTGGTGAGACCACATCTGGAGTATTGTGTACAGTTTTGGTCTCCTAATTTGAGGAAGGACATCCTTGTGATTGAGGCAGTGCAGCATAGGTTCACGAGATTGATCCCTGGGATGGCGGGACTGTCATATGAGGAAAGATTGAAAAGATTAGGCTTGTATTCACTGGAGTTTAGAAGGATGAGGGGGGAATCTTATAGAAACACATAAAATTATAAAAATACTGGACAAGCTAGATGCAGGAAAAATGTTCCCAATGTTGGGTGAGTCCAGAAACAGGAGCCACAGTCTTAGAATAAAGGGGAGGACATTTAAGACTGAGCTGAGAAAAACACTTTTTTACCCAGAGAGTTGTGAATGTATGGAATTCCCTGCCACAGAGGGCAGTGGAGGCCAAATCACTGGATGGACTCAATAGGTATGTTACAAAACTTACCTTTAGCGGCGCTGCAGTTCTGTCACTGGCTGTGTGCGCGACTTTGGCGCCTTTAAGGGGGGGGGGGGGGGGGGGGGGGGGGGGGGTTAAAATGTGGTTTTTCCCTTGCCATCCGGAGCTTTCTTTTGTCGGAGTGCGATCTATTTCTGGAGATTCGTTCCGACTGCCGGTAAGTTAATTTTTTTTAATAAATAGCCCCACTATTTCAGCGCTTGAGTAAAATTAAAATTTGCTCCTAATGCCGTGAACGCCGACTACGGGGACGGATTTTACGGAGTGGACAGGTAAGTGAAAGTTGTTTATTTTTACATATAAACCTGCTGTTTTAGATGACTTTAATCAATAATTAATGTTGCGAAACGGTGATTTATTCCCCATACGAACCGGCAGAATTTTTCCTGCCGATATGGGGTTTAAATTCATCGCAACCGCAACGTTCTAATCCATCGCGTTCCAGAAAATCCCACTCGCAAGCTGATTAAAATGGCCATTAATTTACAGGAATTAAACACTAAATTCCTTCCTTGGCCTATAAATTCAGAACAATGAGATTTAAAAATCATGTTATATTGTGAATTCTTGTGTGAATGTTAATTGGACACTTAGGCTTTAATTTTTTTTAATTTTTTCTTAAGAAATGGATAGATGTTTAGATCTAGTAATTGAATTTTGTAATTAGCTACAATTAGGTAACTAACTAATTATATGCTTTAATTTCAGGTCATCCAAGTAAGATTGTTTCATATTTGTTTCAGAATACTTCAATCTATAATAACTGAAAATCTCTTTCAGTTCTCTTAATTTTTAAGAAAGTTATGGGCTTTTGACTGTCCTCGATTCACAACTTTTGTGTTAAGTCAATAGAAAAGCAATAGGAAACAAGATACTAATTTCCGAGTATGAAAATGGCCATAACTTTTTTAATACTGAAGATATGAATTAGGTGTCAAATTAAACATTTTTATGCTTTATCTGATGGGATAAATTGCAGACTTGATTTTTTTAATCTCAAAATTTTGCAACATTGCTAGATTCAAGAGAGAGTTGGATAGAGCTCTAGGGGCTAGTGGAGTCAAGGGATATGGGGCGAAGGCAGGCACGGGTTATTGATAGCGGATGATCAGCCATGATCACAATGAATGTTCGAAGGGCCGAATGGCCTCCTCCTGCACCTATTTTCTATGTTTCTATGGACTTTGTGACAGTAAACTGTTGCAAACTGCTTGGAATAGCACTGCCTTTCTGTGACCCTGAATAAAAATGCCCACCGAATCTCCCTGGGATACAGTTCCACATCCATCAACACATCGTAGTATTGACAACGTGTTTCAGGCAGGAGCTTACTGGAGTACAGTTCTACATACTGACACTCATTGGGCGATAGATCTACACACACACACTAATTCACTGGTGCATAGGTCACATGGACAAATTAATTCATATTTGCCTGAATGAAAATCAATTTGAAACAACCCTGCTCAAACATTTAATCTGTAGGAAAGAACGGCAGATGCTGGTTTAAACCTAAAATAGAATCAAACTGCTGGAGTAACTCAGAGGGACAGGCAGCATTGTTGGAGAGAAGGAATGGGTGACGTCTCGGGTCGAGTCTGGAGAAGGGTCTCAACCCAAAACGTCACCCATTCCGTCTCTCCAGAGATGCTGCCTGTCCCGCTGAGTTACTCCAGCTTTTTGTGTCTATCTTCAATCATTTAATCTGGTCATTTCTATTTATAAAATTGAAATAATCGTGCAAAGGTTACAGAAGCTGGAGAATTAAACATGCCAGGGAAATGACATTCATGATATCCAAAACAATGACATAATGAGGAGTGTTGTATAGAAGCTGCTCGAGATAAAATTTCACAGCTTGTCAATTAACTACCAACAGTATTCACATTGCATATGCATTACAAAATGCCTACATAATTTTTTGATACAGAATTGAATATAAAAAGCTTGCATTATCACTGCAACATTACCATAATAATGATCATTAAAAAAGTGCATACCATTTTGTTCATTTGAAGTGTTTTTTGCCAAATGCACTTGGAGCTCCTTTTGGAATCTGGGAGGGAATGTCAGAACTGGTCTTTTCTCAGATCTGCAAGACAAAAAAAAGCAAAATTATACTTTGATTGGAAATTTTAATTAATCAGGTTGTGTCTTTCCAATCAACCCCCCACCTTAATCTATTCCCAAAGTTCGTTTTAATCAAAGGTAAAATGTACTGAGCAAAAGAACAGTTGTAGGTGATGGGCTGGGCTTGAAGGGGTAATTACAATGCATGATGTTCTCTTTAGCTAAAGCAAGTTTTAGTGATTAAAAATGACTAAAGTAGTTAATTGTTCCAAAATAGTCAGTAGCTCCAAGCTCCTTAGTCTAACAATTTAAGGACCTAAACCATGTAAATGAATAAAATGAAGGCAAACAGATAAAATTATAAAAAATGTGAAACCAATCCAGGCAATATGCTAACATGTAATTGACTTTGTGTATCAAGCACAAAGGCAGACGCTAATTGTTTTGTTTAAACTTCCCCAGTTCCCAATAATGTGGATTTGTTTGAAGAAAAACCATTTGAAATGATGTTGTTTCTTGCAACGTATTGTACAGTTCAATCCAACAAATGTAGTAGTTACTCAGCTAAAGATTTTTTTCCCCTAAAAATAATGTAACCATATACTTGAGCGAGAAGCACAATTCAGCCAGCTAGTTTCTAGATTTAGATACAACCGACTTCAATCATTAAAAACTATCAAAACTATGCTGGTAACAGAAAAAAAAATGCTGTGTTTCCTCAGCTGGTCAGGCCACAGCTTTGTGAGAAGAGAAACAAAATTAACATTTCAGGTCAATGATCCTATGTCAGTATCAGTTTTCATTTGATTTTCAATTTATTTGAATGCCTTGGTGCTTGCATATCACTAGTTTATATTTTATTCAGCTCAGGGTCATTTTTTTACCAACAGAAGCAAAGGCAGCTGAAGAACAGCATTTGTTGAGCATAGAGAAATGAAGCAGAGGCCACACCCAAGGAAGGAACTTTCAAGATTCGAATCAGCAGTTAATCATGAGGATTAATATAATCACATCAAAGCCCGATACTTAGGCTGGAGATGGGAGTGAGGGCTGGTGGAAGGAGAATGAGGATAAAACTGAAAAAGAGATCTAGAGAAGAATTGAAGTTCAAAAGTTGAATTTTCCTTTCATAGTGCCCGTACCTGTAGTTTTTAGCTTTACCAGCAGAGTGCTCTGTGTTCCCTTGTACATCAATTAAAGTTAGTGAGCAGCAAGAACATGAAATTAGGGAAGCAGATAGAATGCGTGTCTTCATTAAAACGGAGGGATAAAGATGTAGAGAACTCTTGCTCTAACAGTACAAGGTGTTGATGAATCCATATCCAGAATACTGCATATAGTTTTGGCTCTCTTATTTAACCAGGGATATACTTGCTTTGGAAACAACTTAGAAGATTCACTGGACTGAAAAAAAGTTGTGTATGAGGAGAGCTTAAGTAAATTGGGATTGGACCAGTTGGAATTTAGTAGAATGGCAGGTGATATAATTGAGGCATAAAAGACTGAAGAGGTGTGGGAATGAAATGCAGATGCTGGTTTAAATCGAAAGTAGACACAAAACGCTGGAGTAACTCAGCAGGACAGGCAGCATCTCTGGAGAGAAGGAATGGGTGACATTTCGGGTCGAGACCCTTCTTCAGACTGTGAAGAGGGATTGACATGGTGAATGCTGGGAGGATGATCCTAATGGAGCATTATGAATAACCTTCAAATAATTTCAGATTAAGGGATTCCCTACTTCAAGAGTAGGAAAGGGATTGGCTACTTCAAGAGTAGGAACATAATTTCTTCACATTAGACTATGAATCTTCAGATTTCTTCACCCCAAAATAATACAGATCAAATCATAGGATATGTTTCAAGGCCAAAAAAAAGCAGATTTTTAACCCACAGGGTTATGAGCAATCAGCGAAAAAGTGGAGTGAGGGAATGTTTACGTCAATTATGATCTTACTGATTTTTTGGGCCAAATGGTTGCCTTTGACTCCTCGAACTTAAGCCTATCAAACCAAAACTCGTCGTAACATAAAATGTTGTTTTCCACATGTCCACCGATTTAAACCACTAGTCTAGATCTTTTCTCCATTTCTCCTCGCTGCTTAAACACATTTTTCTCCTCCATATTCAAATTTTGAAATTGTATTCTGAACATTAATGTGAACAAATAAGCCGTTCTCCATGTCATTCAACATGTCCTACCCAAAAGAGTTTTAAATACATGTGGTTACTGCTGCGGACAGATAATTTTGTAGCAGCCTAACAGAGTAAAATGAAATCAACAATTCGGTATATTCGTGTCCTTGATGGTGCCAGACTAGCAGATTTCTCGCATTATCAGATGACATCCCTCTTAATACTCCGGCAGACTTTTAACAATATTTTCCAGTGATCTTTTAGATTTAAATTAGGTATTGGTGGTTCAGTATTGATGTGGATAGAGAACTGGCTGGCAGACAGGAAGCAAAGAGTAGGAGTGAACGGGTACTTTTCAGGATGGCAGACAGTGACTAGTGGGGTACCGCAAGGCTCAGTGCTGGGACCCCAGCTATTTACAATATACATTAATGATTTGGACGAGGGAATTAAATGCAACATCTCGAAGTTTGCGGATGACACAAAACTGGGGGGCAGTGTTAGCTGTGAGGAGGATGCTAGGAGGCTGCAGGATGACTTGGATAGACTGGGTGAGTGGGCAAATGCATGGCAGATGCAGTATAATGTGGATAAATGTGAGGTTATCCACTTTGGTGGCAAAAACAGGAAGGTAGACTATTATTTGAATGGTGACCGATTAGGAAAAGGGGAGATACAGCGAGACCTGGGTGTCATGGTACACCAGTCATTGAAAGTAGGCATGCAGGTGCAGCAGGCTGTGAAGAAAGCGAATGGTATGTTGGCATTCGTAGCAAAAGGATTTGAGTACAAGAGCAGGGAGGTTCTACTGCAGTTGTACAGGGTCTTGGTGAGGCCACTCCTGGAGTATTGCATACAGTTTTGGTCTCCTAATCTGAGGAAATACATTCTTGCCATAGAGGGAGTACAGAGAAGGTTCACCAGACTGATTCCTGGGATGGCACGACTTCCACATGAAGAAAGACTGGATAGACTTGGCTTGTACTCGCTGGAATTTAGAAGATTGAGGGGTGATCTCATAGAGACTTACAAAATTCTTAAGGGGTTGGACAGGCTAGATGCAGGAAGATTATTCCCGATGTTGGGGAAGTCCAGGACAAGGGGTCACAGTTTAAGGATAAGGGGGAAGTCTTTTAGGACCGAGATGAGAAAATCGTTTTTCACACAGAGAGTGGTGAATCTGTGGAATTCTCTGCCACAGAAGGTAGTTGAGGCCAGTTCATTGGCCATATTTAAGAGGGAGTTGGATGTGGCCCTTGTGGCTGAAGGGATCAGGGGGTATGGAGAGAAGGCAGGTACAGGATACCGAGTTGGATGATCAGCCATGATCATATTGAATGGCGGTGCAGGCTCGAAGGGCCGAATGGCCTGCTCCTGCACCTAATTTCTATGTTTCTATGTTTCTAAAGGGAACACTGAAACTGGGCCCCCCCATGTGTCAGAGTGAGCGGAAGAATCAGCATCCCTGTGGCAGGTGCTATACAATGAGATTTCTCATTTGCGGATTATCAGAATGTTATTGCAAATTCTTTCCGAAAGTCAATTAGACAACTCATTTAATCCCTCTAGCCTCTATCACTTCAATGAAAAAAAAAACTAGAACTACTTCAATACTATTTACCTGGAACTTCCTGAAATACAAAAACAAGTTTCTACTTCAGGTAAACTCTCATCTTTGTTTTTTTTTTCACATGGGACTTTCTTTTCTGATATTTAGAAGCAACTAGTTAAGTGACCGCCACTGATTCCACAAAGCAGAATGGAAGCAAACCATCCTTGTGCCAATTAAAAGTGGTGCAAGACAACATGCCCAGCCTTGAATAAGTTACATACAAGTTTATCAGGATGTTTAAAGGTGGCCAAACAGAAGGGGCCTTTGAGAGCAGCAGAAAAATTCAAGGACATTCTACTCCAATGAACGGTTCAGTCCAACCCCACAGCGAGCAAAGGGAATAGAAGACAGGCTGAGCAGCGAATGTGGTTAAAGTTCATTTATTGTAAGCGGTATTGAGAAGGAAAATCAAAATTGAATCAGTTTTTGCACAACTGTCCATCACATCTGCACTTTTTCAGCAGTCGGTCTGTTGTACATTATACAGCTTCCACCTTTTTGGTGTGAAAAAAAAAACCTTCAAATAGAAAAAAGCCACTACTGTTATATATACAATTGGCTATCAACCGTTTGATTGAGCACCACAGCACTTTGAAATTTACTTTGCATTTTTGCAGAGTATATCCCATCTGTAAGAAACAAGCAATCAAGCCAACTCTTCCAATTGCAACTGCTCAAAAGATTTACACACGTGTTGGAACTAGGAGGGATTGGTAGGAGCAGGCAATAACAAGACTGGTACATTTTTTGAGCCCATCGATACCGGTAAGACCCAAATTAAGCCATTTAATTAAAGAAAGTTAATAACCAATGTTTTCGGAATGGATAGTGCTATACTTTATGCACACTGGGTAAAACATGCTTTTTGCCTACCTTGCATGTCACTCAATCACTGCTGGGCCGTTTTATGCAGTTGCAGCTGAACATTTCATATGGAGGATTTATCAGCCAATTGTAATGTATTTGGTGAGATCATACTGTTTAAATACAAGGTCAATCTGCTTATTGTCATACACCAATCTCCCTAATGCACAATAAACCTTCTATTAATTTCAACAATGCTTTCAAAAGACAATTAACATGTCAATAAAGCAAACTGACTAAGCAATTTCATTCAGATTTCTTTAACCTGCAGAGTTTGCATTCTGGTTTCAATATGAAACATCTCAATTTCAATCACCAGCAAATCCATTGATATCTGCTGCCTGTCCAACTAAAATTAACAGTATAAAAACAACTCCTTGATGATAAATACAGAACCAAATAGTAAATCTCAACAGCATCCAAGCAGAAGAAATTCTAGATGAGTTTCCTATTGCTGAACCTTGCGTTATGCACAGATATGAAAGTGAACACACCTAATTGAAACCACACAATTTACTCTGCACTTAAGGTAAAGATCTGATTGTCTCAGTACACCCCTTCTCATCACTCCTAGTTTTCTTATATTCAGTTCCCATGATCAAAGAAAAATCTTGCTTAGATTTTACTGTAGTTCTACCAACTCTCGAGAATAAATGGCATGATAATAAAGCTTTTATTTTCCACTGAGATGTCAGCAATTCACTATTTAACACCTGATATTTCCCCGATGTAGTTGCCCACAACTCATCATGGAAGTGTATTATTGGAATAAATCATTCAACTTCAATAAGAAACAGATTTGACAATGCAATGACAGCTTCTCTATTGATTTCAGCAGTAGGGAATGGGATTATAGATTTTTGAAAACAAGTTTGACTTCATTTAAATATTTTTTTAATTTTCCTTGACATTCTATTAATTGTTCAGAATACCAACAGTTTAAACTATTCAATATATTTCACTGCTTCTCAAATGAAAAAAAAATGTTTTTTACCCCACAGCTTTTGCAGCTTCCCAAGTTTCAGCAAGCAGGTCTCTCTGATATCCCTCATACAATAACAATCTAATGGTTTTACATCCAAAAAGACCTTGTGATCATACAGGTTCTCATCGCAACTATTGTGCTAACTACTTTCATCAAGTTATTGCTGAGTTAAACCAAAACTTTCTTGCAAGTCAGCAACAAGCTTAGGTGGTGTGCCACTGATCAAAAATTCAAGACCAATTCAAGGAAAATCTGAAAAGTTGCAAACACTTACAAGTTGCCAACAGTTCTTAAACAAGATCAATACCAGTCAAAGCAGCTCACGTAACTGGCACCCCATCAACTACACTACACTAATTCCCTCAAGCAGTGACAGCATTGTTCCATCAACAGAGTGCAGTATTTGCCCAGGGCACTCCAACAGCTTACCCAAATCCACAATAGCCATAATCACGAATAAGGGCAGCAAAGAACATCATCACCTGCAGGTTCTCCCCCACCTTGAAATATCACTGATCTAAATCTTGAAATGGCATATCAACAACATTGAGGGAATATATTCATCAAAAGAAATTCAGCGATTCGAGGTGGATGACCTTATTTTCCAAGGACAATTAGCAACAGGAAATGCGGCAGTGTGGCGCAGCTGTAGAGTTGCTGCCTTACAGCACTTGCCTTACGATCCCGACTATGGGTGCTGTCTGTACGGAGTTTTTAACGTTTTCTCCGTGACCGAGTGGGTTTTCTCCAAGATAGAAACATAGAAATTAGGTGCAGGAGCAGGCCATATGGCCCTTCGAGCCTGCACCGCCATTCAATATGATCACGGCTGATCATCCAACTCAATATCCTGTACCTGCCTTCTCTCCATACCCTCTGATCCCTTCAGCCACAAGGGCCACATCCAACTCCCTCTTAAACATGGCCAACGAACTGGCCTCAACTACCTTCTGTGGCAGAGAATTCCACAGATTCACCGCTCTTTGTGTGAAAAACGATTTTCTCATCTCGGTCCTAAAAGACTTCCCCCTTATCCTTAAACTGTGACCCCTTGTCCTGGACTTCCCCAACTAAAGATCTTAGGTTTCCTCCCACTCCCCAAAGATGTACAGGTTTGTAGGTTAATTGGCTGGGTGTAAGTCTAAATTGCCCCTAGTGTGTGTAGGATAGTGTTAATGTGCAGGGATCGCTGGTTGACATGGAGTTGGTGGGCTGAAGGGCATGTTTCCGTGTAGTATCTCTAAAACTAAATAAATGTTGACTTAGTTATGCATTGACCAAGTAGATCTCAAAAAGGTATTGAAAGCATCTTGAAACCACCCGTGTATCCCAGAGAAGATGAGAACAGCAGAAGGGACGTAATGTTGAGGCTGGTAAGGCCGCATTTGGAATAGTGTGCGCACTTTTGGGCACCATATCTGAGGAAGGATGTGCTGGCTCTGGAAAGGGTCCAGAGGAGGTTTACAAGAATGACCCCAGGAATGAGTAGGTTAACCTATGATGAGCGTTTGTCGGCACTGGGCCTGTACTCTCTGGAGTTTAGGAGAATGACGGGGGATCTCATTGAAACGTACAGAATAGCGAAAGGCTTGGATAGAGTGGATGTAGAGAGGATGTTTCCACTAGTAGGAGAGTCTAGGACTAGTGGTCATAGCTTCAGAATTAAAGGTAGTTATTTTGGGAAGGAGATGAAAAATTTATTTCGCCAGTGGGTTGTGAATTTGTGGAATTCTTTGCCACAGAAGACTGTGGAGGCCAAGTCAGTAGATATTTAAGGCAGAGATCGATAGATAGATTCTTGATTAGTACAGGTGTCAGAGGTTATGGGGAGAAGGCAGGAGACTAGGGTTAGGAGGGAGAGATAGATCAGCCACGATTGAACGGTGGAGTAGACTTGATGGGCCGATTGGCCTAATTCTACTCCTATTCTTTATGACCTCAATGGATGACATGAATCCAAGTTCGAAGAACAAGTGCAGGAGGAAGCGATTTAGGTTGCTAGGATATGGGGTCAAGTTCTAAAAAGGTAGGATAAATTCATAACCATATTGCGTTTCTCAGTGGTATTTGCTAGTTCTGATGGGTATAATTTAAATGGATGGTATTAATATGGGAAACTGCATGGGAAGGCAATGAAAGAAACAAAAAGGTAAGAATTGAAGGCACAAAAATTGGGAGACAAACAGGACCATAATGTGGAAAAATATAAACATGACTATGAATGTAAAGAACACCAGGTGAAAGACACTCAATGGATAAACTATTCATAAAAAGGTGGTGGAAATGACCAAAGAAATAAATACATGAGTATAAAAGTTGTAACTAGAAACATGGCAACAGAGTGACCAAGGATAGATTTTCATTACACAAGCTGAAGTGCAGGGTTCCTAGTGGAGGAATGACATAACGAGATACTTGGTATCGCCAGTGGACTTTGGGAGCCGCGGACTCCGGTAGGAGGGGGCCGACTCGGGGTCCAGGCTGCTGAGGACGTCCCCCAGCCCCGACGTCGGACTTACATCACCCCGGCGAGCGGGCCTGAACATCGGGCCGCCCGTAGCAGCGACTGCAGGGAGCTCGGGGAGGCCCCGACCACGGGGGAACAGTGGGGAACATTAGGGGAAGAGACTAACTTTGGTGCCTTCCCTCACAGTAGGAAATGTTGATCCTGCTGTGGGGGGATGTTTTATGTTGAATCCTGTCTACTCCATGTTGTGTTCTTTATTTTTAATGTATGACTGTATGGTGATTTAATTTTGCCGTGCCAATTGGCACATGTGACAAATAAATGCATCTTATCTTATCTTATACAATTTGCCATTAAGATGCAAAGTGGGAGTGTCGATTCTGAGTCCTGAATCCAAAAGCAATTGTGAAGGTATCAGGCAAGAGCTAGCCATGAGTAACTGTTGGGCAATGGCAAGTATTCAAAGAGGATACGGTCAGATTATAAGGATATGGTCATTCCATTATCGTGCAAAAGAAAACAGAAAACATTACATCCAAGGAAAAATATAAATGGCAGGAAAAAACAGCAAATCTGAGTATTTGGTGCAGTAAACAATTTAGCACAGAAGAACAAAAAGAGCAATAAAAGGAACTATTGCAAGTGTAAACTTGCAGACAACAAAAATGAGTGTAAAACCTTTACAGTACAGGGTGAACACCGATTAGTTACCCCCCCCCTCCTCGTTTAGTGCACCAGGGAGCCCCTCTCACTAGCTGCTGTTTCTTGCTGGCTTTATCTGCTCCATGCTCAACCGTTGCCGCCTCCTTCTCCCCTGGAGTCGCCGACAAAATCCACCTTTGAAGCGACAACAGATGAGAAGGGAGAGAGCTCTACGGTAACCTGCATTGTCATCTGAAGTCATCAACAATAACGGACACCACTCCCTCCACTACGGTCCGTTATAACGTAAACGATTTACTGGAAACAAGCCAAGGCTGTAAACAAGCCATTGCGGACAAGGTGGTGCCCGTTATTGCCAATGACTGGTTAATAGTCAAAAGAATATGGTGCTGAAGTAATTTAGCGGGTGAGGATCTTTCGAGTACACGGGTAGGTGACATTGGGACCTTTCCTCAGACTGATTCAGTCAGCCGAGTTACTACAGCATTGTGTTAGAAACATAGAAAATAGGTGCAGGAGTAGGGCATTCGGCCCTTCGAGGCAGCACTGCCATTCAATATAATCATGGCTGATTGTCCAAAATCAGTACCCCATTCCAACTTTCTCCAGATTTCCCTTGATTCCATTAGACCCTAGAGCTAAATCTAACTCTCTTGAAAACATCCAGTGAATTGGCCCCCACTGCCTTCTGTGGCAGAGAATTCCACAGATTCAGAACTCTCCGGGTGAAAAAGATTTTCCTCATCTCAGTCCTAAATGGCCTACCCCTTATTCTTAAACTGTGACCCCTGGTTCTGGTCTCCCCCAACATCAGGAACATTTTTCCTGCATCTAACCTGAATTAAGAATGCAATATGTTTATATAAGATCCCCTCTCATCCTTCTAAATTCCAGTGAATACAAGCCCAGTCGATCCATTCTTTCATCATATGTCAGTTCCGCCATCTTGGGAATTAACCTGGTGAATCTACGCTGCATTCCCTCAATAGCAAGAATGTCCTTCCTCAAATTAGGAGACCAAAACTACACATAATACGCCACATGTGGTCTCACCAGGGCCCTGTACAACTGCAGTAAGACCTCCTCCTATACTCAAAACCTCTCGCTATAAAGGCCATGGCATTTGCTTTCTTCACCGCCTGCTGTACCTGCATGCTTACTTTCAGTGACTGATGTAAAAGGACAAGTGATGTACAAGTGTTGCTTCACTTTAAAACTAGGCCCAGTTACCATGGGGCTCCCTCCCCTCTCACCCACTGTCGCTTCCAAGGTAGAGTATGATGGCGACTACAGGGGAGAAGGAGGAGGCAGCAGCAGTGACAGCAGTGGAGGGGGGGGGGGGAAGAGAGAAGAGGAAAGAGACCAACTGGACAGAGCAACGAGAGTGCAGGAAGCAGATAAAGTCACCGCCGACAGCAAGAAACAGCAGCGGGTGAGAGGGGCTCACTGGTGCTCCTTGCAAGTAGGGAGTGGGGCCGGAAGCCAGGAGTCTAATCAACCAGGGAGTAGGTGGGAGCCGCCAGTGGGTCGGCAGCTCATTCCATTCATGTACAGTTTACATTTTATATTTGTTTTTTTTAGTTTCTGGCACTCCATAGTGCTTTAGAACCATGGGAGGGGTGTCAATAGCAGGCCAGGGTTGTATTGTCGCTTCACTATCACGTGACCTCTATTAGCTCAGAAAAACAAATAACCCAGAATGGAGGATGCCAAACGTTTTTATTTTATTTTTTTTAAATCGATGTTTGTCCCCATGTCAGTCTAAATGACTTTGAAGTTCTAACTGTATCTGCTTCTATAACTTCTCTGACAGATGAAGGCTAATAAATCTCCAAGTCCTGAATGTACATGCATGAGTTCTAAGGAATTGGCATGGAAACATTCAATGTCTTGGTGGTAATTTTCTGAAATTCTATAGGTTCTAAAACAGTTCAATTGAATTAGAGTTTATCTTTGCAACTCCATTATTTTAAAGGATCCAGCAAAGTCGATATGAATCTAGGAAAGGAAAATCATGCTCAACTAGTCCATTGGAATTTTTTTGTTCTACTTGCAAAATCACTGTATTGTATTTGGACTTTAAGGCTTTTGAGAAGGCCCCCTTGTGAATTTGGTGTGCATCATTAAAGCACATATTATTATTGGGTGTAAGATATTGACACAGAACTGGTTACCTGTCAGGAAACAAAGTTAGGAAAAATAATGGGTCTTTTTCAAAGCGGCAGGCTGTGACATGGGATATTGTAGGGATTAGTGCTGGAATCTCAGTCTTTGACATGGAGTTAGGTGAAGGAATCAACCACATTTGCAATCAACATAAAGACAGTTGGGGATGTAATCTGTGGAAGGGAGGATAGGCTCCAGTCTTATTTTGACAGGCGAGGGAGCGGAAATGCATGGCAGATGCAGCATAACGTGAATAAATTTGAGGTTACCCACTTGGGTGGCATAAACAGAAGGGCAGACTACCCAAATGTCAATAGATTTGGAAAAATAATTATGCAATAAGATCTGGTTGCCTTTATGACTGAAAGTAAGCATGCAAGTGCAGAAAGAAAAATCTGAACATTGAAAATCTTCATGACAGGGATTGAGTACCAGAGCAGGAACATCTTGCTCCAATTACACATGACCCGAGTAAAATCACACAATGAGTATTGTGTGCAGTTTTGATCTCATTACCAAAGGAAGAATGTATTTACTGTGAGGAATGCAGTAAAGGCTCACCATACAGACGTACGAAGAGATTGGTGAAGTAGTCACGTACTCTCTACAATTCGGAAGGAAAGGGGGGGGGGGGGGTTGGAGGGGGAGAAAAAGTTTTTGAACAAACTGGGCAGCCGAGATGGAGGAATTATGTTTTCCCCAATGGTGAGTGAATCCAGAAACCACATTACTGTCTAAGGGCAAGGAAGAAGTCAAATAGGGCCAAGATTACGCGATATTACTTCACCCAGAGTGGTGAGCTCGTAGAATTTTCCAGCATACAAAGCAGTTGAAATAAAATCATTAAATACACTCAAGGAGGACTTAGATATGGTTCTCAGGGCTGAAGTGATTAAGAGATACAGGGAGACAGCAGGAGCAGAGTATTGAATTTGGATCATCAGCCATTATAGTAATTAATGGCTCAACAGGTTCCAAGGCCCTAATTTCTGTTTATGTGTCAAATAAGTGGATATGTAATTTTTTTTCATTTTCCGTAGAACAATACTCTCACCTTTTCAGTCAATAGGAAAAGCTTAGTTTGGAGAACACACGTGCACAATAGGCTTACATGTCCCCTTAATAAAAGGAGAAAAATGGTTATTGGGTAGCTTTCATTTGGATCTGTAGGATGACATCACATGATTCCTTGTACTGTCCAAGACAGTATATGTACTCATACAAAAATTGAATGACAAGGCAACCAAGGTTAATTTAGTGCATATTCTACCTTCCTGGTAGATGCTGAATAATAACAATAATTGAATCAGTGTTTAATTAACGCAGTTGCTTTCAATCTACAAAAGACATGCACAATAAGGAAAATCGCAGTGGCAATGACTTTGAGAATCAAAGTTCAAAAGTCACTTGCTCCTCCCAGGCACATTACAAAGTTTCCTAAAATGTAATTTTCTTAAAGAAAACATCCCTATAGAAGCAGCTTCAAACATTGACTACTCACTCACTAAATCTTGATTCTGCCGATTAGTTTTTAATTTACCCACCTTCAAACGCAGCCTGTGAACTCTGGTTCTACCGTTCTGGAAAAGTAAAAAATCTCGTCATGGTTGATATTAACTATTCCCGTGAGATGCCTAAACCCAGTAATTAAAGTTAAAGTCTAGAGTACAGACCATTATAGTGCAGTATAGACTTCAAACTCTTCCATGATCCCCTCAAAACAAGCACTATTTGCCTTGACCGATTTTCATGGAAGCATTCTCCAAATTCACACTAATCTTTGGGGCAAAGGTGATTCCCCCAATTTCCACACTGGGTTTATTTGTGGTCACTTTCTTTTGAGATCAATTATTTGACACAAGGTGAAAACCTATTCTGTTTAAAATAGATTAATTTAAAAAAAGTTTTATTTTAGTTTATTTCTTCAGAGGGAGAATGAAAAGCAAAACAAATAAGCCAGATAGAAAAAGGTGTTCACAAGATATGAAGGACTGCTCGGAGGTTGCCCATTAGTCTTTCAGTTAAAAGTTCCCTGTTCAATCTAAAACAGTACATCTACCGTCTCTAAGAATCATTAATACAGATCTTTTTTGCTTTCACTTTGTTGGCTTTTCATAGTTTGGTGACTATAAACATCTCATCCTTGAATTGTGGTCTAAACAGGCTTATTTCCATGTTTTCAAATTATCTCTGCTTTACAATTTAATTCATTTAGAAAACAAACCTGTTATTTTCGTATGGGCTCATTTACTTCCATTACTTAGTTCAATTTACATCCCCCCAATTTTTTTTTTCTATTCCTTTTGGACTATTATTCAAAGAGCATTTGATCAACTCAAGTATACCACCACATACAAACATGGACTTTACACTGTCCAGAGAAGCCCATTCTGCAAATGGATTAATCTCATCCTGTATATTAGTTTTATCAATTGCCAACTCAAAAATACTTTTCATCACTGAATCCAAGTCATTGTAAAGTGTTTAATAGTCACACCAACATCACTGTATAAACTACTATATCCTGCCTCATGTCAGTTTGGATAGTTGTCTTGAAGCCTAAACTTTGTTTTGGAATACGCATGTTTACCATTGACCCTATGAAAGGTTTTATGACAATCCAAATCTATCAAAGCCGCAGCACAACCCTTATCAGTGATACTACTCTAAAGAAGTCAATATCAGTAAAGGAGGTTAATTATGACTCAACACCTTGAGGTCTGTGCTAATTCTACCTGGCAGGTCAGGCAGCTTCCGTGAGGAGCAAAATGAAGTTAAAGTCTCATATTGGAAACTTTCATCAGGATGATGGTATTAATGGAAGTTCTCTCTCCACTGATGATCTGAGTTGTTGAACATTTTCACAATTTTCTGCATTTACTTCAGAATTTCAACATCTGCTGTATTTTCTAAGCTACTTCTATCCCGTTACAATGCTAGCTATACAATTTTCCCCCATGTAATGAATTTGAATAAGCATCAACTGCTGCCTTTAATAGATCTACACCTCTTAACAGACATAGAATCCATCGGAGGTCATATTTTTATCCTCCAATTTGTTTGGTGTATTAATTACCTTCTGCTTCCCTTCCCTCCTCCCGCCAAATCCTAAATATCTTCATACATCTTCTAATGTCATACAAACCTTAATACATATATAGTCCAAGGTGGAAATGTCAGAGACTGGAAGGCATAGCTTTAAGGTCAGAGACAAACTTTAGGACAGGTCTTGGGAACTGTCCGGGGAGCCGATATTTCCAGTCCGAGCGGCGGACACGTCGGTGGCTCCAATCCTAGAGATGGGTCTCGACCGGTGAGACCGACATAGGGCAGAGCCTTAGTGGTGGGTGACTCCATTGTCCGAGGAACGGACAAGAGATTCTGTGGCGGCAGGTGAGATGCGAGGATGGTCTGTTGCCTCCCTGGTGCCAGGGTTCAGGATGTCACAGGCCGAATTCAGAACATCCTCGAGAGAGAAGGTGAACCGCCGGCAGTAGTTGTGCACGTAGGCACAAACGACATTGGGAAGAAGAGGAAGGAGGTTCTCCAACATGAGTTCAGAGTTGGGAAGACGACTGAAATGCCGGACTTCTAGGGTAGTTATCTCTGGATTACTTCCAGTACCTCGTGCTAGTGAGGACAGGAACAGGGAGATAGGGGATCTGAATGTGTGGCTGAGGGGCTGGAGCAGGGAGCAAGGATTTAGATTTATAGACCACTGGGATCTCTTCTGTGGTAGGGGTGACCTGTACAAAAGGGACGGGTTACACCTTAACTGGAGGGGGACCGACATTCTGGCAGGCAGGTTTGCTAGGGCTACACGTGTGGGTTTAAACTAAATAGTGGGGGGGAGGGATTGACAAATTGGGAGTATAAAGATGGAGTTGAAGGGGAAGTGGCTACAGGAAAAATTACAAAAGATTCTCGAATTAATGGGAGGGAAAGCTTGAGAAGGGACAACAGAGTAAGGTAAAGGCCAATTGCGAGCGGTGCGAGGGGGGAAGTGAATACGAAGGTCAAATGCTGTATATGAATGTGCGAACTATAAGGAATAAAGTGGACGAGCTTGAGGCTCAGTTAGAAACTGGCAAGTATGATGTTGTGGGAACTACTGAGACATGGCTGCAAGAGGGCCAGGGCTGGGAACTGAATATTCAACGGGATACCTCCTATCGAAAAGACAGACAGGTGGGCAAAGCGGGTGGGGTTGCTCTGTAGGTGAGGAATGAAATTCAGTCCCTTGAAAGGGGTGACATTGAAACAGGATATGAGGAGTCAGTATGGATAGAACTAAGGCATTGCAAGGGTAAAAAGACCCTAATGAGACTAATCTACTGGCCCCCAAACAGTAACCTGGACATAGGGCACAAGTTGAATGATGAGTTAAAATTGGCATGTAGCATAAGCAATGCTGTAGTTGTTATGGGGGATTTCAACAAGCAGGTAGACTGGGAAAATCAGGTTGGTACTGGACCCCACGAAAGGGACTTTGTAGAGTGCCTTTGTGATGGATTCTTAGAACGGCTTGTATTGGAGCCTTTCAGGGAGAAGGCAATTCTGGATTTAGTTTTATATAATGAACCGGATTTGATAAAGGACCTCGAGGTTAATGAGCCATTAGGAGGTAGTGACCATAACATGGACATGTTTAATCTACAATTGGAGAGGGAGAAGGGTAGATCGGAAGTGTCAGTGTTACAGTTCAATAAAGGTGACTATGGGGCCATGAGGGAGGAGCTGGCCAAAGTTGACTGGAAAGATACACTAGCAGAGATGACAGTGGAACAGAAATGGCAGGTATTTCTAGGAATAATACAGAAGGTGCAGGATCAGTTCATTCCTAGGAGGAAGAAAGATTCCAAGGGGAGTAAGGGGCGACCATGGCTGACAAGGGATGTCAGGGACAGAATAAAAATTACAGTGAAGAAGTACAATGTAGCAAAGATGAGTGGGAAGCAAGAGGATTGGGTAATGTTTAAACAACAGAAGATAACTAAAATGACAATACGGGGAGAAAAGATGAGGTAAGAAGGTAAGCTAGCCAAGAATAAAGCAGGATAGTAAAAGCTTCTTTAGGTATGTGAAGAGGAAAAAAATAGTTAAGACCAAAGTTGGACCCTTGAAGACCAAAAAAGGTGAATTTATTATGGGGAACAAGGAAATGGCAGATGAGTTGAACAGGTACTTTGGATCTGTCTTCACTAAGGAGGACACATACAATCTTCCTGGGATGGAGGGACTGTCATATGAGGAAAGATTGAAAAGACTAGGCTTGTATTCGCTGGAGTTTAGAAGGATGAGGGAGGATCTTATAGAAACATGTAAAATTATAAAAGGACTGGACAAGCTAGATGCAGGAAAAATGTTCCCAATGTTGGGCGAGTCCAGAACCAGGGGCCACAGTCTTAGAATAGAGCGGAGGTCATTTAAGACTGAGGTGAGAACATTCTTAAGGGGTTGGACAGGCTAGATGCAGGAAGGTTGTTCCCGATGTTGGGGAAGTCCAGAACAAGGGGTCACAGTTTAAGGATAAGAGGGAAGTCTTTTAGGACCAAGATGAGAAATTCATTTTTCACACAGAGAGTGGTGAATCTGTGGAATTCTCTGCCACAGAAGGTAGTTGAGGCCAGTTCATTGGCTATATTTAAGAGGGAGTTAGATGTGGCCCTTGTGGCTAAAGGGATCAGGGGGTATGGAGAGAAGGCAGGTACAGGATACAGAGTTGGATGATCAGCCATGATCATATTGAATGGCGGTGCAGGCTCGAAGGGCCGAATGGCCTACTCCTGCACCTATTTTCTATGTTCTATGTCAATGAAAAAAAACTTTTTTACCCAGAGAGTTGTGAATTTATGGAATTCACTGCCACAGAGGGCAGTGGAGGCCAATTCACTGGATCGATTTCAGAGAGAATTGGATAGAGCTCTAGGGGCTAGTGGAATCAAGGGATATGGGGAGAAGGCAGGCACGGGTTATTGATAGCGGATGATCAGCCATGATCACAATGAATGGCGGTGCTGGCTCGAAGGGCCGAATGGCCTCCTCCTGCACCCGTTTTCTATGTTTCCTGATATAATAGTGACCAGAGGATCTGGGGTGACAGAGGAACTGAAGGAAATCCACATTAGGCAGGAAATGGTGTTGGATAGACTGATGGGACTGAAGCCTGATAAATCCACAAGGCCTGATGGTCTGCATCCCAGGGTACTTAAGGAAGTGGCTCTAGAAATTGTGGATGCATTGGTGATAATTTTCCAATGTTCTATAGACTCAGGATCAGTTCCAGTGGACTGGAGGGTAGCTAATGTTATCCCACTTTTTAAGAAAGGCAGGAGGAGAAAAACAGGGAATTATAGACCTGTTAGCCTGACATCGTTTGTGGGGAAGATGCTGGAGTCAATTATAAAAGATGAAATAGCCGCACATTTGGATAGCAGTAACAGGATCAGTCCGAGTCAGCATGGATTTACGAAGGAGAAATCATGCTCGACTAATCTTCTGGAATTTTTTGAAGATGTAACTAGGAAAATGGACAAGGGAGAACCAGTGGATGTAGTGTAACGGGACTTTCAGAAAGCATTTGATAAGGTCCCACATAGGAGATCAGTGGGCACAATTAGTGCGCATGGTATTGGGGGTAGAGTGCTGACATGGATAGATAATTGGTTGCAGACAGGAAACAAAGAGTAGGGATTAATGGGTCCCTTTCAGAATGGCAGGCAGTGACTAGTGGGGTACTGCAAGGCTCGGTGCTGGGACCGCAGCTATTTACAATATACATCAATGATTTAGATGAAGGGATTGAAAGTAACATTAGCAAATTTGCAGATGACACAAAGCTGGGTGGCAGTGTGAATTGCGAGGAGGATGCTCTGAGAATGCAGGGTGACTTGGACAGATTGGGGGAGCGGGCAGATGCATGGCAGATGAAGTTTAATGCGAATAAATGTGAGGTTACCCACTTTGGTAGCAAAAACAGGAAGGTGGATTACTATCTAAATGGCGTCAAATTGGGAAAAGGGGAAGTACAACGGGATCTGGGGGTCCTTGTTCATCAGTCTATGAAAGTAAGCATGCAGGTACAGCAGGCAGTGAAGAAAGCGAATGGCATGTTGGCCTTCATAACAAGAGGAATCGAATATAGGAACAAAGAGGTCCTTCTGCAGTTGTGCTGAGCCCTAGTGAGACCACACCTGGAGTATTGTGTGCAGTTTTGGTCCCCTAATTTGAGGAAGAACATTCTTGTTATTGAGGGAGTGCAGCGCAGGTTTACAAGGTTAATTCCCAGGATAGCGGGACTGTCATATCCTGAGAGAATGGACTTGTACACTCTGAGTGGCTGGGCTTGTACTCTGGAGTTTAGAAGGATGAGAGGATATCTCATTGAAACATAAGATTATTAAGGGTTTGGACACGCTAGAGGCAGGAAACATGTTTCCGATGTTGGGAGAGTCCATAACCAGGGGCCACAGTTTAAGAATAAGGAGCAAGCCATTTAGAACAGAGACGAGGAAATACTTTTTCTCACAGAGAGTTGCAAGTCTGTGGAATTCTCTGCCTCAGAGGGCGGTGGAGGCAGGTTCTCTAGATGCTTTCAAGAGAGAGCTAGAAAGGGCTCTTAAAAATAGTCAGGGGATATGGGGAGAAGGCAGAAACGGGGTACTGATTGGGGATGATCAGCCACAATCACATTGAATGGCGGTGCTGGCTCGAAGGGCCGAATGGCCTACTCCTGCACCTATTGTCTAAAAGAACGTTTTATTTCAAACGCAGAACGGTGGGTGCCTGGAAACAGATCCAAAAGTGGCTTTTGGATAGGCAAACGAATCAGCAAGGAATGCAGCCAAATGGAAGATATGAAAGCAGAGGAGATTAGTTTAACCCAGCATCATGCTCGGTACAGACAGTGGGGGATAAAGGGCTTATTATTGTGCTGTACTGTTCTATGTAGGCTCAAGTCATTATTTAACATTCTGTATTTCACTACATAATAGCTGATCTGTTAGTGACAATTTTATTGATTCCTTTTGTCATTTTCGTACTTTAATCTTTCTTTATTACTCAACATTTTATTTATAATTTTTATTGCTCTTTTTCCACTTATCCTATTCTTTTTGATACCTAATTATTGTCTTCTTGCTTCATGTATATTTGTTTTTTAATTTCGATTTAACCTAATTTTTCATACATCTAAAATGTTTTGCTAATAAAATACTATTTCTCCGTTGCTATAATGATTCCAAATTCCTAAGACCATTTTTAAATATCTGGCAATTCTATTCAATTTTGCTCCATTTTTTTTAGTTTGCCGTCCTCAACTACTTTCACAAAATTCATCCTCTCCCCATTTCCACTTTTTCTTCTCAAACCAAACGTAGAGCCTTATGTTATGATAATCATAACTTAAGTTTCATTGGCATTATTGCTCTCATCTGCTCTTATTTGCAAGTACCAATTTGGCTTCTCACATGCTCATAAGAACAATCCAGAAATGTCATCTCCACACCACCTCCCTCCCTTCAAACAATTTCGTTAGGGACAGATAAAGTCTCTAAATATTAATCCATGTTGTTTATACATGTCAAAGCCATGCCAACCGTCTCTTTTTTCATTTTCCCTCTACGATTAGTTGATCTACAGAATACCTTGTGCAGTAATTAATTATGCTTGAAGTATTAAATAATAGGAGAAACCAACAACTTCCCATAGAGAACATACTTGATAGACTTATACCAAATAGTAATTAGATTTTGTTATTCATTCGATCAACTTTTTAATATTTCTCTTCAATGTATTTTGCTATTTTTCCAGTGTAACCAATTAATGTTGGTACAGAGGTTAAAAAAATCTCAGTTGCTTTATATCTTCCATAAATGACAAATGTTATGAGTTCAAAACATACAACAATATTCCAAATCGAAATACTAGTTAGATTGAAAACTGAAGCAATAATTTCCTTTCAGAAAGTTTCCAGAGAAGGTCACTAGATAGAAAATCAAGAAAACCATGAATGCCTCCCCTAACCACCTGCCTGAATAGAACACATTAATTCCTTGGTTATATCAGCAAGCTCAGCAAAGAATGAAGGTTGAATGTACAACAGGAAATCCAAGATAATTTTAAATTTTAACGTTTTCTTCAGTCAAAAGTCATGAGATAATTTTATTATTATTGTCATGCTTTTTAAAAAAAGTTATTAAGTTTCACAGCAAATAACCTACCAAACTAAATGTAGAGCTGAAGATAGACACAAAAAGCTAGAGTAAGTAACTCAGTGGTTCAGACAGCACCTCTGGAGAAAAGGAATTTGTGATGTTTCGGGTCAAGACACTTCAACTACTTCTTTTCTCCAGAGATGCTGCCTGTCCCGCTGAGTTACTCCAGCATTTTGTGTCTACATTCGATTAAAACCCACATCTGCAGTTCTTTCCTACGTTTCAAGTTACCTATTAACTGTAGCAGATAGAGGTTTACGAACTGAAGCATCCTTAAGTAGACCAACAACTGGTGCTTGTACTTTGGAATCTGTAGTAAGCATCTCTCTTCCCAAGCTAGTCTTTGTTTCTGGCATGCTGCCTTTTCCTTTTGCAACACTAGTTGGCCGCCAGATTCCGTGTTCCGGCTGGTTAATGCATTCTGGACGTCTTAAAGTTTCCGTAGGCCTACCTGAGGAACAAGAGGGATCAATTAAAAAGACTATAGTCATGGAACTTAATTCGCGAAACAGACATATTGCATAAAGAATGTTATGATCAATTTAATTTTCTGATGTAAATGTCAATGTAATACACTTCAGTGTATAAATATGAGTGCATAAAATATGGAAGACAACAGCAACATGGTTTGAAAGAATTTTATATCTTCTGTAGCTACCAGATGGAGGTTTCTGTAAAGCATTTAATCATGTAGGAATTTCATTTTAAAAAATAGCCAAAGTATACAGTATGGTTTACATGAACCAGCCATGTTCAAAAGTTGATTGATTGAGGCATTGAGAACAATTACTGAAAAGGTCAACATCAGCAAGAAAAACAAACTGGCTTAACTGCATTAAAGTGGGATTTTCACAAATAATTAAATATCACAATGTTTATTAGCTGCCTAATCCCAATGCTTGTTCTGATTTTCACCTCTGCAAGTTTTAAAACCCAGCAAGTCTGAAAGAAAGAACAGACATTTATGCATTTCCAGTGGCAATAATGTTTAGCACCTGC
Organism: Okamejei kenojei; assembly: GCA_035221665.1. Taxonomy (NCBI): domain Eukaryota; kingdom Metazoa; phylum Chordata; class Chondrichthyes; order Rajiformes; family Rajidae; genus Okamejei; species Okamejei kenojei. The sequence goes on from CM069133.1 coordinate 90,225,419, forward strand.
AGTGGAACCTTTCTTGAAATACTGTTGTAAAACAACCATCCTTTGCAAGAATTATCCCACAGGCACAGATAATTTACTCTAGTTTTAATTGTTTTTGTCTGGAGAAATTTGTTGTTCATGACATTGGAGAACTTCCCTGTCATCCACAGAATAGTCACAGCAATGGGTTTATCACTAATCAGATGGGATCGAGAACAAAGCAGCATATCTGATAGCACAAGTCTGCACTCATACTAACATGCTGTAACTTAATATACAAAATGAAATCATTTTATTTGTTCCTTCTAAAAGGACCAATGAAGTGAATTTTGTGTTCATTTCTGCAAACGCCACCCGAGTCTCACACTATCATTGCCCATTCTTGTATCCTGGATCCATTGAAACTTGGTCTGGAAGAAATAATATCCTCAAACTAGGATGTGTCAAAACATAAACATAATTTAATAGATCTATAATGGATCTGCAAAAACAAATCTTGAAACTGAAAATAAACTAATAAATCTTTCTTTAAACACATTAAAAATTAGACAAAACCCTCTTCAAATAGCTGGGCGTCATTAAAATTTGATCACAGACCACAGTCTAAACATTTCACCTTTCACAAAATGAAGGACTTGCACATGATTATTCCAAAATAGGAAGAATGCATCTCATGGTTAATGTAAATATTGAGTAATGTTGGCTGGCTCATCACACTGTAAGCATTACGTGGCTTTGTAAAAGTGAAAGGCATTGTAAAGTAAATTAGCATCGTCAATAATCAGACAAATCAAAGCAAATACTCGAAAAATCTTCTTAACCTGTCCCTCATGATCAACTGACTAAGTTCATTTCTAATTGTGTGGATTCAAAGATAACTGATGAAGCCAATTGAGAGTAGCCAGGTGGTTTGTTTGTGAGATGATACACTTAATTTGCTCTGTCAGCAAGGCTTGCGTGCCTCCAATGCATGATCGTCTCAATATCATCCTTAATGTTCCTTTCCAGTTAATGGCAATATGCCAGTGATTTCAAGTCAATTAAGGTGCTGCATTTTTCCCCAATGATCCTTGACTCTTTTGCTCTGCTCATTCCTATTCCAATCTCTGTTATATGAAAACTGCCCGTTTCTGGAATCTAGCATTGGGTATGCAGCCCATGTGACTACTCAAGGAAACCAAATGAGAATAATTACGGCCTCAATATTTCACTGGGAGAGGATAATTACATGATTTTAGCTTATTCTTGTGATAAATATGAAGGTATTTCCCCAAGTACAGATATTGGTGGTGTCTGCCACGTGCCTTGAGCAGGGCTCAAAATTAGGGGTTGCCTGGGTGCCAATGACCACTCAAAGTACCGCCGGGCAACCTAAACGCCGAGTCATTTTGCCAGGCTTGGCACATAAATACTGGTTTATACCGAAAGATACAAAAAACTGGAGTAACTCAGCGGGTCAGACAGCATCTCTGGCAAATAGGAACGTGGTGTTTCGTGTCGGTGCGGCTATATTGCGAGGCAAAGATACTAGGTGCGGGGTGACGAAGGGTGGGAGCGAATGACAGGTCCCGCACAGCGGCAACAGCGGCTCCACCACCCCCTCCCGCACCCCACCTGGCGGAAGGAGGCCTCCCTCTCCCTCCCTCCCTGGCGTGCGAGAGAGGTTGTTTTGAAAGCGCTGTTGGTGGATTTACAGCAGTATCCTTTGATTTGCAGGCAGCGGCCGCCATCGCCGTGATAACAGCCGTTGCCTGCAAACCCGCTAACGGCGCTTTCAAAACAACCCCTCTCGCACGCCAAGGCCGGGAGGAGGGAGGGAGGGATAGGGAGGTCTCCTTCCGCGTGGCTGGGTGCGGGAGGAGGAGGCGGTGGTGCTGCTGTCGCGGCCGCTGTTGCCGCTGAAGCAGCTGCACCAAAGATCCTATAGCTATAGCATCTTTGAGCTGCACCATGGCGAGGAGATCCCAACCGCCTCCCCCTTTGGCGGCGGCACTTTGATGTTGGACAGGGACGGCCAAGGCAGCTGTCGATGTAGTCCGAGGAGCTCTGACCTTCCTTATTCCCCACCTCCACGGCCCATACCCCCCCCCCTCTCTTGTACGCCCCACTCCACACCTCTTATCCTGGGACCCCTCCTCTCCATCCCGCATTGATCCCAATTCCCTCCTCTATTCAGTCCTCACTGACATCCCCTGAGCTCCCCTCCCAATCTACCCCTCCCCCCCAATCTATTCATCACCCTACCCACCTTGCATTGATTCTCTGGCCACCCCCCCCCCCCTCATCCATCCTACACTGGACCACCAATTCATCCTGTACTGACCCCTCTTCCCATCCATCATGCACTTCTCCCCCCAATCATACTGCATTGATCCTCCTATTCATCCCGTACTGACCCATCCTCCATTTACCCTACACCAATCCTCCCCATCCATCCTGTACTGATCGCCCCTATTCATAGAAACATAGAAATTAGGTGCAGGAGTAGGCCATTCAGCCCTTCGAGCCTGCACCGCCATTCAATATGATCATGGCTGATCATCCAACTCAGTATCCCGTACCTGCCTTCTCTCCATACCCTCTGATCCCCTTAGCCACAAGGGCCACATCCAACTCACTCTTAAATATAGCCAATGAACTGGCCTCAACTACCCTCTGTGGCTATCCTGTGCTAATCCCCCCCATCCATCCTGTACCGATCCCCCCCATTCAAGAAGTCTGAAGAAGGCTCTCGACCCGAAACGTTGCCTATTTCCTTAGCTCCATAGATGCTGCCTCACCCGCCGAATTTCTCCAGCATTTTTGTCTATCCCCATTCATCCTGTACTGATCCACCCATTCATCCTGTACTGAACACCCCCCCATTCTTCCCATACTGATCCCCCCCATTCAACACCACTGATATCCCCCGTGCTCTCCCCTCACAATTTTACATCAACCAACACGTACTAATTAACCTGCCTCAATCCATCCATTCCACACCGATTGCCTTCTCTACCCCCCCCCCCCCCCCCCTATCCACCCCGCACTGATTCACACACCCCCTGACCCTATTGTGCTTCATGGTCCTTAGAGCGAACATTGATGATGTTTGATAACTGAATGCAATCAAATATGTTTTAATTCCCAATGTTATTATTTGTTTTGACGCCTTTAAACATATTACCAAAAGAACATTTGCTGCAGTTATGTCCTTTGGCCATCTCTTGTCAGTTAGTGTAATGTTTAACCTGTCAGATGGGTATAGTCGGTTTTAACAGCTATTATCATAAAATGCCTTTAGAAATTTCCTTGCAACCTGTATATTTTGTTATGGATAAATTATGTGGGAAGCCAGAGTGTTTCTGTGCCAATAGCAATAACGACCCATGCTATGGCCATGTCATGGTAATTTTCGGTCCTTCACAGAAAACATGCTTGCATCAATCTGTAGTGTGCATGGTTAAGCATATATGTTACCATGGTCCAGGATTTATTGACACAGGTTGATCATATGTGGATGTGAAGGCGCGACCCGCGTTGCAGCGGCCTCTACAGCTTGTCTGCCTTTTTTTAATTTTTTGTCTAGTTAAATGTAGTTGTTCGTGTTTCTTTTGTACTGTTTCTAATCGTGTATATGTGGGGGGTGGGGGAGGGAGGGGGAAACTTTTAAAATCTCTTCCCTGCACGGAAGACATGACCTTTTTCCTGTCGGGACTCCGTTGTCGTTGGGGCCTAGCACCGTGGAACGGCCTCCGACCGGGACGACCCAAGGGCTCCAGTCACGGAGCCTGCGGAGCTGCACACTCACCGTCGTGGGGCTGGCCGGCCTCGGAGCATGGGGAGCGGTGGTGGCTCACTGCTGCGGCCCGACTCCGGAGCTCCAGCTGCAGATTACTGCCGGTGGACTGTCGGGATATCGGGTGCTCGCGGGTCCGGGTGGGAGACCACTTTCCGGAGATCCCGCAACGCAACATCTCCCGCTCGTGTCGCAGGGCTGGATCGACCCGGAGCGGCTTCAATGGCCGCGGGACATTCCAGCGCCCGCCGGGAGCTCCAAATGTGACCTTTGGGCCTAGAGCGGGGCCGTACATCGCCAGGCGCGGCCTCAATGGCCGAGGGACATTCCAGCGCCCGCCTGGGGCTTGGACATCGGGAGAGAAATGGTGCGGGGGAGAGAGATGAGTTTGCCTTCCATCACAGTGAGGAGGAGATTCACTGTGATGGATATTTGTGTAAATTGAATTGTTTGTATGTTTTGTAGGAATTGTTTTGTTTGTATGGCTGTAGAAACAGAGTTTCGTTCGAGCCTCTCTGAGGTTCGAATGACAAATAATAACATCTAATCTAATATGCTGAATAATCCAACCACATTTTTGTTTGGAAGTGGAAAGAACTAATAGAAATTGCATTAATTGCAATGTGTAAAAAGAGTTGAGATATTGTATTATAATTTTGCTGCATGTCATTGTGGTATATATCATGTCTTGATTGGTGAATATGTTTAGTTTGTGAGTTATTTGAAGCAGAAATAATATGTGAATGTAGATAAAAGTGCTGGAGAAACTCAGCGGATGCGGCAGCATCTATGGAGCGAAGGGAATAGGCAACGTTTCGGGCCAAAACCCTTCTTCAGACTGATGGGTTTCGGCCTGAAACATTGCCCATTTCCTTCGCTCCATAGATGCTGCTGCACCTGCTGAGTTTCTCCAGCACTTTTGTCTACCTTCGATTTTCCAGCATCTGCAGTTCCTTCTTGAACATAATATGTGAATGCTTCATTGAGCATAATTCCGACTGGTAACTATGCACTTCAGTCGAGCACATTATCGCACGCGTCATGCAAACCGTCTTAAATGACCACCTAAACTGTCATTTGGGAACCTAAAAAGCTGTCAAGGTTGCCCGGCTGGCAACTGGGAAAAAAAGTTAAGTGAGAGCCCTGTTGAGATGCTTGCAGTAAGTCTGCCTGGTCTCAGCAGCACACAAGAGGCTAAGAACCCGAACTACCTGATAGAGCGCAAGATTTCAGCATTTTGAGGTTGTATTCAACCTTGCCAAGAGATAGCTCCTGAGATTTATGCAATGGCCAACATTTTCTTTCATTGTTGGAAGGCAATATTGTGCAGCAGAGAATCATTGGCATAACAAGGGTCCAGGTGCAGATAGTATACCCACTAATGTTCTAAAGCTCAATTGCATGCCGTTTCAATCATAAATCCACAATCTCAATATCCACATTTGGGAAGAAAATAACTGAACACCAAATTTCCAGCAACTGATGGCCCTTACTCAGATATTTTGCCCAAATCTACTTACAATGTTCCTAATGTGGCCTGACCAGTGACATATAAAACCTCATCATTACATCCCTGTTTTAATATTCTAGCCCTCAAAATAAATGACCACAATAACATTACCTTTCTTACATACCATGTGTGTCTCCTGATGTAATTTGTACCCTACACCTTGGCTACTCTTTGAAGGCCTGTATAGAGCTCCCATCGGGATCTTTTTACCTTTGCATTTTCTCAGTTCTACCCACAAGGATTCAACATCTTTTGATCCTATGTCATCCTTTGCCAAGGACTTAATTTCATTTCTTATCAGCTAACCCACCCTCTCTGCCCACCTGTCTGTCTTTTCGATAGTTATCACAGTTTTAACCCCATCACAGACATCCTCTTTTCCTCCCCCTCTCCCTTTAGCTTTTACATCTCCTTCCCAGGTTTGACAAAGGGTCAATCTGAGTATTTCCAATATTTAAAAACTTTACATTTTCCATGCCCAGAGTTGGTGAATCATGAAGGCTTAAGGTGAAGGGAAAAAGACAATAGACATCTGAGGGGTAACTATTTCACACAAAGGGTGGTGGGGGTATGGAACAAGTTGCCAGGAGAGGTAGTTGAGGCAGGGACTATCCCAATATTTAAGAAAAAGACTGGCCCAATATTTAAGAAAAAGTTAGCCAGGTACATGGATAGGACAGGTTTGGAGGGATATGGGCCAAAAGCGGGCAAGTGGAACTAGAGTAGCTGGACAAGTTGCACTGAGGGGCTTGTTTCCACGCTGTATCACTCTCTGACTAAGCCTCCATCTGCATTTTTGATTATCCAATATAACAAATTATTTTATTACTGACAAATCAGTTACATTTTAAGATGACTGATGAAAAATAATAAACGTCAGCAGCCACCTGAGAATGGTGTGCTCACAGATAAGGTGCGATTAAACAATAAAGGGAGGGAGGTTGAGAGGAAAGCCAAACGATTTTACAGGTAGCTGCTTCTAATTAAAAAAAATGATAATTCAAGATGCCAAGATGACAGCATTTGGGTCTAAACACTGTTAGCAGAAACACCAAAAAGAGCATTCATAGTTACACATTTATATCAGAAATTCAGAGCCTAAAGGAGGAAATTTAAAGGAGAAATCTAAGGGATCAACAATCCAACAGTAAAACTGTCAGAAGAAAAATGGGAAATAAAATATAATAGTAACTTGGAAACCCTTTGGTATGTCTTTATCTTGAAAAAAGTAATATGGAAATGCAACATTTGCTTCTAAGCCTTGGGGCGACAAAAAAACAAGTTCAATGTTTAACCACATTGATCAAAGTTCTTTTGTTTCAATCATCATCCAACTTGTGGCAAGTTACAACAAATAATTTTTAAAACCTGGCCTCAACACAAATCATAATTATTTTTTCTAAACCCATAATAGGTACACATATGCATTAAAATATTTAATCCAAACGTTTCCATGAAACAAATAAATATGGAATGGTCTTAACAAATGGGTTACAAGACAAAGACAACTCAAGTCATCCTGTGACTGGAAAGTTTCTGTTGAGATCCTACATTGGAGTTAATGCCTTCAAATGCGTTACATGTCTTTAAAAACCTAGGTTCAAAGTACATTGAGCAATTTTTCATGAGACTTCACTAACCGAAAAGTTAAAATACGGTTGACTTACCTATTTGTGTGGCCGGTAGAACACGTCTTAATCGTAATTGAGAATTTACCAATGTTTGTCCACCATGTCTCCTCTTAGGAGTTCTCTGACGAGCTACCAACTTGGCAATGTGTGCAATTTCATTGTTTACAGTAGCAAAGCAAACCATCTGTAGGTACAATAAAAATTTTGAGACATTTCTAAAAGCCAAAAATTGCGTCCATGCTTTCTACTAATATTTTGAACAATGTTGCATCCTGTTGCCACATTTGAGTCATTACCTTCCTTCATCATATACTCCTATTCCCATATAAATAATAAAAAGTGGTCTTGCTTCCCACAAAGTAATTCTTTTTTATATGTTCCAGATCCTTTAGTGGGACTCAACCCCACACAATACCCTGTGTGGGGTATTAAAGTAGTCAAATAACTCATTTGTTATTTACAACTTGACAGGCAATGATAATCCACTTGGTTAAGAGAGCACTGTTTTCAAAACCAATTGCAGGTATAACACAGTTGCAGCTAATGTCAGACATTATAACTGATGAAATATTAGTTATTGACAAAATTTAATTTTGATTTTTAAAAAGTGCTGGAGTGATTCAGCGTGTCAGACAGCATCTCTGGAGAACATGGATTGGCGACGTTTTAGTCAGGCCCCATCTTCCTGACCCAAAAAGTGATCTATCTATGTTCTCCAGAGATGCTGCTGTCCGAGTTCCTCCAGCCCTGTCATTTTTTTGTAAATCAGCATCTGCAGTTCCTTGTGTCTATATCTAGATTCACACATGCATTTAAAATGTTGAACAGAGATGAGAAACACGAACACTAAACTCCCTAACTTGAGATAAACTAGATTTACAACATCATTTTTTCCAGGATAATTTAACTAACACACACTTGATAAATCAACATTTGAACTTTTCTACCAATCTAGTTTAGCTTACTATTATCTTGATCAACTGACCCATTATATAATCCTTAAAAATCTTAACCATCATTCACAAAAGACAGTTAGAATATTTTTAATCACAAATGGAAAACTACCGATATGGCAACAGTGATATTGTGATCCTAGGTAGACAAAAATGCTGGAGAAACTCAGCGGGTGAGGCAGCATCTACGGAGCGAAGGAATAGGCGATGTTTCGGGGCGAGACCCTTCGTCAGAACCCGCTGAGTTTCTCCAGCATTTTTGTCTACGTCCGATTTTTCCAGCATTTGCAGTTCTTTCTTAATAATTTGTGATCCTATATTAATTTTAATTCAGATTTAGACCCACCCACCCCAAAAGGACTAAAAAATCTATTGCTTCAAAGGTCAAATTCATAAATATGCAACAATACAGCAATCAATTATTGCTTTATACAGTTTACAAAATAAGATTAATTGTAATGGGAACTGTAATATAATGTTAATTGGGACTACATGATAGAAATTGGAATTAAAACATCTTCAAAAATAATACAAAGGGTCAAATATTGCTAATATTGGTGACAGTCCCACAATTAACTGCCAGGAATCAACTGCATGGTACAAGTTTGGTGCTGCGTGTGGGCCAGCAGCAGAACATTAACTTGCTCAGATTTCCTAGATATTGAACTGTGAAAGTGTATCAGGGCTGCCAACATTGGGTAAGAGTTGGGAGTGAGAAATTGCGAGAGACCAAGCCCAAGTGAGCGTAGCGACCAGGGTGGGGAGGTGGGGGGGGGGGTGTGGAAGGGGGGTGTCCCCCCTCCCATTGGTATGGAACTTTTGCATTTTCAGCTTGAAATTGTGCAATACGGTGCATACTGTAGCAAGTCTTTTAACTTACACTTAAATGCAATATATATGCTTTAAATTGGATTAGCTATGAATAAGGTTAGAGTAAATTACATTCCACAATAGAGCCTAGGCTCTGATCAACAGGTGCAGCACATGAATGATATTAGTGTATTCATGTATGGAAATCAGATTATAATCAAGCACTTGGCCCATGTTGACCAACCTAAGTCTCACTCGACACCTGGTACTACTTACCTCACTATTAGAAATAGTCAGTGAGGTAAACAAACATAATAATTAAGTGGCAAATGACAATAGTGCTACATTCCCAATATTTAACTGAAGGAAATAATGGGTTATCAGGGCTATGTTGTGACAGACAGCCTGACACCTTGCATGTCATTTAATATTACACTTATCCCATCCCCCTGGATATTCCGGATTAATAAATTAAGGTTTTGTCAACTCATTACAAATCAGGCTAATTACAAATCAATAACATTAGCCAACTCCTTCTCCAGCCTTTCGTGTACCTCCAAAACATGAAGTGCTGAGCATTGGGATCCAGACATCACGGACAACTGGCCTCAGTTCCCCACTTACATCTGACAGCGTTCTCCGTCTGAACCAGGGGCTGCGGAGCGTTTTCGAAAGTCGGGAGGCTGAGCAATCACTGATCACTGGCCTTAGGGGTACCCAGTGAGGGAGTGGAGCAACCGAGTGGAGAGAGGGTGTGGAAGAAGGGTGTCCCCCCACCCAGGGTAGGAACTCTTTGAAATTGCATTGTAGAAGTATGATTTCAATGTTTTTTGTATGAAGTATTTTTAAGAGGTAGCTTTAGCCACACAAAGGGCGGTGGGTGTATGGAACAAGCTGCCAGAGGAGGTAGTTGAGGCAGGGACCATCCCAACATTTAAGAAACAGTTAGACTGATACATGGATAGGACAGGTTTGGAGGTATGGACCAAAAGCAGGTAACGTAGCTGGGACATGTTGGCGGGTGTGGGCAAGTTGCGCTGAAGGGCCTGTTTTCACACTGCATCACTCTATGATTACATTATACCTCCACCATGCACAAATGCTTCAAAATCAAGTGATTGAGTTTTATTGCCATATACTCAAACATAGAAACATAGAAAATAGATGCAGGAATTGGCCATCGGCCCTTCGAGCCAGCACTGCCATTCAATATGATCATGGCTATTCATCTAAAATCAGTACCTCTTTCCTGTTTTTTCCCCATATCCCTTGATTTAATTAGCCCCAAGAACTAAATGTAACTCTCTCTTGAAAACATCCAGTGAATTGGTCTGCACTGCCTTCTGTGGCAGAGAATTCCACAGATTCACAACTCTCTGCGTGAAGAAAGTTTGTCCTCATCTCAGTCTGAACTGCCCCCCCCTTTATTATTATACTGTGACCCCTGGTTCTGAACTCCCCCAACATCAGGAAAATTTTTCCTGCAGTTACTGTGAGTGAAAATGGAGCAGGCAAGCAGGATGCTTTCTCCAACCACCCCCATTTGAAGTCCACTATCTTCCACCGTTTCTACCCAGTGCTTGGTACTTACTTCCAGCAGCCACTGGTTGTCCTCCCAGATGCACCGAGCCGCAGCCTGATCCATGCCGGTCACTTGGATGAATTTGGCACTGAGACTCTCACGGCAGCGGTGCAACGCTTCCGACGCCTTGCACTGAGGCTGCTCCATGGCCGGAGCTGCAGTGAGCGACTCGCCAGCCCCGCTCCCCATCCGCATCTGTCCCCATCGCTGCTTCTGCTTCCAACACCCATGGCCCATGCAGTTGATATGAGTTTTGAAATTTTTGTTGGTCACACAATTTCTCACGACAGAGCGTGAGAAATTTGTGATCAGCGTGAGAATTTGGCGAAATGCGTGATTCTCACGCTCAATGCATGGGAGTTGGCAGCCCTGCCTCTCTAGCCCCTCTCCCCCTACCTCGCTTTCTCTCCCCTCTCTCTCTCCCCCTCCCACCTCACCCCTCTCCCTCTCTCTCCCCCCCCCCCCATCTCTCCTCTCTCTCCCCCCCCCCCATCTTCTCCTCTCACCCCCCTCTCCCGCCCCGGTCATAGTGCGAACTCCATCATCAAGTTCGCTGACGACACCACTGTTGTGGGATGTATCACTAATGGTGACGAGTCAGAGTATGGAAGAGAGATCGAGCGACTGCCCATATGGTGCCAGCACAACAACCTGGCCCTCAACACCAGCAAAACCAAGGAACTGATTGTGGACTTTGGAAGGAGTAGGATAGGGACCCACAGTCCTGTTTATATCAACGGGCAACGGGTCGATGGTTGAAAGGGTCAAGAGCTTCAAATTCCTGGGCATGCATATCTGTGAAGATCTTTCCTGGTCCGAGAACACAGATGCAATTATTAAGAAAGCTCATCAGCACCTCTACTTCCTGAGAAGATTAAGGAGAGTTGGTCTGTCAAGGAGGACTCTCACTTATACAGGTGCACAGTAGAGAGCTTGCTGACCGGTTGCATCTGGCTTGGTTCGGCAACTTGAGCGCCCTGGAGAGGAAAAGACTACAAAAAGTAGTAAACACTGCCCAGTTCATCATCGGCTCTGACCTTCCTTCCATCAAGGGGATCTACCACAGTTGCTGCCTCAAAAAGGCTGGCAGCATCATCAAGGACCCACACCACCCTGGCCACACACTTATCTCCCTGCTACCTTCGGGTAGAAGGTACAGGAGCCCGAGGACTGCAACAACCCGGTTCAGGAATAGTTATTTCCCCACAGCCATCAGGCTATTAAATTTGGCTCGGACAAAACTCTGAACATCAATACCCCTCCATTTGTTATTTGCACTTTATTAATTTATTCATTCATGTGTGTATTTACGTATATAATTGTATTCAATGCCTACTATGTTCTGTTGTGCTATGCAAAGAAAGAATTTCATTGTCCTGTCAGGGACACATGACAATAATTTTTAAACAAGGAACTGCAGATGCTGGAGAATCGAGGGTACACAAAAAGCTGGAGAAACTCAGCGGGTGCAGCAGCATCTAAGGAGCGAAGGAGAGATGCTGCTGCACCCGCTGAGTTTCTCCAGCTTTTTGTGTACACATGACAATAAACTCTTTTGACTTGAATTTTGACTTGACTTTGACCTGTCTCCCCCCTCTCTCTCCCACCTCACTCTCCCCTCCCTTTCTTCTCTCCCCCCTCTCTTCTCCCCATTTCTCCCTCCCACCTCACTCTCCCCTTTCTTTCTCCTGTCTCTACCTCCTCTTTCTCTTTGCCCTCTCTCTCTCTCTCTCTCTCTCTCTTTCCCCCGTTTCTCTCTTTCCCCCCTCTCTTTTACCACCCCTCTCTCTCCCCCCCCCCCATTCTCTCCTACCCTCTCCTCCCCCTCTTCCCTCACTCTCCTCCCCCTCCCTCCCCCTCTCCCTGAGAGTCTCTGTCCCTTCAGAGACTCTCACGGCAGCGGCGCAATGCTTCCGACGCCTCCGACAGCCCGGGGCTTGCACCGAAGCTGCTCCATGGCCGGAGCTGCAGCGAGCGACTCACCAGCCCCACAAACACTCGCCAGCCCCGTTCCCAACATCTGTCCCCGGCAAACACTCGCTAGCCCTGCAAACACACGCCAGACCCATTCCCGGCATCTGTCCCCGGCAAACACTCGCCAGCCCCGGATCCCTGTCCGCATCTGTCTCCATTGCTGCTTGTGCTTCCATCCCTCCCTCAGCCCGGCTCTCCAACACCCGCGGACCATGCAGTTCTCACCACAGAGCGTGAGAAATTTCTGATCATAAGGGTGAGGGCACAAGAATGTGTTAAAATGCGTGATTATCACACTCAAAGCGTGAGAGTTGGCAGCCCTGGTGTATGGATATATCAGGTACACAATCAAAGTCAGTTCATTTATAATGGAGATTATTGCTCCATAGAAAAAGAAAGTAACTTTGTTCAGAATATACTATTTTGGTGCTTTATGGTGTTTAAAGAAGTGAACGTTAAAATGTAATTATTCCAAACGCTTAATAACCAACACCTGCATACTTGATTATCTCACACAGGGCATGTGTGTCACACAGGATTTTAACAAATGAGTCCACAAACCACTAAAGTTGAGCCTGATTAATCCAAACTATGTTTAGTACAGGTATTGATGCATCTGTAGATTAAATGATGCAGGATGCCCCATTCAACAAAGTACAAAAAAGCACAAGTTAACTTTTCAAATAAATAAACAAACCCCACTGCTTAACTCTCCCCATGGAAGTTGTAAGCATCTAGCATATACTGTTGTTTAACATCATAATTATCAATACAAACTGAATTATTCTGTGTTCAGTTAAATATTCTCCAAGTAATACAAAATACATGACGACATAACCCTTAATTTGATAGGATGAGCAGCAACCAAATTATGCTATTCACTGACACCAGCTGTAAAGTACATATACAAACACACATGATGCAAGCAAACAGCAATAATGACCCCTTATCCAAGATAGTCACCCCCTCAAATTGTCCACCATGTATTTGAGCAACACACAAGGGAAAGTAAAAGTAGCCCATTACTAAATGACCACTTGTACGTTAGTACATTTGTGTCACGAAGCTAAACATACAAAACTGAATAATGTTATAATGGGACATGGCGGGAGTGGGGTTGGGGTGGTGGGGAAGAAAAATGGTAAATAATACCCAACGGGAAAACTGGCTGGAGGTATGATAGATATTTATAACCTCTCACTACTGTGGTCCAAGATCTCCACCCACTGTAAAAGAACATCAACGATACTGGTGCCAATGGAAAGCGTGATGACGTGCCTTAACGACTATCAACCATTGCCATTCATGTCCAATGTGATGAACAGCTTCAAAAGGCTGATGATGATGTAAATTAACTCTTGCCTTAGTAATGATGATGGCTATCCAACCTGCGCTGAACCACATGGACAACAGGAACACGTATCAAGCTATCATTCATCGACTACAGGATCGCATTCAATATCATCATCCCTTCCAAATTTATCGTCAAAGAACATACAGCACATTGGCTCTCATTCAATGTTGAACATAATGCCAAGATAAACAAACCTCATCTGCCTACACATGGTCCATACTCCTCCATTTCCAGCATTACCATGTGCCTTTCTAAAAGTCTTAAATGCCACTACTATATCTGTCTCCACCTCCACCACCACCCCTGGCTGTGTGTTTCAGGCATCCACAATCCGCTGTGTAAACAAACTTTACCCCTCACGCCTTTAAGCGATGTTCTCAAGTCTTTTGACATATGCACCCTGGACCTAAGGTTCTGACTGTCTACCAAATCTATGCCTTTCTTAATTTTATATACATCTATCATGTCTCCCCTCAATAGACAGCATTCCAGAGAAAACAAATCAGTTTGTCCAAACTTTCCTTGTTGCTAATAGCTCTTAATCAAGGCACCATACTGGTAAACGCACACTCTCCAAAGCTTCCACATCCTTCCTTTAATAGAGCGAACAGAACTGCACACAATCTTCCAAACGCAGCAACCAAAGTCTACTGGAGCAGCATCATGACTTCCTGACTTTTATTCTCAATGCCTCGACCAATGAAGGTGAGCACACCAGAAATCTTTGTTACCACTCAGAGATTTGATGTCTTCTACTCCCTAACGCAACTGGATCCTTGATTTCCATATTGGCAGAACCCGATCAGTACAAACTAACAACACCTCCTCCTTGTTGACCATCAGCATAGGGGAGCTTCAGGGGTACATGTTCAGCCCTCGCTCTATACCCATGACTTGGTGATCAGACACAGGACCAAAGTCATCTTCAAATTGAAGATAGACACAACATGCTGGAGCAACCCAGCAAGTCAGGCAGCATGTCTGGAGAAAAGGAACAGGTGACGTTTCAGGTTGAAGCACTTCTTCACCCCTTCTCCATCTTTAAATTCACTGGCAATACCATTGTTATTGAATAACAGGTAGCAAGTCAGAATGCAGGAGTGAGATCAAAAACCTAGTTAAGTAGTCCCAAAACAAAGTATTGCTCTCAAAGTTCGCAAGACAAAGGAGCTGTTTGTACCTGCCTTCATTGGCAGGATGGCAATGAAAAGAGTCAGCATCTTCAAGTTCCTGCGTGTAGACATCTCTACTCATCTGTCCTGTACCCAACTCATTGATTCAATTTCAAAATTGCTCATCAACACCTCCACTGAGGTTTGAGTAAATTCAGCATGCCAACAATTGCTGTTGGTGCATGGTTGAAAGCATTCTGGCCAGTTGCATCGTGGTCTGGTTTGGCAAACACAAATGCTCAAGAACCAAGTTGACTGCAGACTTTGCTGTCCAATATATCACAGGAGAATCATGAGTACCAGGGTCAAAAACAGCTATTCCACCAACTATCAGATTTTTGAACTACCCCTGTGCAACCTCATCCACAACTGTATCCCAACTCTAGTAAACCACTAGTTACTTTTTACTACTATAGTCGCTCTGCAACATGGACTACTTTACCAAGAATACTTGATAATTTCTTATATATTTCATGTTTCTGTTGCATCCATAGTGGTGGTAAAAGTGCAGCAAATAAGAGTTTAATTGCTCGAGTTTATATCAGTGCATGCGACAAAAACACTCTTGATTAATTAGTGTCTCACCTCTCCATTTTTATTAATTCCAAACTTCACAACTGATGGAATGTTTTTCAAGTAGTTATCAAGAGTGGGAAATCCAAGCTGTTTATGTGGGATCACTTCACCTGTGAGTTGCTTATATTCGCCCTGCAGCTTTGTTATAGCCACACCATCTTTGCTTGATTGCAGGACCGCTCGCAGCATTTTAGCCACCAGGTCTTTCTCTGCTTCGGACATCTTTTACCCTAAAATGACCAAACAAACTCAAGGATTAAAAGCAATGACCATAACAAATACATCTCCATAAAACCATTTTAACAAATTAAAAGATGCGATATTAAAATTTAACCCATTATTCATTTTACTTTTCACAAATATAAAGCTCTTTGGTGGGTTACACAAAAAGCTGGAGAAACTCAGCGGGTGCAGCAGCATCTAAGGAGCGAAGGAGATAGGCGACGTTTCGGGTCGAGACCCTTCTTCAGACTGGTCAGGGATCAGGGAAACGAGAGATATAGACGGTGATGTGAGAGATAAAGAACAATGAATGAAAGATATGCAAAAAAGTATCGATGATAAAGGGAACAAGCCATTGTAAGCTGTTTGTGGTGTGAAAATGAGAATCTAGTGCGACTAGGGTGGGCTCCCCCACCCTAGTCGCACTAGCTTCTCATTTTCACACCACAAACAGCTTACAATGGCTTGTTCCCTTTATCATCGATACTTTTTTGCATATCTTTCATTCATTGTTCTTTATCTCTCACATCACCGTCTATATCTCTCGTTTCCCTGATCCCTGACCAGTCTGAAGAAGAGTCTCGACCCGAAACGTCGCCCATCTCCTTCGCTCCTTAGATGCTGCTGCACCCGCTGAGTTTCTCCAGCTTTTTGTGTAACCCTCGATTCTCCAGCATCTGCAGTTTCTTCGTTAACACTAAAGCTCTTTGGTGATCACCTTTAAACTACTAACTGAAGCTCGACACTACCTACAAGAGATTCAACAATCTTCTTTTTGTCTACTTGTTTGTGTTTAGTGTGCACAAATGGAAAAAAAAATACTGGACGAATCAACGTATTAGGCAGCACCTGTGGAGCAATGCAAGGTCATGAATCTGAAATAAAATCAGTTTCTCTTTTCATGGATGCTGCTTCAACGGCATTTCCAGCATTATGTTATTCTTCTTGCATATGGCATGCACAGCCTAAAGTTGCAGGATAACGTTCTATTTGATCTTATTTGATTGTGCACGCCAGGTTGATTGCATTCGTTGAAACATGGCGGACCACGTGAAGGTTGCAATTTCCCACCCACAGCATTATGTTAATTTCGCATCTACCATTATTTGCCGAGGAGCACTTGACTTACTCCTCATGCTCACTAAAAGTTAGTTGACAATTGAGATGATTAAACAATTTTTAACAACAGCCCAAAGTGAACATATGCCAAGTGTTTTTGGAAATATAGAAAGTACGCATTTTAAGTTGTCCAGCTCCCCTCACCCCGAGTCTAGAAACAAGCAGTACTCATTTTTGCAAATTATCCCATTTATAATAACTCAGTATTATTTTTCTGCGATGTTGTCTCTCGTCCTCTCAGCTGCCATTTGTTAAAATTCATTTGATAATTAGCGCAGAACCTTATTCATCCCAATCTCTTACAAACTTTCCTTTAAACAAGTTCTTTCAGCTGACACCACAACGTGTCATTTAATTTATCCTTCCTCCCCACCCTATCACACACCCTCCCTTTTGTTCTCGCCATCCTTCCTCACTTTCTTGCAACTGGAAGCTTTGCTCATTTCTTACTATTACAAGTTCTGGTGAAGTGTGATCAGGTGCATGAACAATGGAATGAGATAGGAAGTTACAGGATATAGAATCAATGAGAGAAGAAACAATACATCCAAGGCAAGATCACTTGATATTTGAAGATTACAGTGCACCCAAGCACCAGGTGATCTTTTCCTTGCTGGGAGTGGTGACAAATGTCTTTGACAAATAGCTGCAGTGCATCATTTAAGTTACATGCATTGCAGCTCTGGTAAGACAACAATAGGAGTTGCCACATAAAGCCAATCCTCAAACAACTCTAAAAACTGCATATGAAATGATTCAATTATTTGCCTCTTCAAATAACTTAATTCAGTGCAGACTGAACAAGACTGGAAGGCAAAAACAAGTCATTTTCCCCCTTTGCGCCTTCGACATCGTCATTCACAATCCACATGCCGCTGGAGATTGAAAAAAAAAAAACAGGTGAATGAAGGTATTGGGAGAAGGAAGAAGAAATACAGGTGAATAGATGTGTGAGTGAGGGGTAGATTGAACCAGATGGGAGAGAAATCTAGGTATCATAGAAAGGGAATTGAAAAGGTAAACAAAGGAAGAGAAAACCTGGCTGGAACAGTGGAAGAAAAGGAACACTGGGAGTGTAAGATACCTGAAATGTGAAATTTAATGTATCAATTCAATTTACATTTGACCTCAATGTGGCAGTGATGGCCACAAACAAGTCACTGTGGGAATGTGGAGGTAATCTGAAATAGCATGCAATATGGAGCTCAAGGGGGATGTTGCACACAAGAGCGCAGGTCTAAGGTTCAATGGTGCTTTTATTTTCATGTGCAAACAGTGACATTATTTTTCTTAGTATGATATTGCCATATCTAACCATAACCCCAATTAACAAAGTGTACAGGGTCCATCGAGCCCACATGCAAGATGTTAACTTCTGTATACATATGGACGGGAGTACAATGGATAAAATTATGTAGTAATTTCCAAAATAGTTGGTTGGAGTTACACCTGCAGTTGAGCAAAAAACTCTAATTTAGATTTATTGACTTTGCATTCACCAAAATGACCCTTGACCCATGGGGTTAAATTACAAGAGTAAATACTCAAATTGAAATGTTATAAGTTTCACAGGCCATAGAATCAGAGTCAGACAGCACAGAAACAGGCTCTTCGACCCAACTTGCCCACACTGACTATAGTGCCCCATCAATAATGGTCCCTCTTACTGCTTCTGTAACCTTTTCCTATCCATGTACCTGTCCAGATATCATTAAAATGTTGCAGCACCAAGTGAAGTATTATTATTTTTTATTTATTAAGGTGAGTTGTAGAGCAAGAGATCAAAACTATTTCTGCTGGTCGACAAGTCATGTATTAGAAATCAGTCTTAAAATGAGATGAGACCCCGAGTAGAATTACAAAACATACCCACAGAGCAGAAACCTGTATCTCCCATTCATAATCAGTTTATTTGAATAATATTAGAAAAGCTGTGACTGATATGTGCTGCTAATCAATTACAGGAAACAGAGAGAACTCAGATCTGTCATGAATTTGACTGGCCGAATGACAGAAGAGATTTGGAAACCTATGAGAGCTACTAGAATTTAGATGACTTAAATTCCATCTTATAATTAAGCCTTTTCAGTTGCTGATTCATACAGCATATGGAGTTTGTACAAGAATCGATGAGAAACATATACTTGATCTTTCATAGTTTAAATATTGAAAACATAGCATTAGAGCAAAGGACAAATGGAATACAGCAAGTGTTTTTTTGTGTGACTGTACCAGCACCACTCAAAGCTTAAAAACTAGGTTGATGTACTTCAGCCAATGGCATAGCATGAACCATTATATGTGTACCGGCACCTTTTTGTATGCAGAAAAGCTCTGGATACAGACCTAAGAAATACCATGGAGCCAACTTCCAAGCTCCATGTGAGATCCAGACAAAGCCACCTAGTTAGGGACCAGGGATTATCACGAAGGACTAGGCCAGTAAAGCTCTCAAAATCTTGCTTTACCTTCAACCATGGTAACTATCATTTTTTTCCATCCCTTAGGTCAGTTCTGTTGCCAAATCATCAATAAACAGATTTTCCAGATATTGTTTTCTAAAAATCTTACAAAATACAAACTTCAAATCATTCTTTACAAGGTGATGTGGTGTAAAATTTCAAAAGGTGATATTCTTGCTTGTCTATAAGATTGATACTTTCCTTTATACAATTTCAATGCATCATTAAACCAAATTAACTTAATGGACTTTTCAGGAATGTTCTGACAAAGACAGTCACTATAATCTAATAAAACATGTAGATAATACACATGTACAAATTCAATGGGCTAAATGGCCTTTTTTCTGGGTTTGGTGCTGGGCCCGTTACTGCTTGCCATCTATAGCATCGATTTGGATGAAAACATACGCAGCAAGATTAGCAAGATGATATAAAAATGGGCGGTTTAGCAAATAGTGAAGATGGTTGTAAAAAATTGCAGCAGGATCTTGATCAATTGGCCAAATGGGGTGAGGAATGGTTGAAGGAATTGAATGCAGAAAAATGTGAGGTGTTATATTTTGGGAAGTCTAACATGGGCAGGAATGATAGGGCTCTGGGTAGTGTTGTAGTGCAGAGGGATCTTGGAGTGCAGGTGCATAGTTCCCTGTAGGTGGAGTCGCAGATAGATTGGGTGGTCAAAAAGGCTTTTGGCACATTGACCTTCATCGGCCAGAATATTGATTACAGAAGTTGGGAAGTCATGTTGCAGTTGTATAAGATGTTGGTGAAGCCACATTTAGAGTATTGTGTTCAGTTCTGGGCACGGTGTTATAGGAAAGATGTTGTCAAGCTGGAAAGGGCACAGAGAAGATTTACGGGGATGTTGCCAGGACTAGAGGGTCTGAGCTTTAGGGAGAGGTTGAGTAGGCTGGGACTATTCCCTGGAGTGAAGGAGGATGAGGAGTGAACCTACAGAGGTGTATAAGATCATGAGAGGAATTGATCGGGTAGATGCACAGTCTCTTGCTCAGAGTAGGTGAATCGAGGACCAGAGGACATGGATTTAAGGTGAAGGGGAAAAGATTTAATAAGAATCTGAGGGGTAACTTTTTCACATGAAGGGTGGTAGGTGTATAGAACAAACTGGCAGAGGAGGTAGTTGAGGCTACCCCAACATTTAGTATACAAACTTAAAGCATACGGCATTAGGGGTTCAGTATTGATGTGGATAGAGAACTGGCTGGCAAACAGGAAGCAAAGAGTAGGAGTAAACGGGTCCTTTTCACAATGGCAGGCAGTGACTAGTGGGGTACTGCAGGGCTCAGTGCTGGGACCCCAGCTATTTACAATATGTATTAATGATCTGGATGAGGGAATTGAAGGCAATATCTCCAAGTTTGCGGATTGCACTAAGCTGAGGGGCAGTGTTTGCTGTGAGGAGGATGCTAGGAGACTGCAAGGAGACTTGGATAGGCTGGATGAGTGGGCAAATGTTTGGCAGATGCAGTATAATGTGGATAAATGTGAGGTTATCCACTTAGGTGGCAAAAACAGGAAAGCAGACTATTATTTAAATGGTGGCCGATTAGGAAAAGGGGAGATGCAGCGAAACCTGGGTGTCATGGTACACCAGTCATTGAAAGTAGGCATGCAGGTGCAGCAGGCAGTGAGAAAAACGAATGGTATGTTAGCTTTCATAGCAAAAGGATTTGAGTATAGGAGCAGGGAGGTTCTACTTCAGTTGTACAGGGTCTTGGTGAGACCATACCTGGAGTATTGCATACAGTTTTGGTCTCCAAATCTGAGGAAGGACATTATTGCCATAGAGGGAGTGCAGAGAAGGTTCACCAGACTGATTCCTGGGATGTCAGGACTGTATTATGAAGAAAAACTGGATAGACTTGGTTTATACTCTCTAGAATTTAGGAGATTGAGAAGGGATCTTATAGAAACTTACAAAATTCTTAAGGGATTGGACAGGCTAGATGCAGGGAGATTGTTCCCGATGTTGGGGAAGTCCAGGACAAGGGGTCACAGCTTAAGGATAAGGGGGAAATCCTTTAAGACCGAGATGAGAAAGACTTTTCACACAGAGAGTGGTGAGTCTCTGGAACTCTCTGCCACAGAGGGTAGTTGAGGCCAGTTCATTGGCTATATTTAGGAGGGAGTTAGATGTGGCCCTTGTGGCTAAGGGGATCAGAGGGTATGGAGAGAAGGCAGGTACAGGATACTGAGTTGGATGATCAGCCATGATCATATTGAATGGCGGTGCAGGCTCGAAGAGCCGAATGGCCTACTCCTGCACCTAATTTCTATGTTTCTATTTAAGAAGCAGTTACAGGCACATGGATAGGACACAAAAAGCTGAAGTAACTCAGTGGAACAGGCAGCATCTCTGGAGAGAAGGAATGGGTGAGTTTCGGGTCAAGACCCTTCTTCAAACCGAAATATCACCCATACCTTCTATCCAGAGATGCTGCCTGTCCTGCTGAGTTACTCTGAGCATTTTGTGTCTATCTTCGGTTTAAACCAGCATCTGCAGTTCCTGCTGACAGGCTGAGGGATATGGAACAAATGCTGGCAGGTGGGACTAGTGTAGCTGGGACATGTTGGCCAATGTGGGCAGGTTGAGCTGAAGGGCCTGTTTCCACATTGTATGACTATGAATCTGACTGGGAGAGGCCTGCAAATTAGCATTGCCATTTCCTGATGTGCCAAATGCATCAGACTGAAAAGAAAGTGAAAGAACAGTTTTATGTTGTGTAATATGCTGCAATGTAATTCTCATTGTTGCACTTTCCCAGCTCATTCAACCTCTGCCTATAGCTCAGACCCTCAAGTACTCAATATTGAAGGAGACAATTTGTTGTTTCTGTATCAAGGTATTTTGCAACATCCTCCCCAGAAATGTAAGCTGCCCTATTATATGGCATCGATAGCACTTTGAATTTGTATTCCTCCTCCTAACAGCTAATTAAAGCAGGATCATCTTTTCTTTATCCTTATTGCAAATAATCACTTAAATTTCTTTTTTTAAGATATGCAGTGAAAAAACAGGCCCTTTGGCCCACCTAGTGCATCCTAACTAGCGATCACCCACTCCCACTAATTATATCCCTAACACCAAGCCAATTATAACCTACAAACCTGCAAGTCTTTGGAATGTGAAAGGAAACAAGATCACTGAGAGAAAACCCATGGGGAGAACATGCAAGCTCCGTACCGATAGCACCCACATTCAGGATCAAACCCAGGTCTCTGGCACTGTAAGACAGCAACTCTAGTGCTGCTCCACTGCCACTCCCTCTCCAACAACTGCAGAGGTAATGGAGTTGCAAAAGAGGGGTGAAACTTAATAATGAGAAATTAATGGACGTACCCAAGATTAGAACTACTGATTCAACTAACCCTGCTCCTTCCCACTCCCTCACTAACACAAACCCTTGGTATATCCCAGAGACTGCGTCTTTTCCCCATTTCGTTTGATGTTTTTTCACCCACTTCCTCAGCACACAATTTTTTTTCTTTATGACAATTCCACTGCTCACAAGCATATCTGAAGGATCAACTTTCTACATTTCCTGTCTTTAGTGCCTCTGACAATACAAATTGCTCCCCACTTCTCAAGTACTTCAGATCTCCCTTTTAAAATTGCCTTAAATCCAGTCTGGTCCCTTGCACCTTTGAATTCCCATTCCTGAACACCCCACTTCAAATTGAAACTAACTGCTTGAAGCCACAGTATTCTACCTCAACTACTTTTAAGTGCATTTTCAGGATGAGCGATTTCAGGTCTGGTTGGGCAGGGAGACTGTATTGAGAATTGATGATGATCAACTGCCAATACATTTCAAAGTCTGGATGGTGCGCAACTTGGAATGGGACCAGTTCAGATTGTATCCGCTGCCCTTGCCTTTTTAAATGGAAGAATTCATGGTTCATTGTAAGGTATTGTCAGGATAAGTAACTACTCAGCTTTTGGTAAATGGTACATAAGGTAGCCAGTGGAGAAAGGAAATCCTTAGGGTGGTTGGTGAGGGAGGAAAAAGAGAAAGAGGGGGAACAAATATATACTATTTTTGATGGTGCTCTGCTTCATGAAATATTGGTACTACACTCATCCAGGCAAGTGGAAGGTCTTTCACAAGCTAATAATTTATTGCCTGTCAACTATGAAAAGTCCTAGTTTCAGGAGGCAAATCATTCTCTACAGATGCTTCTTATAGCCCCATTATTTATGTGAAGGTTAAAATCAGTTTCAGAACAATGGATTAGAGTATACCATCTTCAGACAGCTGCATGCAATACCTGTAAGGTGCTGACGTGCTGTTACACTTTTGCAATGACCAACCAAGACCAAGATCACATTTTCAATCAAATTTCAAATAATTCTGATCACGGCAGAAATTCAACTAGAATACCATTTTCGTTTACAACTGTCTATTTCCGTAGACGTACTGTTTTTTATCTATTACATTGCTCTGTCGACACACCGAGTGCAGTCCGTTGTTATGGGGGCTTCTTTGTTGCATCAACGTATGGTTCCGCCAATTGCCTGCTTACACCATCACCCTTTTAATCGGTTTCATGGTTACATAACTACCCGCTACCCCTTACCCACTCACCGATTACAATAAATGTTCGCCAACTTTCTCCCTTCACATACCACTGAGGTCCGTCACTGAGATGGTGCTGATGCATCGTTCGCTGCCTTTACACACATACCTTTCTCAAACACTTCCACTCTCTGCAAATCTGTTCTCCCGGTGACGACACTTCAGATCATTTCCCCTCAGTTTACTGGATTCATACTTTACACATCCCTATTCAAGTAGCCTTCAGTTTCCAAAACTGGTTCGTGGTGTCTTCAGTCCCAGTACTCGCCCAACCCCTTTCATTGGTCTTGCCTGTCCCAGCCTCTCCGCCTTGTCCTTATTCAATGCGTTACTCCCTTGTCCACCCCACATAAGCTTCACCCCCAAGCCTGCCAGAACTCCCGCAGGATCTCGGACCTCAACTTGCTCTGCTTCTCCCAACCCCCGGTGGCCTTGATGTTTTCCGATATTGTCATGTTCCAGTCCTTTCCCCGATGCGCCCGCCGGCCTCCAGAGCGCCTGTTGCCCCTTGCTATTATACCACGGTGCCTTTACGGCCACCGATACACATCGGTGCCCTCCCAACACGTAACCGATGCTTCACCGGTCCCCTCCCAATATTATCCGATGCTATCGCCGTCCCAACTAAACGCCCCTCCGATTCTGCCTGCTGTTGGTCCTTACAATACTCTGCCGGTTCTCCCCCTCCTCCCCCTCCTCCCGGGTCCCTCCTCCCGGTGGTGCCCCGCTACTCACCGCGGGGCGCGCCCTGCGCTCGCTCGCTCGCTCGCTCCCCAGCTGACGGTTGGGCTCCTTCTGTTTGGCCCGCGGATGAGCAACGCAGTCCTCCGCGGCTGCTGCTGCACGAGCCGCGCGCGTGCGCGCCGGCACCTGGGGTGCGCATGCGCCGTATGGCGGCGGCGGCGGCGGCGACAGGGCGCATGAAAGGTGGATGCAACGTGGAGAGTGGCTGGCGTCACAATTGTAATGCGTTCAGCCTCTTGCATTCCAACGCATGTCACCGCAGGCAAAAATGATCGTGTATTTATTTCACAGCTTTGGAGGGAAAAAGATAGGTGGTGGACGGAAGAAATGTGATCGATTAATCGTCGACAAATCGCGCAGAATGTTTCATTCCAATTGGTCTCGGGAGGCAGTACAGGTGGTGGTGGGTTATAAATCAGCAAGTGCTGTGGGGAAATATCCATAATACATCTGGAGTTGACAACTTCAATTCCAAATTGAAGAACAAGAACAAGAACAATGGGTCACAGTTTAAGGATAAGGGGGAAATCTTTTAGGACCGAGATGAGAAAAACATTTTTCACACAGAGTGGTGAATCTCTGGAATTCTCTGCCACAGAAGGTAGTTGAGGCCACTTCATTGGCTATATTGAAGAGGGAGTTAGATGTGGCCCTTGTGGCTAAAGGGACCAGGGGGTATGGAGAGCAGGCAGGTAGGTACAGGATACTGAGTTGGATGATCAGCCATGATCATATTGAATGGCGGTGCAGGCTCGAAGGGCTGAATGGCCTACTCCTGCACCTATTTTCTATGTTTCTAAATATCTGTTGAAATTCACAACTATTGTGTTTTTAGTTTTAAAATAATGAAACTGCAAGAAAAATTAATATGACTCCTTACTTAATTTTGATTGGAATTGAACAAGGTAACAAAAGGGTGTTTTGGATGTGACAATTGGCAGCTCTCGCTTGACCTGGTGTTGATGTTAATGGGAATTGGCAAAGTAAAATTAGACGTATTACCCCTTGTCTGGGAATGTGTTGAAGGGTGGATAGTAAATGTAAACATTAAATAGTTGAGGAGATAATGAAGCTTGTTTTTCTTCTGTGAGATGTTACAGTAGATCACCCGCACCCCCTACTGCAAGTAGCATAGAAATGTTACTGTAAATGGGGGGCTTATGATTGGTTCGGAGAAGGGATGGTATGGGGAGAGAAGGGATGCTATGAGAATCCGGAAGTGGCGGCGCTGCGTGGCAGCTGCGGCTCACCTGCAGTCCGTCTGTTTTTTTCTGTTTTTTTCGTCCTTTCGTGTCTGTTTTTAGTTAGAATTTTGGTTTATTAGGCTGTGTTTGTGTGGGGGGGGGGGGGGGGGGGAGGGTGGGAGAAACAAGGTTTTTAGTCTCTCCCTTCGGGGGATGCGACCTTTTCTTGTCGTGTCCCCCGTCACCGTCTCCGTCTGTGCTGAGGCCTAATGGCGGAGCTGGTGGCCTCGGAGCTGTGGCGAGCGTTCAGAGCTCCAGTGTTCCAGCGGCGGCCCGGCTTCGGGGCTTCGGCGCTCCAGCACAGCGGCTTGGCGCTCCGGCGGGGCACTCCGGCGGCTCTCCAGCGGGTGCTCCAGCGGCGGCCCGGCTTCGGCGCTCCGGCGGCTCCGGAGGCTCTTCAGCGGCTCTCCAGCAGGTGCTCCAGCGGCGGCCCGGCTTCAGAGCTCCGGCGGCTCCAGCGTTCCCGTGGTCGATCCTGGCTGGGGGCTGTGGTGGTGTTCCGGCGGCGGCGGCGGTGGCGGCCTGGCTTCGGAGGCTCGGCCGCGGGCCTGGTGGACGATGACATCGAAGGCCTGGATTGCCTCAGTACAGAGGGGGAACATGTAGGGGAAAATGACAAAGACTTTAAGACTTTTGCCTTCCACCACAGTGAGGAGGTGCTTGGTGAACTCACTGTGGTGGATGTTAAATTATGTGTTTATTGTGTGTTTTGTTTTAATTTATTACATGTTATGACTGCAAGGTAACAAATTTCGTTCAGACCAAAAGGTCTGAATGACAATAAAGGAATCTGAATCTGAATCTGAATCTGAGAATGCAGGTGACTTGGACAGATTGGGGAGTGGGCAGATGCATGGCAGATTAAGTTGAATGCGGATAAATGTGAGGTTATCCACTTTGGTAGCAAAAACAGGAAGGCAGATTACTATCTAAAGGGCATCGTTGGGAAAAGGGGAAGTACAACGGGATCTGGGGGTCCTTGTTCATCAGTCTATGAACGTAAGCATGCAGGTACAGCAGGCAGTGAAGAAAGCGAATGGCATGATGGCCTTTATAACAAGAGGAATCGAATATAGGAGCAAAGAGGTCTTTCTGCAGTTGTACAGAGCCCTAGTGAGACCACACCTGGAGTATTGTGTGCAGTTTTGGTCCCCTAATTTGAGGAAGGGCATTCTTGCTATTGAGGGAGTGATGAAGTTTAAAGTGGATAAATGTGAGGTTATCCACTTTGGTATCAAAAACAGGAAGGCAGATTACTATCTAAATGGTGTCAAGTTGGGAAAAGGGGAAGTACAATGGGATCTGCGGGTCCTTGTTCACCAGTCTATGAAAATTAGCATGCAGGTACAGCAGATAGTGAAGAAAGCGAATGGCATGTTGGCTTTTATAACAAGAGGAAATGAGCATAGGAGCAAAGAGGTCCTTCTGCAATTGTACAGGGCCCTAGTGAGACCACACCTGGAGTATTGTGTGCAGTTTTGGTCCCCTAATTTGTGGAAGGACATTCTTGCTATTGATGGAGTGCAGCATAGGTTTACAAGGTTAATTCCCGGGATGGCGGGACTGTCATATGCTGAGAGAATGGAGCAGCTGGGCTTGTACACTCTGGAGTTTAGAAGGATGAGAGGGAATCTCATTGAAACATATAAGATTGTTACGGGCTTGGACATTCTAGAGGCAGGAAACATGTTCCCGCCGTTGGGGGAGTCCAGAACCAGGGGGCACAGTTTAAGAATAAGGAGTAAGCCATTTAGAACGGAGACGAGGAAACACTTTTTCTCACAGATTGGTGAGTCTGTGGAATTCTCTGCCTCACAGGGCGGAGGAGGCAAGTTCTCTGGATGCTTTCAAGAGAGAGCTAGATAGGGCTCTTAAAAATAGCGGAGTCAGGGGATATGGGGAGAAGGCAGGAACGGGGTACTGATTGGGGATGATCTGCCATGATCACATTGAATGGCGGTGCTGGCTCGAAGGGCCGAATGGCCTACTCCTACACCTATTGTCTATTGTAGCACGGGCTGCCTGAAAGGTGAGATAGAATGATGTCAAGATGCCCTTGTATTGTGTTTGACTTTAACCAACTGTTGTTGAATTAAAATAACATAAGCGAAAAGTATGTTATGACTAATGAAATAATTGGTACCCTTGCAGTTGATAGAGTATTTTTGTAGAGTAGTTTCTAACAAAAGTAAACAAAAGTTCGTTATTGCACGGTATCATTGTCAGCTAATTCTGCTGTAAAGTCAGAACTGGTGAGCAGTTTACTGCAGCCAGCTCTCCATGATATCATGCAAAAAAATCTCGAAGCAAATCTGCAAAGTCTCTGCTTTTCATTTTCCATTAATTTCCCTCTAACTTCATTTCTTCCACAGAAACACATCCTTTGTAGCTTTTAGTGCATAACATTGACCAAGCATGTTCCAGTACCATACATGACGAGCTACCGATAGCAGATCAGCAGTTAACTACGGATTAGGTTATCCCTTGAGTTGGATTTGGGTTTGTGGTGATTATTCTGCCGATTAGCTAATGAGCATTTACCATGAACAACCAATTTGGGCAAGATATAGAAAGTGGATGGTGCTGTAGATTGGCTATTGCATGTTAGCCAATTAGAATGCTTAGTAATTATAACTCCGCCTAATTATAATATTATAGTGTATGAACTCGCCCACTGCCTGCCAGTAGCAGCAGTAGTGAGAACGTGTGATGTACTGCTAAGATGATGTGGACCTGAACAATAAAGATGTTAGTGCTTCAACCTGTGTGAGACTAAGGTATTTACATGTGTGGGATTAAGCTCTCTACAGGTGCCATGCCGCTTAAGTTGCAGGTGACATAAAGAGGTGAAAAGTACTGGCTTAGCAATTTTAAAAAAAAAACATTTCACAGGGGTGAAGCATTCTGTATTTGGGCAAATACTGGTAATTAGCATATAATATATCGTATGCATAATTGGAAATGCTTTTTTTAACTTTCATGTGCCACCAAATCGAAGATGTAGTGTACTTGAAGCCTCCCTGCTGTAATTTTCTCCGATGTAAAATGTGTGTGTGAGTGATAGGCAGGTCTTTAACCTGTACTAAAATCAGTTAAGCAGTGTATAGATGTTCTTAGCAAGACCCCCAAATTACAGCTGACTTGATTTCCGGTCGAGTTTTGTGGGACCCTGAAATGATGATGAGGCTGATGTGGGAACCACAGACTGGATACGTGGTGGCCATTGGTCAGGTGTAATTTTTAAGAGTACTATGTTTCTTTGTGCATCCAATCCAATCCATGGCTGTGAAGGTCTCAATTCCATCCCAAATGTCCTTTCATATTGTCATAGGCCAAAGGTATCCAAGTAACAGTACTGCATTGTTCAAGGAAGCTTTGTTCACATAATTTTAATATTTCCCTCTGTTGGCTGTTAATACAATCTTCCCATTGTACAGCTCAAATAGCAACATTGGGAGTCAGGTGTTGTGCATGAGAATAACTCCACCTGCCCAATATAAGTGCCTGAGTGTAACTAAGGCATCAGTATTTGGTATGTTGGCCAAGGGGAAACACACAAACACTTGTTTACTTAGACTTCTACTGAATTTGGAACAAATTGCAGACATAGTTTTGGTGATATTTCTCCCAGTGTCTTGATGGTGTCTCCTACAAATAGTCTAGATTTTAGGAACATTTAGGAAGACCAAAATTGCTGCTGCACAGTAGACCATGAGTACGATGCCAGGCCTGAAGTCATGATAGCATGTTTGACATAATGCCATGCAATCCCAAACTCTATTCCCAATTGAGAATACCTGTAACCTCAACAACAAACGATTTATCCTGGACCAACAAATTGAGGTCAAGGCCAGGAAAACACACCAATGCCTTTACTTCCTCAGAGGACTAAGGCATGTCTCCAATGGGTCTTACCAACTTCTGCAGATGCACTGTAGATTTTCACACAGAGTGGTGAGTCTCTGGAATTCTCTGCCACAGAAGGCAGTTGAGGCCAGTTCATTGGCTATATTTAAGAGGGAGTTAGAAGTGGCCCGTGTGGCTAAAGGGATCCGGGGGTATGGAGAGAAGGCAGGTACAGGATACTGAGTTGGATGATCAGCCATGATCATATTGAATGGCGGTGCAGGCTCGAAGGGCCGAATGGCCTACTCCTGCAGCTATTTTCTATGTTTCTATGACAGTATCCACCCTATTGGGATGGATCACTGCTTGGATTGCCAAAAGTTCTGCCCAAGGCTGTAAGAAATTGCAGAGTGTTGCGGATGTAGCCCAGTCCATTACACAGACCAGCTTCTCCAATATCGACTCTGTCTATGCACTTCACACTGTCTTGGGAAAGCAGCCAACATAGTTAAGAACCTTCGTCACCCTGGTCAATCCTCTCCCATCTGGCAAAAGAAACAAAGACCTGATAGCACATACCATCAGATTTCAGAATAGTTTCATCTGGTCTTCTTCAGGCTTTTTCTGGTTGGCTGCCAGTGACTAGCAGAGTTCCGCAGGGCTTGGTGCTGGGGCCACTGCTCTTCATGTTGTATATTAATGATTTGTATGCGGGGATTGAAGGCTTAGTAGCCAAGTTTGTGGATGATACGAAAATAGGTGGAGGGGCAGGTAGTGTAGAGAAAGCAGGGACTCTGCAGGTTTTGGATAGATTGGGAGAGTGGGCAGAGAAGTGGCAGACGGAATATAGTGTAGCAAAGTGTGAAATCATGTATTTTGGTAGTAGGAATAAAGGCACAGATTTATTTCTAAATGGGGAGAGAATCCAGAAATTGGAGGTGCACATGGACTTGAGAGTGTTGGTGCAGGATTCCCAAAAAGTTAATCTGCAAGTCAAATCGGTAATAAAGAAAGCGATCGCAATACTAGCATTTATTTCGAGAGGGCTTGTATACAAAAACAGGGATGTGGATGCTGAGGTTCTATCAGGACCTGGTCAGGCCTCATTTGGAATATTGTGAGCAATTTATGGCACCAAATCTGAGGATGTGCTGGCTCTGGAAAGGGTCCAGATGAGGTTTACAGTAATGATCCCAGGAAATAGTAGGTTAACCTATAATGAGCATTTTTTGATGGCACTGGGTCTGTACTCGCTGGAGTTTAGAAGAATGAGGGGGTCCTCATTGAAACGTACAGAATAGTGAAAGGCTTGGATAGAGTAGATGTGGAGAGGATGTTTCCATCAGTGGGAGAGTCTAGGACTGGAGGTCATAGCCTCAGAATTAAAGGACGTTCTTTGAGGAAGGAGATGAGGAGGAATTTCTTTAGTTAGAATCTCTTTAGTGGTGAATCTGTGGAATTCTTTGCTGCAGTCGGCTGTGGAGGCCATCAGTGGATATATTTAAGGCAGAGATAGATCCTTGATTAGTACAAGTGTTAGAAGTTATGGGGAGAAGGCAGGAGAATGGGCTTAGGAGGGAGAGAGGGATTGCCCATGATTGAATGTCGTGGACTTGATGGGCCAAATGGCCTAATTCTGCTCCTATCATTTATGATCTAAAATCTTCCCTGCTGTTATCAGACTACTGAACAGTCCTCCCCTAAAATTGGATTCTTTCTCTATCTGTAATGCTATAATACTGCAACACTATATTCCACATTCTCCTATTTTTCTGTTGCACTATCTGTTGTACTTGTAGACGACTTGATTGTATTTAAGCATGTTATGATTTGGCTGGACAGCATAAAAACAAAGCTTTTCACTGTATCTCTACATGTGACAATAAATTAATATAAATACCTCAAATTTAACAGACACGAGTCTGCAGATGTTGAAATCTGGTGCAAAAAAGCAAACTGGTGGAGCAACTCAGTAGGTCGCGCAGCATTAGTGAAAACAGACCGACTGAACGTAGAGGGAAAGTAATCGGTGTATAAAAATGAGGGGGGTGAGGCAAGGATTGGCAGGCAATAGGCAGAATCATGGTGAGGAGGGAGAAGATGGGTAGATGGAAGACACAAAATGCTGGAGCAACTCAGCGGGACAGGCAGCATCTCTGGAGAGAAGCAATGGGTGACGTTCCGGGTCGAGACCCTTCTTCAGACTGATGTGAGGGGAGGGGGCGGGACACAGAAACATAGAAAATAGGTGCAGGAGTAGGCCATTCGGCCCTTCGAGCCTGCACCACCATTCAATATGATCATGGCTGATCATCCAACTCTGTATCCTGTACCTGCCTTCTCTCCATACCCCCTGGTCCCTTTAGCCACAAGGGCCACATCTAACTCCCTCTTAAATATAGCCAATGAACTGGCCTCAACTACCTTCTGTGGCAGAGAATTCCACAGATTCACCACTCTCTGTGTGAAAAATGATTTTCTCATCTCGGTCCTTATCCTTAAACTGTGACCCCAACATCGGGAACAATCTTTTTGCATCTAGCCTGTCCAACCCCTTAAGGACAAAGATAGAATGTAGTCAGATACAGTAAGACTAGTGGGAGAACTGGGGAGATGGAGTCAGGTTGTGAAAAGGGGGAGGGATGTCATTGGCAACTGATGGGTAATAGGCAGAGACAGATGATGAGAGAGAAAAAATCAAATGGAGCCAGGTTGAGGGTGGGGACGGAAGGGTGGAGGTAGAGACAGGCTGGAAGGCAATAAGTGGAAGCATCAGGCTGCAATCTGAAATCTGATAAAGGGAGGAAGGTTAACTTTAATTTCATGTTCTCAGGTCCACTTTTCCACCTAATTCAATCACCCGGTCACCTTCCCTTACCTGGTTCCACTTAATACCTTCCTTATAAGATTCCAGCATCTCTTGTGTCTCAATTTGTTACCTTCATGCTTCTGTCTTGGCCTATACAGAACCCACCTGACCCTCCGAATTCTTCCAGCAGTTTGTTTTTGCATCAAATTTAATAAAAATCTTCAAATTACAATACTAGGCATTTCCAGAAGCCCAATCATCTCTCCTTCCCTCACCCCAGATGTACAGGGTGTCATCCTGATCTCCCAACGTTCCTCATTGTGGCCCTTAGAATTTTATATTCTACATTTTAACAATTTTGTTTTATCTGCATTGCGATTATAGTGTAACACTATATTCTGCAGTCTGGTATTTTTCTCTTTGTACCGGCTTCTTTATTTGCATATACCTGTATTGTACTTATGTATGGTATGATGGGATGGTATGTCACAAATGTTTTCACTGTATCTCAGTATAAGTGACAATAATAAATACCAATACTTAGATTTATACACTAGGGGTCGCCCGTGTGCATGTTCATGAACAAATGAAATTTGACATATTGTCTTAATGATTTTTATTCATTTGCTGAGAAATATACCAAAATTATGTTCTTTGTAATTGAAGTTGCTCAAACAGCATTGCCACATCATAATTTTAGAACAATACTAGACCAAGTGGGACCTGTCCCCTCAACGCTCGGTGTCTCACACACACACACACACACACACACACACACACACACACACACACACACACACACACACACACACACACACACACACACACACACACACACACACACACACACACACACACACACACTAACCACCCCCCTTGATATTGTATTAACATTATTCATTCGCTCCTTTTACCCCATCCCCCGCCCTATCCACTCACGCGTCACCACCAACACGCAGGCGCAGCTAGTGGGGGGGAGAGAGAGGAGCAGAAATAGAGAGGGGCAGAGATGGACCTGAGCTGAGCCCCGAGCCGAGAGCTCCAGTACAGGGCCCGATCTGCTCGTTCTTTCTACGTATTTTGAATAACCGGGGGGGGGGGGGCGGCAACTGATCGTGGGGTGACGTCACTCGCAGCGCGTGGAACACAGTGCGCAGACCCATTGTGATGTCAGCAGCGAAAGACAGTGGTTTTTAAATTCAAAAGTTTTGTCAGATTTTTGAACATTTAAAGTAATAACTCGAGAAATAAAGCATGACATTTTCAGATAAGGTGATTTTGGAATCCACAGGAAAAATGTCTACCGGAATATGTACACATTTTACCGTCACCGTGTCGTTTTTTCACACACGCACACACACACACACAGAGTTTTTTAAGTATCGAGATGTTAAAGAAAAGCCAAGTAAAGATTGGTTATGTCAAAGAGTCAAAAGAGTTTGTCATGTGTCCCTGACAGGACAATTAAATTATTTCTTTGCTTAGCACAACAGAACATGGTAGGCATTGACTACAAAACAGATCAGTGTGTCTATATACCATTATATGCGTAAATACACACATGAATGAATAAATTGATAAAGTGCAAATAACAGATAAAGGGGTATTAATGTTCAGTTTTGTCCGAGCCAGGTTTAATAGCCTGATGGCTGTGGGGAAGTAGCTATTCCTGAACCTGGTCGTTGCAGTCCTCGGGCTCCTGTACCTTCTACCTGAAGGTAGCAGGGAGATGGGTGTGTGGCCAGGATGGTGTGGGTCCTTGATGATGCTGCCAGCCTTTTTGAGGCAGGGACTGTGATAGATGGACTGAGCAGTGTTTACTGCTTTTTGTAGTCTTTTCCTCTCCAGGGCGCTCAAGTTGCCAAACCAAGCCACGATGCAACTGGTCAGCATGCTTTCTACTGTGCACCTGTAGAAGTTAGAGAGAGTCCTCCTTGATGGACCGACTCTCTGTAATTTTCTCAGGAAGTAGAGGCGCTGATGAGCTTTCTTAATAATTGCATCTGTGTTCTCGGACCAGGAAAGAACTTCAGAGATGTGCACGCCCAGGAATTTGAAGCTCTTGACCCTTTCAACCATCGACCGGTTGATATATACAGGATTGTGGGTCCCCAACCTACTCCTTCCAAAGTCCACAATCAGTTCCTTGGTTTTGCTGGTGTTGAGGGCCAGGTTATTGTGCTGGCACCATATGGACAGTCGCTCGATCTCTCTTCCATACTCATCTCCAGCAGTGATACGTCCCACAACAGTGATGTCGTCAGCGAACTTGATGATGGAGTTCGCACTATGACCGGCTACGCAGTCTTGAGTATAGAGTGAGTACAGCAGGGGGCTGAGAACGCAGGTGCTCCCATGCTGATTGTTATCGAGTCTGACACATTACCACCAATATGAACAGACTGTGGACTGTGAATGAGGAAGTTGAAGATCCAATTGCAGAGGGATGCGCAGAGACCCAGTTCTGCGAGTTTGGTAACCAGCTTGGAGGGGATGATTGTGTTAAATGCCGAGCTGTAATCGATGAATAACAGCCTGACATATGAGATTTTGTTGTCCAAGTGGTCCAGGGCGGAATGGAGGGCCAGCAAGATCGCATCCACCATTGATCTGTTGTGGCGAACTGCAGTGGGTCCAGGTTTTTGTTGAGGTAGGAGTTGATTTGCGCCATGATCAACCTCTCAAAGCACTTCATCACCAAGGCGTTAGTGCCACTGGTCGATAGTCATTGAGGCACGTCACCTTGCTCTTCTTGGGCACCGGTATTATTGATGCCCATTTGAAGTGGGTGGGAACCTCAGACCTCAGAAGTGACAGGTTGAAAATGTCTGTAAAAACTCCAGCCAGTTGGTCCGCACAGGTTTTTAGGACATGACCAGGTATACCATCAGGTCCAGACGCTTTTCGAGGGTTCACCCCTCTGAAGGATTTCCTGACGTCGGCCTCTGTGACTGAGACTGAGACTTAAATACCATCACAGCGAATGGGGGCTCGGGAAGGCACATCGGTGTTCTCCCTATCAAAGCGTGCGTAAAATGCATTGAGCTCGTCAGGGAGTGATGTTTCGCCGACATTCGAGCTGCCTCCTGGTTTCGCCTTGTAGGAGGTGATTGCATTCAGGCTCCGCCACAGCTGCCGAACATCTGTCTCATCCTCCAGCTTGGAGCAGAAGTCCCTTTTGGCCTTTTTGATGGCCTTACCAAGGTTGTATCTGGACTTCTTGTAGACCACTGTTTCATCAGACATGAATGCCCGGTGTCTTCAGAAGAATGCAGATCTCACAGTTCATCCAAGGTTTCTGATTGGGAAACACTCGGAAGGTTTTGGTGGGGATGCAGTCCTCCACACATTTCTTAATGAAGTCTATAACGACTGTGGCGTATTCGTTCAAGTCCGTTGCCGAGTCCCTGAACGTTGCTCAGTCTACAGACTCCAAACAGTCTTGTAGTTGTTCCTCTGCCCCTCCCCCCCCCCCCCCCCCCCCCCCCCCCCCCCCCCCCCAACCAGCTCTGTACAGTCCTCACCTCTGGGGGTGCGCTCTTTAATTGCTGCCTATAGGCAGGGAGAAGCAGCACCGCGATATGGTCGGATTTACCGAAGTGAGGGCAAGGGATAGAGCGGTAGGCATTCTTGATGGTGGTGTAGCAGTGGTCGAGGGTGTTTGGTCCTCTGGTGCAGCAGGAGACATGTTGGTGGAAGTTGGGGAGTAATTTCTTTAGGTTTGCCTTATTGAAGTCCCCAGCAATGGTGGTAAAAGCCTCGGGGTAAGACGTCTGGTGTTTGTTGACCATGGCGTGCAGCTCCTCCAGTGCCAGACAGATGTCTGCCTGGGGTGGGATGTAGACCACGGTCAGGATGATGGAGGTGAATTCCCTCGGAAGGTAGAAGGGACGGCACATCACCGCCAGATGTTCGAGGTGTGGAGAGCAGGAGTTGGACAGGACTGCCACGTCTAAGCACCACGCATAGTTGACCATGAGGCAGACGCCCCCTCCTCTCCCTTTCCCAGGTGCCAGTGTACGGTCCATATGGTGGATGGAGAACCCTTCAGGCTGGAACGCTGAATCTGGGGAGCTGGGGGTGAGCCATGTCTCTGTGAAACAGAACACGGCATTCCCTTAACTTCCTTTGATAAAGCAGCCTTGCCCTTAAGTACTCCACTTTGTTTTCAAGGGACTGTACATTTGCCAGTAGGATAGTAGGGAGAAGGGGTCGAAGTCCCCTGCGCTTCAGTCTGACCTGATGTCCTGCCTGCCGGTCACGTTTCCGGACACAATGGAGGCTTCCCCTTTGTTTCCAGGTACTGAGTTGACTGCACCTGCTGTTTCTGCGAACCTGCGCTGGAACGGGAATTCCCTCACAGACGGCAGCTCCGCTCCATAATGGACCGGGGTTCCCTCAGAGTTGGCAGCTCCAGCTTCATTGTTTCTGGGAGATCCAGCCCGTCGGCTCTGGAGGTCATCCCGGGGTTTCCAGGTGCCGTACCTGGGTTCCTCAGTCGGGTCGGGAGTTTCACAGCCAGCGTGGATCCTGTGAATCCTATAGTTGCCTGAGTGAAATACTTAAAAGTAACAGTAGAAGGCAGGTTTAAAAAGGTAAAATGGAGTGTTTGTCAAACCATTGACTATTTTGACATTGTATTTTATTATATAAGGTTATTAAATAGAAATACATTTTCAATAATATTAATTGCATAGATTTTCAAAATAAATGCTACTTCCTGTAACACATCATGTTGGATGTCATATATTATGGCTTGTAAACAGAAAGAAACACAGGGATTTTTTGCATGGGGCTAAAAATTACACAACAATCACATTGAGCACTTTTCATATACAATATTTTGGAAATTATTTTTGAATTTGTTCCTAAATGAATGAAATACTGTTGAAATAATGCGAGGATCTTTTTACAATTACAATAGTAAGGCTGCGCCCCTCATTGTTTTTACTGGACAAAATCAACAGCACCCTTTGGCATTTAAAATGCTAGATTACAATTTGCTCTGGTGAGGTAGCGATCTGTGCCTGATGCTAGTTAGATTTGATGTGACACATCTCGTTTTTTTCCCATGACAGGTTTCCAAAACTGTAAACTCTTAAATTATGTAGTTAAATCTGACAAAACAGGGCAACTGTGGAAGTTAAGTGTTTGTGAAATTAAGAGAAAATGTTCTGATAAAGAAATATACACTGCAAGAGGTAAATTCAACATCAAAACAGACTCAGCAAGAGAATTAAGTGATGGGAAAGAAGATTTAATGGTGAGTGAGAAAGAGACAAGGAAATGTTAACAATTACATTTAAAGTCCAGGTACACTACATCCACTGGCTCTCCCTTGTCCATTTTCCTAGTTACATCGTGAAAAAATTCCAGAAGATTAGTTAAGCATGATTTCCCCTTCATAAATCAAGCTGACTCAGACCTATCCTGTTACTGCTATCCAAATGTGCCGCTATTTAATCTTTTATGATCGACTCCAGCATCTTCCCCAGCACTGATGTCAGGCTAACTGGTCTATAATTCCCTGTTTTCTTAAAAAGTAGGATAACATTAACTATCTGCCAATCCACAGGAACTGATCCTGAATCTATAGAACATTAGAAATTAAACACCAATGCGTTCCCGATTTCTAGAGCCACTTCCTTAAATACCCTGGGATGCATACCATCAGGTCCAGGGGATTTATCAGCCCTCAGTCCCATCAGTCTACCCAACACCATTTCCTGCCTAATGTGGATTTCCTTCAGTTCCTCCATCACCCCAGATCCTCTGGCCACTAGTACATCAAGAAGATTGTTTGTGTCCTCCTTCATGAAGACGGATCCAAAGTACCTGTTCAACTCATCTGCCATTTTCTTGTTCCCCATAATTAATTCACCTTTTTCAGTCTTCAAGAGTCAAACTTTGGTCTTAACTAATTTTTTCCTCTTAACATACCTAAAGAAGCTTTTATTATCTTTTTTATTCTTGGCTAGCTTACCTTCGTACCTCATCTTTTGTCCCCATATAGCCTTTTTAGTTGTCTTCTGTTGCTCTTTAAACATTACCCAATCCTCTTGCTTCCCACTCATCTTTGCTATGTTGCACTTCTTCTCTTTTATTTTTATACTATCTCTGACTTCCTTTGTCAGCCACAGTCGCCCCTTACTCCCCTTGGAATCTTCCTCTTTGGAATTAAAATTATTGTAAATTCCAAATTACAATATATCATTTAATAAATGGCTTAATTATATGTATGGTCTACTGCCATACACCTATACAAACCTGCCGACTCCTACAGTTATCTGGACCACACCTCCTCCCTCCTTGCCCCTTGCAAAGATGCTATCCCCTACTCTCAATCCTTCCGGCTCCACCACATCTGCTCCCAAGATGAGACTTTCCATTCAAGGCCATCTGAGATGTTCTCATTCTTTAGTGAATGTGACCACCACTGGTCACATCTTCCCACCTCCACCACTTTCCGCCTTACACAGAGATTGCTCCCTCCACAACTTCTTAGTTCACTCATCCCTTACGAACCAAAACACCCATTCCACAGGTCATGTGCTTCAATAGGTCTGAGTAATGAGAACGGTTGAGTAGAACATTTAACGTGAAATGTATTTATGAGAAAATTAAGTTTTTAGCTTTGACTTTAACATTAGTCTAGACCAATCGTGGACCCATTGGGTCCCTGTCACACGGAAATATTACATCAAAAAGGCGTGGATACCGGGGCCACTGCCGTTGGGAAGTAGATTAAAATGGCGGTGAAAATCGGCAAAGGCAACCCTAAATAGTCCAGAATGGTTTTTGAAATAGTTTTAATTTTGATCGGAATTGTATCTAAAAAAAGGCAATTTTTCTTGAACTCCAATGATTTGCAATAAAATTTGATTCAACCAGACTTGGCATTTTTAATGTATGTACACAAACGTTTTTGTTCCAATTATGTATTTATAAAGGCATTTCAGTTATGTGCTCCTGAACACTAAATTCTGACCATTTCAAGAGGTTCAAGAGAGTTTATTGTCATGTGTCCCAGATAGGACAATGAAATTCTTGCTTTGCTTCAGCACAACAGAAATTGGTAGGCATGAATACAGAACATATCAGTGTCCATATCTATATTACTAAAAGTCTGATCTTGACCACTTCCTGTTGTTCTGTATGTTGATTTTAGCAAAAACGCTGCCACTTACCGCTGTGATTTTGACCATCCTACTCAGAGTCCCCCTCCGCTGCGCAGGACAAGAAGATTTTTCGATGAAAAATAAAAGTGTTATTAGTGTTTAAAAAATGATGAGATTCCCTCTCCTGAAGGCCACGTCCCTTCTGGAGGGACTATAAAACCCGGAAGTGTTGAGTGCCTCAGTCAGTCTCTGCATGATGGGGGAGCAAGAGGGTCACATCTCTCAGTCTGAGCTGTGAATAACACTGAACACATGTCTACTAAACTGTGAGTGGTTTTACTGACCTGTCAGTGCCCTTAATGTGGTTTGAAAATATAGTTTGGAAATGCTAAAGCTGTGTTGCCTTTGGTTTGGAAATGCTAAAGCTGTGTTGCCTTTGGTTTGGAAATGCTAAAGCTGTGTTGCCTTTGGTTTGGAAATGCTAAAGTTGCCTTGCCTAATTAAAGTTGAATTGCCTAATTAAAGTTGCCTTGCCTAATTAAAGTTGCCTTGCCTAATTAAGGTTGCCTTGCCTAATTAAAGTTGCCTTGCCTTCTATATAATTAAAAGTCTAATCTTGACCACTTCCTGTTTGCACTTTATATTGATTCCTTTGGCGGTTATCTTTAACGCTTTGGCTGTTTATCTCCTCATTCAGCAGCAGCGGCAGCTCGACTGCGACTGCTGTTGCTTTGTGCGGGAAGAAGTCCCGGTAGACAACCAGCTTGCTTTGAGTGGGAATAGCCAGCGACCAATCAGAGCGGCGGCGGTGCTCACCACGTGGGACCCAGAACAGTGATCAATCGGGTGTTGAGCGGGAGGTTGGAGCCAATCATTCAACCCCACATGAGGGGGAGTGGCAAGAGCCAATGAGGACATGCCGGACCCCACGTGGGGGAGGAGGTGGTAGGGTCAATCAAATGGCAATCTCAAAATGGCAATCCTCCCCAACTGCGCACTTGCGGATCCGGCTGCCATC
Source organism: Okamejei kenojei (assembly GCA_035221665.1). Taxonomy (NCBI): domain Eukaryota; kingdom Metazoa; phylum Chordata; class Chondrichthyes; order Rajiformes; family Rajidae; genus Okamejei; species Okamejei kenojei. The sequence continues at coordinate 90,265,918 of CM069133.1, forward strand.
TTAGCATTGTGATGCAAGTTGAACACGTAAATAGTAGATCAACAGGCCCAACTGCACCGGCGCGGACCCGTTGGGCTCCCATTTTGACGTTGAATGTGGCTGACGGGCATGGCAAGTGGAAAAGCATTTTTTTTAAAGTTTTAAAGTTTAAAATGTGAATAACATAAAATATAACATCAATCTGAATGAAATTTGCTACTGTACATCGCAGGACAATGGTGAGTAAGGTGGGCCTAAAATTGTCGCACTCTTGTGCACCGTTTCTGCGGAGTTTCGGGAACAAACAAATAAACAAGATGAGAGTTTTAGTAATATTATATATCCCAATGCAATATTCCACCACTCACCTGTTCCCCCAAAGCAATATTCCACCACTCACCCATAGCCCCAACTGCGCAGACATGGCTTTCCCCTCATCCCCCAGCACTCTCTTCCCCTCCTATACACCCTCCCTCTTTTTCCCCTTTCCTCCTCCCTCCCCCACTCCCTCCCTCACTTCTCCCTCCCCTTTGCCCTACCCTCAGTCCCTCCCTCCCTCCATAACCTCTCTCCCCTCCCTACCCCCCTCCTCTTCCTCTATCTCCCTGCTCCCCCACTCCCCATCCCACTCCCCCACTTAACTCAATGTTTAAATAACATTTCTCCTCCCATCGCCAACTCCCTCCCTCTCCTTGCAACAATTTAACAAAGCTCTAATTGTACTGGGAGTCCTGTCTCCCCTCCACTCCCTATCTCTCCTTACAACAATGTAACAAATCTCTCATTGCACTGCGTGTCTTTAACAGGCAGGGTAAGTTTTAAAGTGAAAAGTTTGATTTTTTTAAAGTGAAAGGTTAATTTTTTTTTTACAGTTTAAAATGTGAATAACTTGTAAAATATAACACCAATCTGAATAGAAAGCTGCTGTGTTTTTTTATAACAGACTTTGTTTTAATTTAAATGAGATCCCATTGTGATGTCATTGTGGGGTGGCCAAAAATTGTAGCACTATCATGTACAGTTTTGGCGTAGTTCCGGGAGCACAACCTTCACAGACAGACACACAGACACACTGATGGACAGACATAGATTGGTCGGCATGGATAAAATCGATACATTTGTAGAGGTAGTAGGTCGCCATGTTATCGTAGGTAATCATAGGTAGTCGTGATACTCGTAGATAGTGTTAGTAAATCGCCTTTGCTCGTTCCAATGGCTCGTTGTGAAAAAAAAGGTATGTGAACAATATGATGAGCTGTCACTCCAGTGCGCGGTCATTGCACAATTTTTCTTCCAGTGCACCAGATGGTGTGAGACATGGCTCCGAGGAGAAGGCAATAGCGCAGGGGCAGAGCACAACCCTCAACAAAACCCACCAGGCAGGTGTTGCAGACTCAGGAGGAGGAGTGCCAGGAGGAAATAGCACAGGTGGAGATGCCACAGGAGGAGAAAGCCCAGGAGGAGGGCGCCCTGAAGTATTTACAGGAGGAGACCAGGGAGGTAGGCCATGTCCCCACCACCACCCCATCCCAAACTGGCTGATTTACAGCCAACAATACACACACTGCTGCTGTGTCTGTGTCGGACACAGCATCAGACACCGATGCCTCAATTGTACTGAAGAAGGGCTGGAGGAAGGTTTGGCCTTATACCCTTCACCAGGGAGCATGAAGGAGACGCAATGCAACACGCTCCAGTACGATAACAAAACCTACAGGATGAGGATGAAGAAGACAAAATTACTCCAGGAAAAGGCTATGGAGTCCCCTGACTGCACCTGTAAGTACATGTTTTTTTTTAGCTTAAGTAGCTCTACCATTCTCTTGCAGACAGGCAGGCAATTTTCACAGGTTCCTTTGGATTTAAAGTTCAGAATTTTTGTCTGCAGTACAATAGACAATACATCTTCAATTCTCTTACAGGCAGGGAGGCAATTAGCAAAGGATGTATTTGTTTCAAAGATCCTACTTTGTTTATCTTCAGTACCTCTTCCATTCTCTCACAGGCAATCAGGTTTTAATGATTTTTAGTACCTACTTTTAATTTATCTGCAGCACCTCTTCCATTCTCTTGCAGACAGGCAGGCAGCTTTTTCACAGGTTAGTTTGAAGTTGCAAGTTTTTCTGCATTACCTATATTAAATATGCAGGCAATTAACACAGGTTATATTTGCTTTAAAGCTCCTACTTTGTTTATCTTCAGTACTTATTCCATTCTCTTGCAGGCTTTAATGGTTTTTAAGTGCCAACTTTGTTGTTTGTCTGCAGCACCTCTTCCATTCTCTTGCAGACAGGCAGGCAACTTTCACAGTCACAAGCAAAGATACTATAGCGGAGCAAGATAGCCCACTCGACGAAAAAGCCGTAGTAGGTCATGGGTAATCTTTAGTGCCATTTCCGTAACCGGCTTCCGTCTCCGCTCTAGTATCTTTGCTTTGGTCCTGACGTCTTCATATTGCTGCACTATCAGTTGTATAGGGTTCTGGTAAGACCACATCTGGAGTATTGTGGGTACACTAAAGGCTGGAGAAACTCAGCGGGTGCAGCAGCATCTAAGGAGCGAAGGAGATAGGCGACGTTTCGGGTCGAGACCCTTCTTCAGACTGGTCAGGGATCAGGGAAACGAGAGATAAAGACAGAGATGTGGAGAGATAAGGAACAATGAATGAAAGATATGCAAAAATGTATCGATGATAAAGGGTCCCTTTATCACTGCTTGGTTCCCTTCACCTCCCCCCTCCACTCCTTTCAGGGACCCAAGCAGTCCTTCCAGGTCCGACAGAGGTTCACCTGCACCTCCTCCAACCTCATCTACTGCATCCACTGCTCCAGATGCCAGATGATCTATATCGGTGAGACCAGTCGGAGGCTTGGCGATCGTTTCGCCGAACACCTCCGCTCGGTCCGCATTAATCCTGCTCAGTGCCGCATACACGTCGTTGGGGGTGAGTGTGAGGGGCTGGTGATCAGCAGGGAGCACAGCCTTGATGGCCACCTCTTGATTATCCCTGTCAAAGCGGCCATAAAAGTGGTTAAGCTCCTTAAGGAAGGAGGCGTCGCAGGATGTGGGGGTGGTGTTTATAGTCCGTGATGGCCTGGATGCCTTGCCACATGTTGGTTTTGAAGTGCTCCTCGACCCTTAGCTTGTAGCTGTGCTTGGCCTTCTTGATGCCCCTCTTCAGGTTAGCCCTGGATGAACTGTAGGCTCGAGCATCGCCTGACCTGAAAGCAGTAGCCTGAGCTCGCTGTTCATCCATGGCTTCTGCTTCTGATTTATGTTGCAGCTTATGCAACAGGCAAAAGACTCCTGCCTAATTATACAGGATGCCACCAACACAAAGACACCAAAGGTTGAATATATCCAAAGCGTAACCCGATTTATTAACTCTTTGCTTAAGTGTGCACCATCTAAGCATATTCTCAGATTCACCAGAGGGCTTCTGACTTCTCGAGTCGGAGGAGTCTGCTTCATAACCAATAACAGCTGGTACAACCCTGGAAATATCAAGATGCTTTCCCGTTCCTGCTCGCCGGACCTGGAGCACCTGACGATCTCATGCCGCCCATTCTACCTTCCCCGGGAGTTCGGCTCGGTGATCGTCACAGCCGCCTACATTCCACCGCAGGCGGACACCAACGTGGCACTATCGGCCCTACACAATGCGCTATGTCGACATCAAAACAAGAACCCGGATGCGGCTATGGTGGTGGCTGGAGATTTTAATAAATCAAATCTCAAGAAGGCCATGCCGAACTTCTACCAACGCATCACGTGCGCCACCAGGGGGGAAAGAACATTGGACCACTGCTATACGCCGTTCCGGAAGGGCTGCAAGGCCATTTCACTCCCTCCCTTAGGAAAATCTGACCATGCTGCCATTTTCCTGCTGCCGGAGTATAAACAGAGGATAGTTCGGGAAACGGTAGTGACAAGGGACGTAAAGCGGTGGTCCGACCAGTCAGAGGCCATGCTGCAAGTTGCACTGACAGATGTCGACTGGAATATGTTCCAAGCAAGTTCCAGTGACATCAGTGAGTTCGCAGAAGCAGTCACGGATTTCATCGCAACAATAGCCGACAACATCGTCCCCACGGTAAGGGTCCTAATCTATCCTAATCAAAAATCCTGGATGGACGGGTCCGTTCGTGTTGCCTTGAATGCTCGTACCGCTGCCTACAACTCGGGCCTGGCATCCCGAAATATGGACGTCTACAAGGTAGAGTCCTACCGACTGCGAAAGGCGGTGAAGGACTCAAAAAGGAGATACAGAGACAAGATGGAGTCACAGATGGAGCAGCAGGACACCAGACGCCTGTGACAGGGGCTCCAGACTGTAACCAACTACCGGAGCACCCCCCCCCTCCCCCCTCAACCGGAAATGCCGCCAGCATGCTGACTATCGAAGCTGAAGGGAGGTCCATCGCTGGGGATGTGCACACATTCTCATTGTCCGAGCACGACGTGAGGAGGGCTCTGACATGGGGTGAACACGAGGAGAGTTGCAGGCCCAGATGGCATCTCGGGGCAAGTACTTAAATCTTGTGCTACGCAGCTAGCTCCGGTGCTCACTACGATATTCAACCTCTCCCTGGCCAAGTCCGTGGTCCCTGCCTGCTTCAAAAGATCCATCATAGTACGTGTACCTAAAAATGCCTCCCCAGGTTGTCTGAATGACTACCGTCCTGTAGCTCTCACCTCGGTAGTCATGAAATGCTTTGAGAGGCTGGTCAAGAAACTCTTCCCTCGCAACATGGACCCGCTACAATTCGCATACCGTCGAACAGATCCACGGACGATGCGGTCTCCCAGGTTCTGCACACCGCTCTCTCTCATCTTGACAGCCAGAAGGGGGGCTATGTGACGATGCTGTTCATAGACTTCAGTTCAGCCTTCAACACGATAGTCCCCACCAGACTTGCTGAGAAGCTGCTGGAATTGGGGTTCAACACCCCCCAGTGTCCTGGGACCTGGACTTTCTCACTGCCAGGCCACAGGTAGTCAAGATGGAAGGAAATACATCGAAGTCCCTCACCATGAGCACAGGATCCCTGCAGGGTTGCCTCCTCAGACCCCTACTGTACTCCCTGTACACACATGACTGTGCGGTTAGGTACAGCTCCAACTCAATAATCAAGTTTGCTGATGACACTGTGGTGGTGGGCCTGATCTCCGATAACGATGAGAAGGCCTACCGGGAGGAGGTGACTGATCTGGCACTCTGGTGTCAGGACAACAGCATCCTCTTGAATATCAACTATGGGAACTACACTCGTCCCCCCTGCAGGAACTATACATCAGGAGGTGCAACTCCAGAGCCAACAAGATCATGGGAGACCCCTTCCACCCCAGCAACGGACTGTTCCAGCTGCTATGGTCAGGCAAACGCCTCCGTTGCCATTCTGTGAAAACGGAGAGGATGAGAAGGAGTTTCTTCCCAGAGGCAATTAGAACTGTAAACTCCTATCTCACTAGGGACTAACTTTACTGTACCATTTTGCTGTTGTGTGGTGTCTTTTTTAAAATTGCTGTTTTTTCTTTTTTCCTCCCACAAATATGTAATATGTGATTCTGTTCCATTCTGTTTTGTAGTTTTTTTTGTGTTTTTTTTTGCACAATCCGCAAGCATTGCCACTTTTCATTTCACTGCACATCTCGTACGTGTATGTCATGAATAACTTGACTTGACGACGTATGTCATGGATTTCTGCGAACAGGTCAATATGTAATTTCATTTGTCTGTCATTCTATCAACGTTTGGCTGCAATATTAGTCCTTAACATTTATTTTTTAGATGAAATAATCACAATGATTTCATGTATGTTGTAGTCTGAGCAGCTGATGCACACATGTGGGATGACTACAAATGGCACCACTCCTGATGTCTCAGATGGAGCAACAATTTCAGTATGAGGAACAGGTATCAAAATATAATAAACGCTTTGATAGTTGCAATTCTTTGCCAAACAACACCTGAATGAGAGATTTTGATTTTATTTGAGTTCCACTTATATATGATTCCGTGTTTCAAAAACAGTCCGTGATGGGACAAGCACAACACATGCAAATGGAGGCACAACCACATCTGCAGGCTCAGCAGGTATACATTTTTTTTTTTTAAATGAGAGTTTAGTTTGGTCTTTAATTATTTGTCAATCACAGCTTATTAAGATTTTTAAATTTACTTTCCTTCCAATCATAATGTTTCTGTGTTTCAAAAATAGTCCATGACGGGACTACAAAGACATAAAACTTTTTGTCAGTTTACTTTGACTTCAAAATCACTCGCAGATTTTGAGGGTCTTCATTGTTTTTGCCTTTCAATTGATCTTGATATTTTTTTTCTCAGTGGCAGTCTGTTGTGACACCACAGCAGACATATATAGGGGGTACACAAAAGGCTGGAGAAACTCAGCGGGTGCAACAGCATCTAAGGAGCGAAGGAGATAGGCGACGTTTCGGGTTGAGACCCTTCTTCAGACTGGTCAGGGATCAGGGAAACGAGAGATATAGACGGTGATGTGGAGAGATAAAGAACAATGAATGAAAGATATGCAAAAAAGTATCGATGATAAAGGGAACAAGCCATTGTAAGCTGTTTGTAGTGTGACAATGAGAAGCTAATGCAACTAGGGTGGGGGAGAGAGGTAGAGAGAGAGAGAGAGAGGGAATGACAGGGCCCGAGGGCTGAGGGAGAGGTGGGAAGGGGAGAGGACAGCAAGGGTTAACAGAATTGAGAAAATTGAGACATATATAGATATGCAGCCTGCAAGATCTGTCCTATCTTCACTTGCAGCTGATTACTCAGACTACAATATACATGAAGGACACAGACAGGCACCAGTAGCACGAGGGGATAACACCATGGACCAGGGGCAAAATTGAGTTTGTCTTTGATGTCGATGGTTATGCTAATGTTCATTGTTTGGAAAAGTTATTTGTTTGAGGTTTTATAGATACATTTTGAAGTTCTTAAATTAATTTAGGTTTATTAAAATTACTTGTAAAAAATGTTGTTATCAACATTGGCTTGTTTATAAGAATTTTTAACCTCAAATTGATGTATGAATATAATTTTTTTTTTTAATGTAGTCCCTCATGTCATCACTTATATCTCATATTTCATTTCTCATATATTTTGATCATTGAAACACACACAAAAGCAAGGAAGGAATGCACTGTATTTACAGTTTGACCTTACACAATTATTTTGATGATGAAAACAGACACAAGCACTTCAAATGCACTGCATTTAAAAATATTTATTTATATACACCTCGATAAATCTCACAGTAAAACAAGCAGTGCACTGAATTTAAAATAACATTTTTATACATCTCGATAAATCTAACACTAAAACAAGCAATACACTGAATATAAAAGAACACATTTTTATACATTTTGATAAATCTAACACTAAAACAAGCAATACACTGAATTTAAAAGAACATAATGCTTATACATTTTGAGAAATCTGACACTAACACAAGCAATACACTGAATTCAAATGGACTTTTTCATACATTTTGATGAATCTAAAATTAAAATGATAACAAAGGCAATGAACTTTTTAAAAGTATATATTATTTTTTTTTTTTGATTAATCTAAACAATAAAACACAAGCAAAATTTATAACAATAAAACAAGCAATGCAATGCTTTTAGAAGAATTTAAAAATATATATATTTCCATTAATCAAACAAACAGAGGCAAGCAAAGCACTGCATTTAGAACAGATATTTGCAAAAATGTTTTTTTTAACATGGAGAAACAGAAGTTCAATAAGTCCACTTCACTTAGAATTAAACTATTTCAGCAGGATGTGAATGTACCTGAAAAGTGAATTTTCTCGTCAGTTTGTAGTGTGTGATGTTTGCTGCTGTTCTTCAAATCATTTCATTCTGCCATGGTACACTGCCCAGTTTTGAGTTGCAGTAAGAGCAGAGATGGTCTCTCTGCTCCTTGGCACTCTTTTAGCTGGTGTTTCCTGGCAATCGCTGCAGTGACACCATAGGTGCAGCCTGTACTCCAGTTCTCCATGCACCTGGTGTTTTGTTTCTTGTCTGGTTGTCCACTCGGTCACCCTCCTCCATCCATGGCTGATGCTGCTGCTGCACCTCTAATACGGATCAGGTTGTGGAGGGCACATGCTGCGTACACAATTGTCTCCACATTCTTGGGCTCCTGCTCCATCGTAGTCAGCAAGCATCTAAATCTGCTGGCAAGGATGCCGAATGCGTGGTTACAATACAATACAATACCGTTTATTATCATTTGAACCTCATTGAGGTTCAAACGAAATTTAGTTTCTGCAGTCATACAAACAAGAAAAGAACCAAGACACAACACAATTTACACAATTTCCTCCTCACTGTGATGTAAGGCAAAGTCTTATCTCTCCCCTGCACTCCCCATTCTCCTCCCGATGTCAGAGTCAAAGCCCCCGGCAGGCGATGGCAAATAAGTCCCACGGCCATTCAGGCCGCGCTGGGCGATGCAAGGCCATGCTCCTGGTCTTGATGTTAGAGTCCCCGGAAGGCGCTAGCAAGTCCCGCGGCCGTTAAAACCGCGCCGGTCGATGTAAGGCCCCGCTCCAGGTCACTTTCAACCCCGCAACTCGGGCGGGAGAAGTTGCCGCTGCGGGAGCTCTGAAAAGCAGTCTCCCGCCAGGAACCCGCAAGCTCCCGGTGTCACCGGCCTGCAGCTGGAGCCTCCGAATCTCCGGGGTAGGGCAGCAGCAGTGCGCCACCACAGCTCCTCCCGTTCCAAACTTGGCCAGCTCCGCAGGCTCTGCGACTGGAGCCCCAGGTCCGGTTGGAGGCCGCTTCACGGTGCTAGGCCCCAACGACAAAGGAGACCCAACAGAGGAAAGATCGGGTCCTCCCTACAGGGAAAGATGAACCAACCAGTGTGTAGTGTACGTCAGGGTTGTCTTCTCCTGGCAGAGGTTCTGGATCAGGCATGCCTACTGTTCCTTCTTCCAGTGCCTTCCCAAGGGAGGTCTCTCTCCAGATCCTACCATCTGCGACACTGCCAGGTGTGCCCACATCTACAAACAGGAAATTGTAGTTTGAATCCACCACAGCTAAGAGTACAATGGAATGGAATTTATTGTAATTGAAGTATTTTGACCCACCCTTGGGTGGACACCGGATGGTGACATGCTTGCCATCCAACGGTCCACTGCCCCACATCATTCCATCTTTTCTCAAAACCCTGCGCCACTCACTTCCAGTCATCTGGTGCATTAGAGCAGTCCATCACTTCATCTTCATAAACCTAAATAATGGCCTCACAGGTCTCTTGGACAATCTTGCTGATGGTGTTGTGGGCGACAAGAAAGTTGTAGGAGAGGCTCTTGTATGAGTCTCCTGATGCCAAGTAGCGGAAGGCGATGGCTGGGCGCAGGCCTGGTTCCAGTGGCTTCCTCATATAGGTCTCCTTTTTTCCAAGGAGAGGGCCCACCATTGTCTTCAGCTCCTGAAACAGCTCAGGTGGTATTCTGGTAAAGTTATTAAAAGCAGCCAAATCTACTTCATGCAGCACATTTATCAAGTTTTCATACTGGCCCAACCTGAATCTCCTTTGGAAGAGGGGCTTCACCCACTGAGACCTCTTCTTGGGCTTCCTCTTCACCCTTGTTCTTGTCCTTCTGCCTTCTGGCTGTACAAGCAAAAGGGCTGCTGCAAGCAGCACCAACTGTATTTTTACTGCAAGCATTTTCTTCACGAGTTCCTCCCTTGCACACATGGCTCCGAATGATTTTAAACAACACCCTGCAAGCCATTTTATAGTGAAATAACACTGTAAACATGACGTCATTTTTTTAGGTGATCTTTTGAGCTGTAGCCAGTCGTAGTTGGCTTTCTGTGATCGTGGGTGTAGTCGTCTGTAAGTCGAAGGTGGTCGTCTTTAGTCCCCACTATTGGGTCTCCAAATTTCATGAGTGCATCGGCGATCACTCATAGCTTGGCCTCTATATAGACGTAGGAGATCTTCTACGTAGTCATAAGAGGTCTTCAACATATTCATAGGAGGTCTTCTACATAGTCGTAAAGAGGCTGTCCCAATGTGGCGACCTAATCTGCAAGTTAAAAAGAGTGTCTTCAACCTTCAAGCTCGAGGGCACTCGGCTGTAAAACCTCGAGGTGGATCGACCGCCCGCGTTTAAACCGTGAGCTGGATCGACTGGCCGCACACACACACACACACACACACAAATCGCAAAGGTGGGGGCCAGGGAAAGTGGGGGAGTGCTGTCTGAAATTCACACCCGCGATGAGAAAGACGGCTGCACAGTAACGGTAAGTCCTTCAGAGAGCGCGGGGGGGGGGGGGGAGAGAGAGAGAGAGAGAGAGAGAAGGGGGGGGGAGGAGGAGGAGGAGTGCCTGCCTTACGACTGCCTGTAACTAAATAGACCCCTCTCCACTGCACTATGAGTTCAAAAGAACCATGCCGACCAAATTTTACTTGTGGAAAATTTTTCAACACGCTGAAACATTTTCCGCAATCTAGCTGACGCCGTGAGGATTCAGGAACTTCCCTCGAGCATGACGGAGTGTTCCAGTGACCTCATAGAACCTCCTAGGACCACGTGTCGACCATGCTGCGAGTGAGTCGATTTTGGCAATTCAACAAGACCATGACAATTGCCTGCACTCGCAAACAAGTCGACTATGTGGGACAGACCCTTTAAATACTGGACCAAGCGTGGACCTGCTGGGTCCCGTTACCCCAACGCAATATTCCACCAAACTGAGCATGCACGGCTGACGGGCACAACTGTCGCATTCAAAGCTGTGCTGTTGACGGCAGAAATTAAGTTAAAGTTAATAAAATGTATAGAGGACCCATGGAGGCGTTTGTAAAATAGAACACAACTTACCTGTGTAGCCATTGGTTCCCCGTTATGAGGCCAGGCAAGTACACGCAAAAAGAAAAAAAATGGTGATCTGAATATCAGAAAAGGCCCAAACTGCTCAGGCATGGATACCGGACCCACTGCGCACGGTAGGGAGATGGCAAAGATGGTCAGTGAATTTGAGTGCAGGATGGAAATTAGCAATAAAGTTAAAGAAGTCAGTGAGTTCTGCAAGGGTGCAGGAGGTGGCACTGATGCAGTCGTCAATGTAGTGGAGGTAGAGTTCGGGGATAGGGCCAGTGTATGCCTGGAACAGTGATTGTTCGACGAGGCAGGCATAGCTGAGGCCTTGGATTTGGAGGAAGTGGGAGGAGTCGAAGGAGATGTTGTTAAGGGTAAGGACCAGCTGTGCTTGGCGGAGGAGCGTGTTAGTAGATGGAAATTGGCTGGTTCTGCGGTCCAGGAAGAAATGGAGCGCTTTAAGACCTTTCTGGTGGGGGATGGAGGTGTAGCGTGACTGAAAATCCAAAGAAGTTGATGACATCATTGAGCCATATATCATCTTAACTGAAATCTTTCTTCAATATCAATTGATAATGGAATTTCATTAAAGTACCATTGCTCTATGTGTACTTTCAATACACAGACTGAAGGTTGAGTTGTACTGGAATAGTTTTAATAGAAACATAAAAAATAGGTGCAGGAGGAGGCCATTCGGCCCTTTGAGCCAGCACCGCCATTCATTGTGATCATGGCTGAACGTCCCCTATCAATAACCCGTGCCTGCCTTCTCCCCATATCCCTTGACTCCACTCGCCCCTAGAGCTCTATCCAACTCTCTCTTAAACCCATCCAGTGATTTGGCCTCCACTGCCCTTTGTGGCAGGGAATTCCATAAATTCACAACTCTCTGGGTAAAAAGATTTTTTCTCACGTCAGTCTTAAATGACCTCCCCCTTATTCTAAGACTGTGGCCCCTGGTTCTGGACTCACCTAACATTGAGAACATTTTTCCTGCGTCTAGCTTGTCCAGTCCTTTTATAATTTTATATTTCTATAAGATCCCCCTCATCCTTCTAAACGCCAGTTAATACAAGCCAAGTCTTTTCAATCTTTCCTCATATGACAGTCCCTCCATCCCAGGGATCAATCTCATGAACCTACGCTGCACTGCCTCAATCACAAGGATGTCCTTCCTCAAATTAGGAGACCAAAATTGTACACAATACTCCAGATGTGGTCTCACCAGAGCTCTATACAACAGCAGAAGAATCTCTGTACTCCTACACTGAAATCCTCTTGTTATGAAGGCCAACATTCCATTAGCTTTCTTCACTGCCTGCTGTACCTGCATGCCAACTTTCAGTGACCGGTGTACAAGGACACCCAGGTCTCGCTGTACCTCCCCCTTACCTAACCTAACCCCATTGAGATAATAATCTGCCTCCTTGTTTTTGCCACCAAAGTGGATAACCTCACATTTATCTATGTTATACTGCATCTGCCACGTATCTGCCCACTCACTCAACCTGTCCAGGTCCCCCTGCAACCTCCTAACATCCTCTTCTCAGTTCACACTGCCACCCAGCTTTGTGTCATCTGCAAACTTGCTAGTGTTGCTCCTAATTCCCTCTCTTCCAAATCATTAACATGTGTGGTAAACAGTTGCGGCCCCAACACCGAGCCTTGCGGTACTCCACTCGCCACAGCCTGCCATTCTGAAAAGGACCCGTTCACTCCTACTCTTTGCTTCCGGTCTGCCAACCAAATTTCTATCCACGTCAACACCCTACCCCGATACCATGTGCTCTAATTTTAGTCACCAGTCTCCCGTGCGGGACCTTATCAAAGGCTTTCTGAAAGTCTAGATACACTACATCCACTGGCACCCCTTCATCCATTTTACTTGTCACATCCCCAATAAATTCCAGAAGATTAGTCAAGCATGATTTCCCTTTCATAAATCCATGTTGACTTGGACTAATCCTTTTACTGCTATCCAAATGCCCCATTATTACCTCTTTAATAATTGACTCCAGCATTTTTCCCACCACCGAAGTCATGCTAACTGGTCTGTAATTCCCCGTTTTCTCTCTCGCTCCTTTCTTGAAAAGTGGGATAACATTAGCTATCCTCCAATCCACAGGAACTGATCCTGAATCTATTGAACATTGGAAAATGATCACCAATGCGTTCACTATTTCTGGAGCCACCTCCCTGAGGACCCTGGGATGCACACCATCAGGCCCAGGGGATTTATCATCCTTCAGTCCCATTAGCCTACCCAATACTATTTCTCGCCAAATGAAAATTTATTTCAGTTCCTCTACCCCCTTAGATCCTCTGTCCTCCAGTACATCTGGGAGATTGTTTGTGTCCTCCTTAGTGAAGACAGATCCGAAGTACCTATTCAACTCTTCTGCCATTTCCTTGTTGCCCATAATAATTTCACCCATGTCTGCCTTCAAGGCAAAACTATTTTGCTTTAAATAATCGCTGACTTTTCATCTCTCCATCCATTTTCCAACCACCAGTGATTCCTAACATTCATCTTGAACCTAGTGAAATAAAATTGGCAGACTCAGGGTGTTATGGCGCAATTAACGCTAACCACCAAATGTTCTGTTGGCATCAGATGAGAAAACAAAAAAAATGCATTGTGTAAATCAGCGTCCCATGCATTACAATTTTTTCAAGCAACAAGTAAGCTATATTAAATGTAAAAATGATTTATGTGCTAGATTAAGTTAATAGATTAATACATGTCTACAAGCAAATGAGCTGGAATGAAAGAACTGAAAAGAGGAGCATATGTCATTTTTTACTGTTCTTTGAAACTAATTGTAAAATGATTAAGATGGCCAAAAACGGAAAGAGGAGGAGGAACAGTGGAAAGCAAGAGAGAAAGGGGCAACAGAATTGCACAGTAGGAAGTGCTGCTCTCACAGTTCCAACTGACCACCGGGTGGCGCTGCTATGGCAGCCTCGCCAGCAGCCTGTATGTCATTTCGACTTTTTTTGTTATATCTAGTGTCTAAAATGTATGTTTTGATGTTTCTCGGTATGTTTTATGTGGGGGGTGGGTGGTATAGGGGGAAACCTTTTTCAGTCACCTACCTCGACGGAGATGTGACCTTTCTCCGTCCCCCCCTGCTGCCCAGCAACTTGGATTGGTGCGGCTTTTCCTGGAGACCAGCCCGGAGCTTAAAGTCACAAGCGCGGTGCAATCCTTTGCCGAGGATCGCTGTAGGAGTGCTCCGACTGTGGGGCCTGTGGACTTTTAACACCGTGAAGCTGCATTCTCCGGTAAGACGAAGCCGACTCAACTCGAGAGCTCCATGTTCCGACCCGTCCCGAAGCCGGAGTTTCCATCATCCTGACAAGAGGGCTTGAACAGCGGACCATCGGCAGAGGCAGTGCTGAGGGTTCAAAAGCCCCATTGCCATGGGTGAACAAAGGAGGAAGATTACTATACTTTATTACCTTCCATCGCAGTGAGGAATGTTGATTCCATTGTGGTGGATGTTTAGGTTAAATTTATTGTGTATTGTGTTCTTTTTTTACTTGTATGGTAACTCAAGTATCACTGTACCTTAATTGGTGCATGTGCCGATAAATGTGAACTTGATAGTCATCAATCTTGATCTTTCGTTTGTCCAGGTGGAGTTTGCATTTTCTGCTTTAATCTCGTAGTTTTCCTCCCACATCCCAACAACATACCGGTTGGTAGGTTAATTGACTAATGTAAATTGCTCTGCGTGGATAGGTGAATCATAGGAGGAGTAATTAACCGTTCGTCAGACTGAGAGTTAGGGGAGAGAGATTTGCTGGCTTCGATTTTTATTTTTTTTTGCATATCTTTCATTCATTTGTTCTATGTACCTTTTCATATCACTCGGTTCCCTCTCCCCGGACTCTCAGTCTGAAGAAGCATCTTGACCTGAAATATCACCTATTCCTTTTCTCCAGAGGTGCTGCCTGACCTGCTGAGTTACTCCAGCTTTTTATGTCTATCTCCCAAAACAGATATCTGTTCCAAACTCCATCTTCAAAATAGATTGCCATTCAAATAGCAGAAAAGATTCAAAGATCTTCTCAAAGATTTAAGGATGTTCTCAAAGCTCCGTTGAAGAAATGCAACATCCCCACTGACTTCTGGGAACCTCTGGCTCATGGTTGCTCAAAGTGGAGAAGGAATATTCAGGACACTGAGGCTTTGCATCAGGAACAGGAAAAATACAGAAGCCTTGCTTAAGCTGCAGAAGGAGCGCAAGACCCCTCAGACTATTTACCCACAAACCCACCTGAACAACTAGTTTCTCACTTATCTGTGGAAGACTTTGTGGTTCCCACATAGGCCTCGTTATCCATCTCAGAAAACAAAAAAATGACATGGAAGTAAGTCATCCTTGATCTCAACAAACTGCTGAAGAAGAAGTTTAGCATATTGAAATGCTTGTTACAATCCTGTGTAATATGAGGCAAATGAAGGTGCTGGATAGATTTCGGGAACTGATGAAGTCCATACTGTATTGTCATTTCCCTTAGTCTCATATCGTGTATGGCCACCACCCTTGTGCTTAGATAGTGGACAATATGGAAATCAAGGGTTGAGACCAACAAACAGACACATTCTTACTAAACAGGCCCAAAGGGATGCTGCTGCTGATCATATGTTTTGCTTCTCACTGTTTGATGATGCATTGATAATAAAATTCTCATACTTTAAAATACTTTCGAGTCTCTCGAAACTTCATCCAGACCTGCAATATTTTTTGATTTTTGTGCACATCCACTTTTGATCTCTTGTGCAGAAACAATATACTTTGTGCATGGAGACACAATAAACTACAGAAGCTGGAAACTGGAGCAACAAACAATCTGCTGGATGAATTCAGTGGGTCGTGCAGACTGTAGATAGAAAGGAATATTTAATGTTTTGGGTTGAAACCCAAAGCCAGAGAATGAAGATGGTGTGAAGGAGAGGTGGAATGGTGAGACAGAAACAAGAGGAAATTGACAGATTGGTAAAGGATGATGGGCATAAGGAGCTGGGTGGGTTAGGGAGTGGGGTAGCGTTGAGAGGCAGAAACAGGTGAATGATGGATGGAGGTCGATAGGAACAGAAAATGGCTGGAGGACGGTAAGAAGAGCTTGTGGATGAAATGTGAAATGTTGAGCATGGAGGGAACAAACAGGGGGAAGGTGATGACACTGAGGCATTTCCGGTATTTTATAGATCTCCAACCCCCATCAAGTAATTTTTAAAGACCACTTGTTTATACAATAAAGATCCAATCAGTTCCTCTCTACCAACATGCTCATCCACCTGGCTGAACCTGAACAACTACTACTCGCCCCCCCCCCCCACCTCAAATTTTCATACATCTCCTCCTTCTGGTTCCATTCACCTTCTGCAAACACATTTCACCCACAGGCTTATCCCCAACCCATGTCGATCAACCCCAGTTGATGTCGATCGATCTCACTTCTTTACTCTCTCATCACTATCTGTAATTTGTCCAACAATGGTGGTGTCGCCCATGAACTTGAGGATGGAGTTTGCACTGTGTCCGGCTACACGGTCAGGAGTATAGAGTAGAGCAGGGGCTGAGCACACAGCCTTGAGATGTTCCCGTACCGTATGTTTTAGAGGAAGAAGTGGTTTTGCCAATTCTAACAGATAGTGGTCTGTTGATGAGGAGGTCGAGGATCAGTTGCAGAAAGAGGCGCAGAGACCCAGTTCCGTGGGCTTGGTAACCAACTTTTTATTTTTAACATCAAAAATAATTATTTTGATTACAAGCACGATATAAAAACCAAAAAGAAAAGCTGTGGTGACACACCCACCACCGTATTTCAAAATCACCAAATTATTCAGACACTAAATTCCAAACAACTGTTACAAATATACTAAATAACTACTATACAACTATGTCCCTCTCTAACGCCACCCGGGCGCCGACGTAACCCCGGCAAAGGGGCAATCATCTGGGTCGGGCAAAGCCCTCTTCCGCCTGGCACGTGATTTGCGGATGGCCAGCTTGGCCAGGCCTAGTAGCAACCCAACCAGGACATCTTCAACCCTGTCCACTCCCTGGATCCCGTCACCAGTCCTTCAGTCGCTGACAGCAGAGCCACTTCTCCCTCTACAGCACCTAGATGGAGTGGCAGTGCTCCTTGCCCTCCGGACCCTGGCAACAAGGGACGCTCTACTGGTCCCTCTACCCTCAACAGGAACGACGCTGCTCTTGGTCTTGGCGTCCTTCTCTAGGTTGTCCAAGAAGGACCTGAGCTGACGGCAGTCGTTCCCCTTCACCCCCTGCACCTCCTTGCCCCTCCCCCTCCTTTTGAGGATGAGGTTCAGCGAGCTGATGAGCCCATGAAAGTTTGGCCATCGGAGGGAGGCCAGTCTGGGCCGATGTTGGGCTTCTTCGGGGGCGGCATCGATGAACTCGCGGATTTCCTCCACTGAAATTAGTGGAGTGGCATCGGGAGGGATTTGCTTACAGTCGTTGTTGGTGGAAGGAGACTCCTCTTGTCCGAGAAGTCCCCTTCCACCCGCTCACTGCAGATGGAGTCACCATCCCCATCCCCGGCCACACCCTTAGTGCTCGATACTCCTGCCCCACCCTGTGCGGTGGTTGCCTCTGCCCCACCCACTGGTCTCAAGCTCGGTCCCAACCCTGGGGTCAGTGGCAGAGGGGCCTTCCCCAAATGCACCCGGGGAGTCCAGACCATCGACAGTGGGGGCATCTATCCCTCCGCCAGTTGGGCCCAGAGTGGACTCTGGTGCACCAGACTCAAAGAGTTCCTCTGGAGCCAGGTCTTGAGGGAGAAAAGGGCTGGTTTCCTCTAACTACTCCCTGCCTACAGTCTTTACCTCCAGAGGCGCGCTCTGCTCCTCGTCCTGGGTGAGTTGCTCCTGGGCTTCCTAGGGTGCCTGATGCGAGACTCCCTCCCCAATAGGAATCTCCCCCTGCTCCATATCACACGACTAGTCCACATCGCCACCCTCCCCAGAATCCCCTCCAGAACATTTGACCGGAGCCCGAATCAGAGGGCTGGAGTTTTCCTCCGCCTCCATCCCCCCTGGAAGATACCCGTTCGTCCCATTTCCGCTCCTCCCTAGAGAGATTCGTCCTTCTCTTTTTCGATGGGCGGGAGCTCACAGGCTTTGGGGTCGCCTGAGCAACCTTCGTCTGCGGCACCCCCTTCCTCCCGCCCGATCCCCGCTGTCCTCGGTTGGAATATTGTGCTTGCGGACTCCCTACTGGGAGGTGACGGGATGGGTGGAACTTTCTTGTCTCCGGGGATTTCGTTCCCCCTGTGTTTCATCTTCTTTGCCACCTTGCCCCCTTTTTTTTGAATCACCCCAGCCCCACCCACGCTCTGCGCACCCCCAGGTTTCCCTGACTCAACTACAGGGGGGCGTGGGGGCGGGGGGGTTAGTGGCACCGGAGGCAGAGGCCTCCGCCCGGGATTTGAGGCAATTCCCCCAAATATGATCCACTTCCTTACAGGCATGGCACTTTGGGCACTCCGATGTCCAGAAGATGGTCCAGCATCATCGTCAGCTGGCACCTGACTCCTTCCTGCGTAAACCCTGGGATATTGGGGTGATGTCCGAGAGTACCTTCCTCAGGGAGGGAGGCAAGTGCGTTGCCTCGAATGTTGATAATGGCGGCTCCCACAAAATACTGCTGCGTCACCACCTCTTCGCCCGGCTATCTCGGCTCTCCTGCATTGCCTGATATTTTCGCAGGCAATCTCAGCTGACCTTTGCTGCTCCTGCAGCAGCAAAAGGGATTTGTCTGCAGTCGTTGTTATTGGAAGCCTCCTATCTCCGCCAGTCTTGCCGAGAAAAAGCAGGCTTCGTTAGCTCCTGGTTCCAAGGCCGCAGAGGGAGGTCGCAACAGTGCATGTGCAGAAATCCTTCCACACCGCACGAAAGCCAGACCGGTCCGGTCAGCACCGAGGATGCAGTAAGGGGGGGGCGGGTCGTTGTTCTGGACGGAGGTGTAAAATTCCAGAAAGATTTTCTCCCCCTTTTGGTGCGCCACAGTTTCCTGGCATGTTGCCAGCCTCAAGTTGTCACTTTTATTTCTATAGCACATTTAAAAAACAACTCGTTGACCAAAGCGCTTTACATTAGTGGAGGTACTAACGTTATACAACAGTGGTTCATAGATTAAGTACATACATAAATACATACATATAGCCCTCCCTCAGAGGACGTCAAAAAAGGCTTGAGAGTAAAGATGAGTTTTAAGTCTCGACTTTTTTAAGTCGATTGAGGGGGCAGTTCTGATGGGAAGAGGGATGCTGTTCCACAGTCTAGAAGCTGCAACCGCAAAGGCACGGTCGCCCCTGAACTTATGCCTAGACTGCGGGATGTTCAGTAACCCCAAGTCGGCCAATCTGAGGGACCTGGAGGTGGTGTAGTGGGAGCTACGCAGTTTGCTTATAAAACTGTTCACAGTCCCAAAACACGCAGAAACTTTAAAACAAGTCTCTTGCAGAGATACACAAGGATGTTTAAATGTACCACTGTGCCATCTCCGAATTCCAAAAAAAGATGATTAATTCACTCGTTTTTGTGTTTGGACAGGAGCTCCGACACCACCACACCTCCTTGTGTAACCAGCTTGGAGGGGATGATGGTATTGACCACCGGACTATAGTCCATAAACAACAGGCTGACGTTTTTATTGTCCAAGAGGTCCAGTGCTGAGCCAGTGAGATTGCATCCTCTGTAGACCTATTGTGGCGGTTATGTTCAAATTCCATACAGGAGGATGTGCAAACTCCATACAGACAGCACCCGAGGTCAGGATTGAAACCGCGTCTCTAGTGCTATGAAGCTGCAACTCCTACCAGCTACGTCACTGTGCCATCTAAATGTTGTGGCACAATTTCCACAGTAGTTCCGCTCCATTGCAATGTGAAGTGGACCATCAACATTTAAACAACAGTATCAGATCTAACAGCACACCAACACCTCTACTTCCATAGAAGGCTTAGGAAATATGGCTTGTCCCCAACCACTTACCAACTTCTAAAAATGTGCCATACAAAGCATATAGGGATACTACACCAACTGGGAACCATTGGGTCCCTGTCACATGGGAGTCCAGGTCCCCCAACACAATATTTCACCACTCACCCATAGCCCCCACGGGAGGCAAGAAGAGATTTAAAGATAAATCAATCGTCCCCACGTTGGTCGGGGGGGGGGGAAGGGGACGGGGGGGGGGCGGGTGTTGGGGGGGCCGTGGGGGAGGTTGGGGGTGGTGGGGGGCACATATTCTGTGCGTGAATCGGGCGCCGGGTCACCCGAGCCATCGTGTCCGCCCATCTCATGGTGACGTCATCAGTCGAAGCTTAAAAGGCAGTTCTTTTTTTTAAACTTTAATCACCAATAAGTCGGGAAATATCACATCAAATCTTAAGTGATGCTGATCACTGCTTAGAGGGGAAAAATGTGAGTCGGAATATGTTAAAGTTTTATCATTACCGCGTAGCGTTTTGGCAAAAATATAAAGACACACACATATACACACATACAAGATGAGAGTTATAGAGATATCAAAGCCTGGTTTAGGAACAGCTCCATCCAAGACCGCAATACATTGCATGGCCGTCCAAAGGGGTGGTGTGTTGGGTCCGACCGCACCCCTCTTTTTTCCCCCAGATTATGAACAAATCCCGAGAATTTTGTTTTTTAAATCGGAGCGCAATCTGCGTTTCCACTTTGTCCGAAATCGCCCGAAATTCTGGTTCCGGCCACTGGATGATTTGGGAGAAAAAAATGCGACCATCCACGCCTGCGCAGCTGGGAAAGCGACGCAAAATGACGTAGTCTCTCCGTGCGTGCGCAGTGGGCCCGGGCGGGATCAGACTGCCATTTGTACTGCACTCATTCAGCTCGATGTCTCGTGTCTACTCCAGGTAAGTAGTGGAATATTGCGTTGCAGGAGGGGGAGTCTGTGCCCGAGGGAGGTAGGGGACGGAGATGCTGTGTCTGCCAGCCTGGCGACCAGGAGACCATTCTCCCGTCGCCGGGCGGGAGTGGCTGAATCTGAACCCAGCGGCTGTAACCCTAACACCAGACGCCGCTGCAGCGGGGCCTGCTCCCCCCGCCGCCGGGGCCCAAGCCATCTTCCGCCCACACCACTCCCCGCTGACCCCCCCACCCCCGCTGACCCACGTCATCCCCGCAGGGCCCACGCCACTCCCGCTGACCCACGCCACCCCGCTGGGCCCACACCACCTTCATCTTTGCCCTCCCGCCAGAAAGAAGGGGGAATGTGAGAGGGGGGTGGGGGGGATGTGAGAGGGGGAGAGGGAGATGGGGAGGGAAGAGGGAAAGGGGGATTATCTTTGGTGAGATTGCAAAATTAAGTTAGGTTTTAGAGCTATTATATTTTCTCCTCCATATGAATAATATTAAACAATATCAAATAATATCAAACAATTGGAACTGCTTTCTTTTCCTTGATAACAATACTGAAAAATATGAATTCCATAGTTTGTGACATAAATACACATTTTAATGGGATCATTATTTACAGATATAATATTTCCATTTTGAGATCGGGGGGGTGGGTGCAAATATTCGTCAAGCCTATAGCCTAATCGGTAAAGAGTTAAAAGACAGCCTAATCGATAAAGAGCTGAAAAGCGGAATCAGAGCTGCCAAGGAAAGGTGCCCTGGGAAGTTGAGGAGCAAGTTCTCAGCTAGTGACTCTTCTTCAGTTTGGAAGGGCATGCAAGAAATCACCAGTTATAAGAGGAAAGTCCCCCCCCCCCTTTGGACAATCGTCAGCTGACAAATTACCTGAATGAGTTTTACTGCAGGTTTGAAAATCAGAAATGTAACCCCCTCCCAACAAACACAGCCAGACCCCAGTCTGCAAAGAATGGACCCTGCACCCTCTCCTTCCCTTTCACCACTTCACACCTACTTAAGGCAAGACTCCAGTATGAAAAGAGTGGACCCTTTCCCACCCCAACCAACACTTCGCACCCACTCACAGCCTGACCTCAGTCTGCAAAGACTGGGCCCTTCTACACCCAGCCCACTCCAATCACCACTTCACACCCAATTACTCATTTTTAACCAGTCCCTGCAAAGATGTCTGAAGAAGGGTCTCGACCCGAAACGTCGCCTATCTCCTTCGCTCCTTAGCTGCTGCTGCACCCGCTGAGTTTCTCCAGCCTTTTGTGTACCCTGCAAAGATGTACTGTCCCTGCCTGATTCAGAGTCTCCACTATTGTCCCTGTCCCCTTAAAAGGCAAGGATTACTGGTCTTAATGACTACAGGCTTGTCGCACTGACCTCTGTTGTCATGACAGGCTTGTGCTGGCCAAGCTGAAAAATATCACAATCCCCCTGCTGGACCCTCTGCATTTTGCATAATGGACCAATAGATCTGGGGATGATGCAGTCAATCTGGGCCTGCACCTTCATCCTCCAGCACCTAGACCGCCAGGGGACCTATGCGAGGATTTTGTTTGTTGATTTTACCTCTGTATTCAACACCATTGTGCCAGAGCTACTACGCTCCAAACTTTCTGAGTTGACTGTACCTGAACCCCTCGGTAGATCACCAGCTTTCCGACAGACAGGAAGCAGCATGTCAGGCTGGGAAAGCATATCTTGGACGCGCAAATGCTCAGCATAAGAGCACCGCAAGATGCATACTCTCCCCTCTCCTCTACTCTCGCTACACCAATGACTGCACCTCCACAGACACCTCTGTCAAGCTTCTCAAGTTTGCGGATGACACAAACCTGATTGGCCTGATCCAGGATGGGGATCTCTGTACTCTTTTCAGTTTGACATCTTTCCTATAACATGGTGCCCAGAACTGAACACAGTATTCTAAATGCGGTCTCGCCAACGTCTTATTCAACTGCAACATGACCCCCCAACTTCTATACTCAATACTCTGACTGATGAAGGCCAAAGTGCCAAAATACTTTTTGACCACCTGATATACCTGCGACTCGACCTTCAAGGAACCATGCAAACATCAACCATTCATCTGCCCATCTGGCTAATTGATCCAGATCCTGCTGCAATCTTTCACAACCATCTTCACCATTTGCAAATCCACTCATTTCTGTATCATCAGCAAACTTGCTAATCTTGCCCTGTTCTGTGACGTTTCACAGAGTGCTGGAGTAACTCAGCGGGTCAGGCTGAGTATAGAAGTTGGGAGGTCATGTTGCAGTTGCATAAGAAGTTGGTGCATTCAGAGTATTGTATTCAGTTCTGGACACCATGTTATAGGAAAGATGTCATCAAACTGGAAAGGGTACAGTGAAGATTTACATGGATGTTGCCAGGACTAGAGGGCCTGAGCTATAGGGAGAGGTTGAGCAGGCTGGGACTATATTTCATGGAGCACAGGAGGATGAGGGATGATCTAATAGAGGTGTATAAAATCATGATTTGAATAGATATGGTTGAGTCTTTTGCCCAGAGTAGATGAATCGAGGAGCAGAGGACATAAGTTTAAGGTGAAGGGCAAAAGATTTAATATGAATTTGAGGGGTATATTTTTCACACAAAGGGTGGTAGGTGTATGGAACAAGCTGCCAGAGGAGGTAGTTGAGGCAGGGACTATCGCAAAATTTAAGAAACAGTTAGACAGGTACATGAATAGGACAGGTTCGGAGGGATATGGATCAAAAGTGGGCAGGTGGGACTAGTGTAGATGGGACATGCTGAGCCGAAGGGCCTGTTTCCACACTGTATCACTCTATGACTTTATCTATCTTTCCCTCTCAAACCCATTCTCCTGCCTTCTCCCCATTACCTCTGACACCCGTATCAATCAAGAATCTATCAATCTCCTCCTGAAAAATGTCCATTGACTTGACCTCCACAGCTGTCTGTGGCAATGAATTCCACAGTTCATCACCCTCTAACTTAAGAAATTCCTGCTCATCTCCTTCCGAAAGGAATGTATTTTAATTCTGAGGCTGTGGCCACTGGTCCTAGACTCTCCCACTAGTGGAAACATCCTCTCCACATCCACTCCATCCAGGCTTTTACCAGGCTGGCACAGACGGCATCAGCTTCACACCGTGTCCCAAAGCTTGTGTCCTGTCCTGCATCACCCAAGGCATCAGAGACGTTATAGGAGAGGGCAAGCACCGTAACAAAGTAGCTCACGATGGTTTGGGTAACATTCAGGAATATCTATACTTCGCATCATGAATATTACTGAAGAAGGGTCTTGACCCAAAATATAATCTATATCTTTTCTTCAGAGATGCTGCCTGACCGGCTGAGTTACTCCAGCACTCTGTGACATGTCACCTATCCATGTTCTCCACAGATGCTGCCGACCCGTTGAGTTACTCCAGCACTCTGTGACATGTCACCTATCCATGTTCTCCACAGATGCTGCCTGACCCCCTGAGTTACTCCAGCACTTTGTGTCTATTTTCCCTTCACCCATCTACCCAAGCCCACTCTCCCCTCTCCTTTCCTATGTTCCTTTCCACCCATAAACATCTCTCTGCCTTTACATTTCACTCCTCTGTCAAATCTGCCCTACTTATCTACATGCATTGCTCTTCTTAACTTTTTAGTCATAGAATGATGCAGTGTGGAAACAGGCCCTTCAGCCCAACTTGCCCACACCGACCAACATGTCCCATATAAACTAGTCCCACTGACACGCGTTTGGCCCATCCATATCCATCTAAATTTGTCCTATCCATGTCCGTGTCCAAATGTCTCTTAAACATTAGGATAGTCCCAGCCTCAACTACCTCCTCTCGTTCAGCTCGTGGGCAGCTCGTTCCATACACCCACCACCCTCTGTGTGAAGAAGCTACCTCTCAGATTCCTGTCAATTTCTGAAATATTGATCATGCATTTGGTGCAAAAATGCTCCAAAATAAGGCTCAGAATGCTTCAGAGAGCATCTAAAACCCGAGCTTCCAGGGGGGCCCTGGACTCCGGCATCAAGTGACTTCACGATTCGCGCTCGTGATGTGCGCAACGCACATGATGTGCTCCAGCTCCGGCTCCGGCTGCGGCCCGACTCCGGAGCTCCAGCTCCAGCTCCAGCTGCGGCCCGACTCCGGGGCTCCAGCTCCGGCCCGACTCCGGGGCTCCGGCTCCAGCTCCGGCTCCAGCTCCGGCTCCGGCCCGACTCAGGAGCTCCAGCTCCGGCTTCAGATCCGGCCCGACTCCGGGGCTCCGGCTCCAGCTGCAGATTGCTGACGGTGGACTGTTGGGGTGTCGAGAGCCTTTGTTAACTTGCTTGCATTGGGAGACCGCTCTCCGGAGCTCCCGCAACACAACTTTTCCAGCCCGTGTCGCGGGGTTGGAATGACCCGGAGCGGGGCCGAGCATCGCCCGGCGCGGCTTTAATGGCTGCGGGACAGTCCAGCGCCCGCCGGGGGCTCCAACTTTGTGACTTTGGGCCTGGAGAGGGGCCGTACATCACCCGGCGCGGCTTCAATGGACATTAACACCGCCCGCCTGGGGCTTCGACATCGGGAGAGAGATGGTGCGGGGGAGAGAGAAGAACTTTGCCTTCCATCACAGTGAGGAGGGATCCACTGTGATGGATGTTTGTGTGAATTTAATTGTTTGCGTATTTTTTTATGAATTGTTCTGTTTGTTTGTTTGTATGGCTTGTAGAAACGGAGTTTCGTTCAAGCCTCTCTGAGGTTCGAATGACAAGTAATAAAATCAAAATCAAATTTCACATTAAATTTGTCATAATCCTGTCATGCCACCCCCCCTTGTTGAAAAACTTCGTACGGGCCTGCATTGCAGAGAATTGTGGGCATAACCCAGACCCTCACATATACCAATCTCCCCTCTATTGACTCCATTTATACCTCACGCTGCCTCGCAAGGCCACCAGCATGATCACCTGGCCACTCTCTCTTCTCCCCTCTCCCATCAAGGAAAAGTTATTTTCTTTATTGTGTATCCAAACACTGTAGATGGATTGATGGTTATCATGTATTGTTTTCCGCAGATTGGTTAGCACGCAACAAAAGCTTTTTACTATATCTCGGTAATAAACTAAACTGAAAAATCAACGATATTGGGAATTGGCAAAAAACATTTTTTTATTCCAGCAATGTTTAAAGGAAAATTAATTCACAAGATTACCTATAGGAGATAAATAGACTTTGATAATTTTGCCATTTAAGTTAGTCTTGCTGTAACTGATATCATAACCAAAAATATTATTCAGTTTGCTATTGGGCAGTTCCTTGCTGTACCATTAGTACACAAGGTACAACCCAATGCTAACAGTTACTGTTTATTTTCTGCCATAATATTAAAGTAATCATTGACAGATGTCTTTCAACTAAGGCTGCTGTCGGAACACAATAATATTTTTTCTGTATATGTTATCACCTTATCTCTGTTGCTGTCCTTGAGGTGGTGCTTCATGTTGGCACATTGAAATGCACACAGTAAGCGGCCATCCTTCAAGCATAAAACCGAAAACTGGCAGACATTTTGGGGTCAGTGTCAAAGCTTCTTTCATCTATGAGTCACAAATGCAGAGATCACTGAGTGGCAGTTATGAATGCAAAAGTAAAATTAAATTAAACGCTGTATATTTTAAACTGAAATTGAAATCGTAAGTTTACTCACTCAAGATCATTACAAAGGCCTTTGGCAGCACTATTACTTTTAACTTGTTTGAGATCAGCTAAAACAGCAAAAGTTGGAAATTAATGCTGGGACTTTCCAGGACTAAATGGCTAAACAATAGTATTTTACTTCGGAGTCACGTGATTGACTACGTGAAGAGCCCGCCTAACGCTGGTAACGGCATGACGTCAACGCTGACGGCGAAAGGAGGAGCTGCGGTAAGGAGCAGCTCCTCGCAGCGGTCGGAACGGCCCGCAGGTAAGTGAAGTTACATCGGCGCGGTTTTGAAGTTACGCTGGATGGTTCCAGCAGCGAAACTAAAAGTAAAAATTTAGACGTTTAACGTGCTGATTGAGCACAAGATAAATTTTAACAAAAATGGAGAAATCGGGAAAGAAGGTTTCGCGGGTGAAGAGAGCCTCCCGGGGGTGAAAAAGTAAATATACGGGACGCGAAGCTAGAGTGGACCCGGTTCCGATACCGTTGGCCACTGATTTACCCGATATAGAATTTCATGATTCTCCGGAAATTAATAACCACGGAGGAAAATGCTCCTAAGAAATGCAAAAAGAAAACTGTGAGGCCCGTGGTTTCTGATGATTCTGATTTTGAAAGACCTCCAGATAATAAAACTATGTGGCTAAAAATGGAGCATATGGAGAAAATTCTCCAAACTATTATGAGACAAGGGTCCACAGTACCCTCATGAATCCCAAAAAATCCCTGAGGGGTTTGAATATGATGAATAATGGCTGTGGGCCAAGTTGGGAATATGATACTCCAGACCCACGATTTGGGCTGGAAGAAGTCTCATGGGATAATATCCCGATGGAATTAGGGCTGCAGAAGGCAGACCCTGCTGAAGTTGAATATGGCTTTTGAAAGCACGCCACAAAGTAAAAAGAAAAGGCTTGATCTGCCTGGGATAGCACAAGGTTTTGCTATACCCGAAGGAAGTGGTGAGGCAATGGCACGAAAGCCTAGCTGCCAATATTAAATTATATGGTATCTCACCAGCTTCATAATACTGTGATGAATGAATTATCAGAATTATATAAAGCACCAGGGGGCAATTGTGCCTCATTGGAAGTGCCTACGGTGAATCCGATGGTATGGGCGTCTATGACTCCAAGTATGAGAGCCCAAGAAGTGAAATTTCAAAGGTGCTAAAATTATTTTCGGCTGCCATCACGGCATTTGGCAGGCAAATGGAGAATCTGGAAATGGACAAGAATTCAAAAAGATACTTTGGGCTTATTGTGCAATTCGTTTTAATGAGATCAATTGCATGAGGAAAATGGCGATTCGGCCCATATTTCACCCTAGATATGCAAGCTGTGTCAAGAAAGTGGAGTTCAAGCTCCTGGGTATTTGTTTGGAGAAAATCTGCCGAAACAACTGAAACAGTTTGGATGAAGAAGCTAAATTTTTAGCACTATTAGAGCCTTTTGTCTCTGGACAAAGAAAAGGGTTTTTCGGCCCGAAGGGTTTTGATTTTCGTTATAGAGGCAGAAATTTGTCACGAAAAGTATTATCGTGCTGCACAGGCCACTGCTTCCTGCATTCGGGAAAGAGGACCATCACGCTCCTATGGAGAGGTATTAAAGACTTCTATCCTTAAAGAAACCTGTGGATGAATCTCCAGTTGGAGGGAGATTGCAAAAAATGTTATGATGCCTGGCTTAATATATTACTTCTGATCGATTTATATTACAAGCAGTTTCAGGAGCTATTATTATTTTTAAAGAAGGGGTCAATCCTCCTGTACAGAATAAAACCTTGCTTATGCTTATGTGTTTTCTCCAGAAGAAAGAATGGAAGATTAATGGGAAATTGACAAATTATCCGAAAAAGGGGTAATTGAAAAAAAACTTGTGAAACATAAGCATCAATTTGTCTCTAATATATTTCGCAGAGATAAGAAAGATGGTGGTTGTAGAATTATTCTAGACCTTACAGATCTAAATAAGTTTGTAGAATACAAACATTTTAAGATGGAGACATTCAATACTGCAAAATATTTGATTTCAGCAGGTTCTTATATGGCTAAGATTGATTTGAAAGACGCCTATTATTCTGTACCAATTCATCATCTTTTTCGGAGATACTTAAAGTTTTATTGGCAGGGGCAATTATGGCAGTTCAAAGCTTTACCAAAATGGATTAAGTTCGGCTACCTAGACTCTTTACAAAACTGTTGAAACCAGTTTTAGCTCAATTAAGAGCACAGAAACACATTGTAATGGCTTATCTGGATGATATATCTGATTATTAACGATAGTCAAGAGTCAGCTGAGCACTCAATTTCAGTTACTAAAGCTTTGTTGAAAGAGCTTGGATTCTTAATTCATCCAATTAAATCCCAGCTGCAGCCAGTTCAATCAATTGAGTTTTCTGGGGTTTGTAATTAACTCAGTGACTATGTTAGTTACTTTGCCAGCAAAGAAGACAAATGATATTTTGCAAATGTGTAATTATCTCATTCACAAACCTTATCCCTCCATCCGAGAAGTGGCAAAAGTCATTGGTACATCTGGTGGCAGCATTTCCGGCAGTGGAATTTGGGCCCATTACATTATCAAAATCTTCACAGGGACAAAGTAAGGGCTCTTAAAGATAAGGCAGGTCACTTTGACAGGCCTATGCTATTAACAAGGAAAGCAGTATTGGAATTGCAATGGTGGGTTGAAAATGTCCCACAAGCTGCTAAGAAAGATCATGATTAAACAGCCTGAAATGGTTTTACAAACAGATGCTAGTGCTCTCGGATGGGGGGCCACAGATTTATCCTCCAGTTGCGGAGGTAGATGGAAAAACTGAAGAACAAGTGTTTTCTCCAAGAGTATGGTATTAACTATTTGGAATTATTGGGGGCCTTTTATGGGCTTAAAGCATATTGTTGTGCTAAACAAGGTTGCATGTGTTAATACAATTAGACAATAAAACGGCTGTGGTTTTACATTAATCACATGGGGGGGAGTTAGATCAGTATCAATGTGATTGTCTGGTCAATGAGATATGGCAAATGGTGTATTGCTCGGCAGATATGGATTTCAGCAAGCTATAATTCCAGGTAAAGACAATGTGGTAGCAGATGAAAGGTCCAGGATTTTTAAAGATAATACGGAATGGATGCTTAAGCCAGCAATATTTAAGAATATTGTTAGACGATTTGGGTTGCCAGAAATTGATTTGTTTGCATCCAGGCTTAATCATCAATTGCCTCATTATGTGTCTTGGGAACACGATCCGGACGCAGTTGCAGTAGAATGCATTTCATTACACTGGGGAAAAAATGTTCTTTTATGCTTTTTCCACCATTTGCTCTGATCCAGAGATGCTTGAAGAAAATAGAGCAAGATTCAGCTTCCGGATTGTTGGTAGTGCCAAATTGGCCAACTCAACCTTGGTTCCCAGTTATGCTGAATATGATTAAAGAACCGTATATGCAGATTCCTAACTGTAGTGATATCTTGACTAATCCAGTAACAAATGAAGGTTACCCATTATATGCATATATGAATTTGTTAATCTGCAGGTTTTGACCAGACCACTACAGGAACTGGGATTGTCGGACCAAACTTTGACAGTTATTGGCGCATCATGGCGAGATAGCACACAGAAACAATATATGACACATACTAAGAAATGGAAGAATTTTGCACACAGTCAAATATTTCTGATGATTCTGTGAATGTTACTCATGTTTTGGAATTCCTTGCCAATTTGCACTTTGGCAACATTTAAGTTACAGTGCCATTAACCACTGCAGTGCCTTGTCGTCCTATTTAGGACTTATGACTGGTGAGAAATCAATTGGGTCGCATCCATTAATATCACGATTCATGAAAGGAATTTTTCACATGAATCCGCCAAAACCTAGATATACAGAGATTTGGGATGTGAGCATAGTACTTGCTCTACTTAGAGAATGGACGCCAATTGAAGGGTTGCCATTGGATAGGTTAACATTGAAATTGGTCATGTTAATGTCACTGGTCTCAGCCCAAAGAGTGCAAACTTTACAATGTTGCGTTTAGACTGTATGCATGTGACTACAGATAACGTTGTATTCTATGTTTACGATCTGATCAAACAAAGTAGACCAGGGAGATCTGGAACAAAGGTAACCTTTCAAGCTTTTCATATTGAGCCTGCTTTGTGTGTGGTTAGACATTTGAACCAATATATTAAAGTTACGGACACTTTTTCGAGGAAACGAAAAGACATTGCTGCTTACGCACAAAAAGCCACACACAAAAGCTTCAGTTCAAACTATCTCAAAATGGTTGAAACAGGTGTTGGTTTTAGCGGGAGTAGACACTGATGTCTTCAAATCTCACTCCACCAGGGCGGCAGCTACGTCCGCGGCGAAGGGGCGGGACGTGCCTCTCGAGCATATTTTAAAAATCTTTTTCAAAGTTCTACAACAAACCTGTTCACACTATGACAAGCTTTGGACAACGCGGTGTTGGGAGCACTATAATCACCTGCTTTGTTTGCTATTAATTGCTATAATCAGTTGTGTAGTCACTGATAGCTTTTGTCACTTGTAATCATTTTTCCCTCAAATATAAGGAGGTATTATATGGTCTTTCAACCATTAAAAAAATTTAATTGTGAAAAGATCTAACATTTGTCTGTTTTCTCATGTATGTGTTTACTTAGCCGGACTGTCGTACGGATTAATTCTACGACATAAAAAACACAGAAAGCTTTAAAACTCTTCACGTAGTCACTCACGTGACTCCGAAGTAAAATAGTAAGATTAAACGAGAACTCACCTGTTCGAAGTTTGATCGTTATTTTACGAGGAGTTACGATGAGGGATTACGTGCCCCCACTCCCACCCTCGTAAAATAAATGATCAAATGGTGGTTCTAAGTCTTTTTATGGGCCTTACTATGTTACTCCGGCTTTGGTGTTCTGTGTTTTTCATGCCGTTGCTTGAAGTATGCCGTTACCAGCGTGAGGCGGGCTCTTTCACGTAATCCCTCATCGTAACTCCTCGTAAAATAACGATCAAACTTCGAACAGGTGAGTTTCTCGTTTAATCTTAGATATTTCTTATACGTGCAAACCTGAACTTCTTTGGTTTTGAACATGAATTTAAGAACATAAGGAATAAAACTGGAATACACTACATAGCCCATCAATATTCACCGGCATTTGTTGTCATAACTGATTCTATGCCTAAAAGGCACTATAATGCATAATATTAATATTCCTTAATTGGCTTTATATCCAAACATCTATTGCTCTTAGCTTTAGAATGTACTGAACAACAGAGCTTCTACAGCTCTTTGAGATAGAGAATTCCAGAGGTTTACATTCCTCTGATTAAGAACATTTCTATTTCACTAAGACCTAAATAGTTAATACCTTATGCTGAAACTATGCTCCCTAGCTTTTAATTCTCCAACTTGTCAACAGAATGTTGTATGTTTCATTGAAATTATTCCCAATTCTTCTGAACTCCAGTGAATATAGGGTAATGAACACAACTTCTCTACTTTGGATAACCTCCTACAAGGTATATAATTCCCTCAGTAAGCACATATTTCTCCAGATGTAGTCTGACCAGAACCCTGTACAATTAGAGCAGGATTCTGCACTCCTGTGCCCAATCAGTGATGGCCAACATATCGATTGCTTTCCTATAAATTTGCTGTACCTGCATTGCAACTTTCGCCTTCCCTAAACCAACACACTAATGGCCCTTTGAACACATATTTATTATGTTCTCACCATTTAAAAATAAATTTGTACTTTCATTATTTTTGTCAATATGCCCCAACTCGCTTTTCTTGCTACTCATTTAACCCATCTTTTATTTCTGACTCTTTATATCTTCCTCAGAACTCACTTGCTCGTTGTGTTTTGGTTTTTAAGAACCTTTTGGATCCTTTAGTTTAAAAAAAGTAAATTTAATGGAGGTTGTTGTGAATAAGCCATTTTCTAAACTCACCATTTTTTAATAGAGCATTTTCTATCTACTATTTGTTATTTTATGGAGGAAGGGTAAAGTTGGATTTGTTCTTGTGGACATCCATTGGTTACGACAATTTTGTTATTTTAGATTTGCATGGAGAGTCACTGAAGGAGCAAAAGAAAGAGACATTGAATATATTCCTCCAAATGTTCGAGAAATTTAATAGAAACTGAACATGTTATGTAACTGGTACTGGAAACTCATTGCAACCCAAAATGGCAGGTTTATTACAGAGTCTTGATAAATTAATGCAGAAATCACTACTTATGGTTCACTAAATAGCCCAGGAGAATTCCAGGATGTTTTGTGGTGATTAAGAACCCATCTGAAAATATCAGTAAAATATTATATCAACAAAGTAATTGCAGTGTTGTGGCTTAATTGAGTGGAATAAGTTTTGTCAATACTTTCTTCTCCTTTCTTTAAACCACGCTTGAAGATATGTTCTCTTATTTGAAGTATGTGTCCACATGCATTAGCTTTCCTTTGTTAACTTGCTTGCATTGACATTATTAGGATCATGCAGCATTGAAACAGGTCACCATGCCTATGCCAATCATCAAGTAGCCATTTACACTCATAAAATGTATAAACGCTTGGTTCATACCCTTCAAAACCAAAACAATTCAAGAAATTGTTTAGATATTCCATAAATATTGGGAGTACCACTTCCACCATCCCCTCTGGAACTTTGCTGCAGATTCTACCCACTTCCTGGATGAAATAATTCCTCCTCAGATTTCCTTTGGACCTCCAACCGCGTACCTTCACCCTGTCCCCTCCATCTTTTGACAGTTTCTAGCGAAACGTTTCTTACTAACCAACGTTTTTATGTCCCCTCATTATTTTGTTCTACCGCAAGTGTCAAGAGTGTTTTATTGTCTTATGTCCCAAAAGGGAACAATGAAATTCTTACTTGCAACAGCACAACAGATACGTAAACCCACAATAAACAACAAAAAAGTCCAGTATGTACAAAAAACAGACAAATAACCAAACAATAATAGTGCAAAGTCAAAAAATAATGCTCCCCAGTCCATATAGTTCAGAGCCTATTTGGAGGTTGTGGTGTTTAGTAGCCTGATGGTTGTAGCAAAGGAGCCGCTTTTGAACCTGGACATTAGTATTCAGGCTCCTATACTTCTTCCCAATGGTAGGAGAGAAATGAGAACATGGCCAGGGTGGTGTGGGTGTCTGATGATGCTGGCTGCTTTTTTGAGGCAGTGTTGACTCTTGTAGATCCCTTCGATTGTGGGGAGGTCAGAACCCATGCTGCACTGGGTATAATTGTTACAAAACCTACCATCAGTGGCGCTACAAATCTGCCACTGCCGGTGGGTGCGATTCCGGAGGCTTTGGGGGGAGGGGGGGGATTAAAATGTTGTTTATTAAACATATTTTGCTTTTTTCGTGACTTTATTTTAATCTTATGATGCAAAAATGTTATTTATGCCCCATACGAATTGGCCATGTCTTGCCTGCCAATATGGGCTTATATTTATGGCAACGACAACATTCCAATCTATCACATTCCAGAAACATCTACTCTCAAGATGATCAAAATCTTTTTTTTTTGGACAATCATGTCATGAGCATCTAAATCATCTATATTTTGTGTTATTGTCTAACCATGATCAATATTTTCACACTAAATATCCACAACAGTTTTAGTCAGATGTATTGTGCAAAAAATAAACATTTAATCTTGAGAGTGGATGTTTCTGGATTAATTTATGGGAATTAAACATTAAATTCCTTCCATTTGGCACATAAATTCATGACAAAGTGAAATTTAAAAATCATGTTATATTGTGAACACGTGTGAATGGGAAAAAATAGCCTTTTCTTAAGAAATGTATAGATATTTAGATCTAGTAATTGAATTTAGATGAATGTAATTGATTAATTTAATTGATTTGATGAAACTGATGAATATGAATTTTTTGTTGGGTATTTGCTATTTGTTTTAGCGTTTAACGTTATCATTTCTACCTTTTTTTTTCTAAAACTGCAAAAAATAACTTGTTTCTGTTAATGCTGTTCAGTGTTTTTTTCCCTTTACATTTTAAACAGATGTCTCCAAAGAAGAAATGCAAAATTGTCAATCCAAATGCCCAGCAAAAGAGACTGATTTAGACAGCATTCGCAGAGATTATTAGAATTTGGACTGCTCCAAATGTGATGATCTACAGGACATTCTTAATGAGAAAGTAGTGGGCAGAAAGGCATGTCATGCGTGGTTTGAAGAGCAAAAATTTGTAGTCTACAATGCCAAAATTGAAAAGTTGAGGAAAAACAAGGTGCGAGTTGCTTATTGGTTACATCTGATGAGTATGATGATGCTACTGATTATGATATTGCCAATGTATCAGCAAGCAACTGATCTTCTCCATAATGACTTGGTCTTTTGCTAGAAATTGTAATTTATTTACCTATCTGTTACGGACTTACAGCATATAATACAATAATATTAAAGTTCTGATCTTGAGAATATCACATTTTTAAATTTTCAAGGCAGCCTGGGTGTTTATTACTATTTCCATCAATTTTGTAATTAGCTACAATTAGGTAACAATCTAAGTATATGCTTTAATTTCAGGTCATCCAAGTAAGATGTTTCATATTTGGTTCAGAATGCTTCAATCTATAATCTGAAATTGTCATTCAGTTTTAATTTATAAGAAAGTTATGGGCTTTTGACTGTCCTCGATCACTGCTTTTGTGTTAAGTCAATGGAAAAGCAATAGGTAACGAGATGCTAACTTCCAAGTATGAAAATGGCCATAGCTTTTTTAATACTGAAGATATGAAAGTGAATTAGGTGTCAAATTAAAGTTATTTTCATGTGTTATCCGATGGGATAAATTACAGGCTTGATTTTTAAAATCTCAAAATTTTGTAACGTTCCTACACTGGGTTCACCACTTTTTGCATTCTTCTTAATTCATCGATGTTCAAATTGTCAAACCAGGCCGTGATGCAACCAGTCAATATGCCTTCCATGTATACCTGTAGAAGTTCAAGAGAGGGTCTGATGACATACAGAATCTTCTCTATCTTCTGAAGAAGTGAGTTCTGAGGAACAGAAAATTCCTCATGTCCCCATATAAATTCCAGTGCCACATTACCATCTTTCCATTCATTCTGTCAAATGGCGAGTATTCCATCACTCTCCTAACTTGTGCCAGTTGAAAGGCACTTTTAAATTGATGCAAAAAAAAGCTGGTGAAAGGTACTCAGCGGGCTCGGCAGCATATGTGAAAGGAAATGGAATCGGATATTTCAGGCCGAGTCCCTTAATCAAGACTGGAAAAAGCAGGGGGGGAAATAGCCAGAACAGCATAAAGAAGTGGGTGAGAGAGGTGGGACAAGAGCTAGCAGTCTGAAGAAGGGTCTCGACCCGAAACGTCACCCATTCCTTCTATCCAGAGATGCTGCCTGTCCCGCGGAGTTACTCCAGTTTTTTGTGTCCAAGCGATAGGAAACATCCCCTATTTATTTCCTCTCCACAGATGCTGCTTGACCCGCTGACCTCGTCCAACAGCAACTCCTGCAGTATCTTGTCCCTACTTATTACTTTCAATGTCACGCTGACCTTATTCGAACGCAGCTGGTTTGTGGTATCCGACGAAGGCCGTCACGGTGAGACACACTGACCTCACGCCAGTGTTCTTCTCCGACCACTGCCTCCTTCAGGCTTCCTGTCACCTACGGGAGGACCGGAAGGCAGGCAGAGGGACGTGGAAGTTAAACACGAAACTGTTGACCCCAGAGAATGTCGAGGAGCTAAAGAGGGACTACGCATGTTGGAGAACGGTGAGGCCCCTCTTTGACTCCCCCACACTCTGGTGGGAAGCAACCAAGGAGAACATTAAGTTCTTCATAATTAAAGGGGTTCAGAGAGCAAGACAGAGTCAGAGGGAATTTGTGCCAACTCCAGACAGATTTGCAGCAACTGCCCCTTCTGCAGTCGAGCGGGGTGGATGTGAGGGAGGAACTTAGAAAGTTGAAGGACCGGCAAGCTCAGCTCTTCACCTCTGAATCCTCCAAGATCATCTTCCGATCTAGGGTCCGCCATGTGGAGCAGGATGAGACGTGCTCACGTTTCTTCTTCCATAAGGTTCACAGGGGGAGCTCTGTGATGAACAGCCTTAGGGAGGAGGACGGCACGGTTGCATCCTCACAGACAGACATGCCGAGGATCTGCAAATCCTTTTACACAGATTTGTATGACCAAAAGACCACAGACAGTACCTCCTCCCAGAACTTCCTGTCCTCAATCAAGGAGGTCTTGGAGGACAGCAAGCGGGAGAGTCTGGACCAACCACTGACCCTAGAGGAGCTGACTGGCTCCATCCGTTCCTTTGACTCGAATAAAACTCCCGGAAGCGATGGCTTACCGGCCGAGTTGTATTTGGCTCTGTGGGATCGGATGGGCCCGGACCTGCTAGAAGTGTACAACGACATGCTTCTAGCTGGTAGCATGTCAGACTCCATGAGGAAGGGCAACATCACCCTAATCTACAAGCAGAAGGGGGAGATGAAGGACCTAAAGAATTGGAGACCCATAACACTCTTGAATGTAGACTACAAGATCCTGTCCAAGGCCATCGCCAACCGGGTCAAGTCTGCTCTGGGACAGGTGATCCACCCGGACCAAACCTGTGCTGTACCTGGCAGGAAAATCTCAGACAGCCTAGCGCTGCTGAGAGATACCATCGCCTACGTGCAGGACAGACGGGTGGATGCCTGCCTAGTCAGCTTGGACCAGGAGAAGGCCTTCGACAGGATTTCGCACATACAATGAGGGACGTGCTCTCCAAAATGGGTTTTGGGGAGGGAATCAGGAATTGGATCAAACTGCTCTACACCAACATCCGTAGTGCAGTCCAAATCAATGGGTGGGAATCAGACAGTTTCCCGGTAAGGTCTGGAGTTAGGCAGGGTTGCCCTCTCTCCCCTGTCTTGTTTGTCTGCTGTATTGAACCTTTTGCTGAATCCATCAGGAAGGATGCTGGCATAAGAGGAGTGACATTGCCAGGCAGTGGGGGCATTCAAGTAAAGACCTCCCTGTACATGGACGATGTCGCTGTCTTCTGCTCGGATCCAGGGTCGGTTTGCAGACTGATTAGTATCTGCGACCAGTTTGAGTCGGCCACGGGAGCCAGGGTGAACCGCAGGAAGAGCGAGGCCATGCTCTTTGGCAACTGGCCCGACAGATCTTCCGTCCCCTTCACCATCAAGCCTGACTTCTTGAAGGTGCTGGGGATCTGGTTCGGGGGGGCTGAGGCATGTAACAAAAATTGGCTGGAGCGGATAGCCAGGGTGGGGAGGAAGCTGGAGCTGTGGAGGCAACGCTCCCTCTCCATAACGGGAAAGAATTTTGGTCATCAGGTGTGAGATGCTCTCGGGGCTGCTGTACTTGGCACAAGTGTGGCCTGTCCCTCCTTCATACGCCACAGGGATCACCCGGGCCATCTTCCAGTTCATCTGGGGGTCGAGGATGGACCGGGTGCGACGGGCCACAATGTACAAGTCGCAGACAACGGGGGGGTAAAAGCGTGCCCCAACGTCGCCCTCATTCTGATGGCCACTTTCGTGTGTGGCTGCATCAGGCGGAGTGTAGAGCCAAGGCACGTGGGCACCAAGTGTCACTACCTGCTGAGGTTCTACCTGTCCCCGGTGTTGAGAAGGATGGGCCTGGCGCAGGTGCCACGCAATGTGCCAGTCAGCTGGACATTTGCCGCCCCATCTGTTGTCGGTGGAAAGGGTTCTTCCGGACCAACACCTTTGACCACATGTCCATCCGGCAGTGGTCAGCACAGAATGTCCTGCAGGCACTGCAGGGAAAGGACTCTATGGACCCGGTGGCGTGGTTCCCTGAGCAGACTGCCCAGCTTGTCTGGCAAAATGCCTCATCGCCAGAACTCACCAACAAGCACCAAGACCTGGCTTGGCTGGCGGTGAGGGGAGCCCTCCCACTCAGATCCTTCCTGTACCGTCGGAACCTCACTGCCAGCGCACGCTGCCCTCGACACTGCTGCTATGGCGAGGAGACGGTTGCCCACCTCTTTACAGAGTGTGGGTTTGCTAAAAGAGTCTGGAGAAAGATGCAAGGGTCCCTGGTACGCTTTATCCCGAACAGCTCCGTCACAGAGGACTCTGTGATTTACGGACTGTTCCCAGGGACACATTCAGAGGCTGACATCGAGTGCTGCTGGAGGGTCATCAACTCAGTAAAAGACGCCCTTTGGTCTGCCCGAGCATTGTTCACCACCCAGCCAGAGCGAGATGTCCGTCAGGGAATGTTGCCGACTAGCCCGCTGCAGACTGCAGGAGTACGTGCTGAGGGACACACTGAAGCTCGGTGCAGCCAAACGCCAAGGCTCGGTGGGAGGGCCACAGTCTAAGGCCCTTCCGCTGCTGGACATGGGGGGTACGGTATGGTGGAGACGCCCCTCAATATAAGGGAAGGTATCCCATGCCATTGTGGCACGAGTGGGGGACTGATTTGTGGAAATTTGGGGGAAAGAAATGTCTAAACTGTATTGATCTATTGTACAGCCTCCGAAAATGTCGGATGGATTTTCCGCAAGGTTAATGTATTGTATATATTTATCATTCGAATAAAGTATATTTTGAAATATAAAATAAAAATAAAAAAGGTTTGTGGTATCCGAATATGGGGGATTTGATGAACTTGTTGCTGTTTCCCTGTGACTTCAGGCAGATGCAAGAGTGAGTGACTGAGTGCAGCGAGCAACCGCCGCGCCGCGCTCGAGGCGGGGCAGGGGCGGGACCGGTGAAAAGTCACAAACAAACA
The DNA here is from genome assembly GCA_035221665.1 of Okamejei kenojei. Classification (NCBI taxonomy): domain Eukaryota; kingdom Metazoa; phylum Chordata; class Chondrichthyes; order Rajiformes; family Rajidae; genus Okamejei; species Okamejei kenojei. The sequence continues at coordinate 90,305,220 of CM069133.1, forward strand.
TGGCGGCCGTGGCGGCGCTCACCGGAGTGTCGCAGTGATGATCGAGACGGGCCGCGTCAGGTGAGCCGGGCTGCGGGGAGGAAAACAAAAAAGATGGTACGGGATTGAAAGGCTCTCATTGCGCTTTCGAGCATCGGTTTGTTGGGAATGCAGCTTCGCCACCTGTGACGCGTTTTCCGTGCCGCGCCGCGCCGGTGAGAGGCAGCGGCTGCAGGTGAGGAGGGCGGGGGGAGCACTTCATCGACAGCCGACTGGAACCCATTACGAAATCGAGTCAGCGGGCCTCTTCTTTGAAGCTGCTCCACCGTTCAACAGCAAGGGTGTGGGTTACTTGCCAAGAAACGAGGGCCCCGCCCGGACGCTCTTGTTCACTCGGCCACCCTGCACCCCACTTCCTTGTCCCTTCACCAATCCCACGATAACTTAGTTTCCTTCCACCCAACCAGGATTCCTTCAACCCACCCACGGCACCTCAGAATTCTACTTACAAACTCCTGCTCTTTGCACCCATATGTTCATCTCTCCGTTGCCCCACTCGTTTTCTGCTCCTTTTTCTAACCTCCTTTCCTACATCTCAGTTCTCTGTTTTCCCCATCTGTTATTCTGCCCTATTTTCCTTGCCCCAATCGCACCACACCGAGTTTTCTGTCTCTTTACCTCTCTGGCCTTCCTCCGCTTGTGGCTTTCTTTCTCACGTTGACGAATCCCGTGCTTCCCTTTCTCTTACTGCTCTTTATACACCTCTTTTCCACACATCCTGACTCGCTCTCTCCTGACTTCTGTCACTGGACTTTCCCGTCTAACTATTTTGGTTTTCCTTTTGAAAGCTTTGCAGTGCTTGAGATGTAAAGCACAATAAGTTAATTTACCTGTCACTCTCTCTGAGTTAGAGCCATTATTTGCATATTAGGTTTATTTTGTTACTTTAAATATGTTAGGTCTTCCTGGAATAATGGAGAGAATGTACATCCATTTGGTCTTCCAAACTTTTTTTGGTAATTTTAGAAAACAATTCTGGGAAAAAATCCTCATGAATTCAGGCAACATTTGGAGAATAGTACAGTTAATGTTTTGAGCTGACAACTTGGTATGTTCTCGTTATCTTCCTTTCACCTGAGAGTAGAGGTGGAAGTCTTTAAATAAAGTTAGTTTAGAAAGACGTTTGTGGAAGGAGTGCGTTTAGGAATCTGTTGAATTGATTTCAGTTATATAATTGTTCCCAAGAGAAACGTACAAAAATAATAATTTAAATGAAAAGGCTAGAGGAACCAGTGGGTCAAGCAACATCTGGGGAGGGAATAGACAGACCTGTAAATGGGTCCTGACGTAAAATGTTACAGATCCATTCCCTCCCCAGATGCTGTCTGACCTGCTGAGTTCCTTCAGCACTTTGCGTTTTGCTCAAGATTCCAGCATCTGCAGTTCCTTGTCTCTAACAAACCTGATATATATTAACAGAATCATAGAAAATGACAGGTTGAGTAAGTAATTCAAGCCATATTCCTGTGCTGGTCAGTTGAATGCTTGGGGAAAATATTAATGTTTGTTTTTAAACCAGTGCATTAATGAATGGGTACAGCAATTTGTACTATAATAGATACAGTGCCCTCCATAATGTTTGGGACAGACCCATTTAAAAAGGCACTTATTTATTGTACTTTGTACTCCACAATTTGAGATTTGTAATAGAGAAAATTATATGTGGTTAAAGTGCACTTTGTCAGATTTTAATAAACATGTAGAAACTACAGCAGTGTTTGTACATAGTCCCCCCCCCCCCCCCCCCCCCACCGCCCCCCCCCCCCCCCCCCCCCCCCCACCCCCCATTTCAGAGCACCATATTGTTTGGGACACAGCAATATAATGTGAATGAAAGTAGTCATGTTTAGTATTTTGTTGCATATCCTTTGCATGCAATGACTACTTGAAGTCTGCGATTCATGGACGTCACCATTTGCTGCGTGTCTTCTCTGGTGATGCTCTGTCCGGCCTGTATTACAGCCATCTTTAGCTTATTCTTGTTTTGGGGGCTAGTCCCCTTCAGTTTTCTCTTCAGCATATAAAAGGCATGCTCAATTGGGTTCAGATCGGGTCGTTCAAGAATTGAACAAATGCACTGTATGACCCACTGACAAAAAAAAAATCTGTACAATCAGTCCACTCTCAGACATCTGTTTTCAAATGGCATCAAGAGGAACTCCAAAAATCTATTCACAGTTGCCCTGTTTGGTTATCCAGGACCACTCAGCACAACCGTAGTCAAAAGAGTGATAGAAGGACCGAAAGTGCAATGGTGTGTAAGTAGTCACTGCCCCCAATATCAAGGCCATGTCTGTCCACATATGACAATTCTGGTCAAAGTCACACCATATAGTATATCTAGCCTCTGACCTGCATCAGCTTCAGAGCAAACAAAATGTATAGGAAGGAACTGCGGATGGTGGTTTAAACCGAAGGTGGACATAAAAAGCTGGAAGAACGCTGAGTTACTCCAGCTTTTTGTGTATATCTTCAGCTTCAGGGCAATGTCTTAGGATCAGTTATATTTAATTGGTTCAAAGACCTTCCTGCCCTCAAAACTCCTGCGAGGAAATTCACTTCTGATTGCAAAATGTTAAATTCCTTAACAGCCCCTCACAACAAAGGAGCTTTCCCTATCCGTGTACTACAAGGCTATAGTAAATTTGGGACAGGGCCTGAAAAAATGGAATCAATGTATTTACAGCCAATGACCATGAAATAATCCAACCGCTCATACTTGATATTTCCTAGAATTATCATTCCCAGATCAACAATAACGTGGTGATTTTCACTGAGCAGAAACTCATCTGAACCAGTTATTGAGAAGAGCAAGCCAGAGGCTAGATATATTGTGTCCACTGACTCATTTCCTGACATGACAAAGTCTTTCCACCATCTACAACACCCAAGTCAGAACACGCAGAATCCTCTCCACTTGCCTGAGTGACTGAGTTGTATAGGGCTCTGGTGAGACCACATCTGGAGTATTGTGTACAGTTTTGGTCTCCTAATTTGAGGAAGGACATCCTTATGATTGAGGCAGTCACTGGAGTTTAGAAGGGTGAGGGGGGATCTTATAGAAATGTATAAAGTTATAAAAGGATTGGACAAGCTAGATGCAGGAAAAATGTTCCCAATGTTGGGCGAGTCCAGAACCAGGGGCCACAGTCTTAGAATAAAGGGGAGGTCATTTAAGACTGAGGTGAGAAACTTTTTCACACAGAGTTGTGAATTTATGGAATTCCCTGCCACAGAGGGCAGTGGAGGCCAAATCACTGGATGGATTTAAGAGAGAGTTAGATAGAGCTCTAGGGGCTAGTGGAGTCAAGGGATATGGGGAGAAGGCAGGCACGGGTTGTTGATTGGAGACGATCAGCCATGATCACAGTGAATGGCGGTGCTGGCTCGAAGGGCCGGATGGCCTCCTCCTGCACCTATTTTCTATGTTTCTATGACTGCAGTTCGAAGAACACTCCAGCAGCTAAACACAATCCAAGTTAAACAGTTTCTGACAAATCTGCTTACTCAATTATCACCACAAATATAACCTATATATTTTATTTCCTACACTATGACTATTGTATGCACCATCTACAAAATCCAATGTAGATACATCACCCCAACAACGCTTCACAAACCTGAAAACTATCTCCATGGGGAACACAACCAATTGCATGCCGCATCCCTCCATGTCAGGCATCCAAACATAAACATACCATTCCTTTTTTTCTGCATCCAGAACCTAAAAATCTTCAAACCATATAATAACGAGCGTTCCTTCACCTGAATGACTACAGTCATTTAACTAGATAAGCTCACAATGGAGAGCATCCTGAGAGTGAAGATAGTGCCAGCTTTCGACAGGACTGTTTAACTGTCACTCATCAGTACAGCACTGGTACAAGATATCTAGAACGTAGACATCCACAAAGATGCAGTCAAGCACGTTTATCTGCTGAATTACTTCACTCACTATTTGCTGTAAACATGGTCTGGCAGCTGTGCCCTTCAGGACCTGTCCAGACAGATCATTGTGCTGCTAATGGACGCTGAAGTTCCCAGCCAAATTGCACTGAGCTTTTGGTACTCCGAATACTCTTCCAATTGCAGTTCAGTGTGGAGGAGAAATGATTCAGCAGCTAATGAAGGATGGTAGATTGGAGTCAGGTTTCATTGCACTCATTTGACCTTATTGCATGAGAGTTCACTGTGGCTGGAATCAATCTTAAAAACTCCAAGGGATCCACCCCACTCACCTGAATTGCTGATGAAATCGGATATAGAGATATACCTTAGCATGTTACGTAAGATAATTCTGTGAGGACAATTCTGCCAGAATATTGCTTTACTAAATCATGGGACACTTTACCTAATTTGGACACCAGCTCCCAAATATTTGTAAGGAGAACAAGATCAACTAGGCAGCAACTTTGAAATGTCTGGTCAGTGTGAGTGAGAGAGATGCACAAGTGAAACTCACCGTGCCCTCCATAATGTTTGGGACAAAGACCCATCATTTATTTATTTACCTGTGTACTCCACAATTTGAGATTTGTAATAGAAAACATCACATATGGTTAAAGTGCGCAGTGTCAGATTTTATTAAAGGCCATTTTTATACATTTTGGTTTTACCATGTAGAAATTACAGCTGTAATTTTTACGTAGTCCCCCCATTTCAGGGCACCATAATGTTCGGGACACATGGCTTTGCAGGTATCAGTAATTGCTTGGGTATGTTTAATTGCCTCCTTAATGCGGGGACAAGAGAGCTCTCTGTACCTAGTCTTTCCTCCAGTCTTTCCACCACCTTTGGAAGCTTTTCTTGCCGTTTATCAACATGATGACCAAAGTTGTGCCAATGAAAGTCAAAGAAGCCATGAGACTGAAAAACAAGAATAAAACTATTAGAGACATCAACCAAATCTTAGGCTTACCAAAATCAACTGTTTAGAACACCATTAAGAAGAAAGTGAGCACTGGCGAGCTTGCTAATCGTAAAGGCAGGGCTCGAAATTAGTGGTTACCCGGTTGCCAATGACCACCCAAAGTGCAGCCGGGCAACTTAAACGCCGACTCATTTTGCCCGGCTTGGCAAGCAAATACTGGTCTATACCGATGGACACAAAAAACTGGAGTAACTCCGCGGGTCAGACGGCATCTCTGGAGAATAGGAGCGTGATGTTTCGTGTCGACGGCGGCTGTATTCCTCTAGCATCTTTGATTGCAGGGCAAAGATACCAGGTGCGTGGTGACGAAGTGTTGGAGCGAATGACGGGCCCCGAACAGTGGCAGCAGCGGCTGCAATAGCGGCTCCACCGCCTCCTCCTCCCGCACCCCGCCCGGCGGAATGAGACCTCCCTCTCCCTCCTGGCCTCTGCATGAGAGAGGGGTTGTTTTGAAAGCGCAGTTGGTGGATTTGCGCAGTAGCTTTTGATTTGCAGGCAGCAGCCGCTATCACCCTGATAACGGCCGCTGCCTGCAAACCCGTTAACGGCACTTTCAATACAACGCCTCTCGCACGCCGAGGCCGGGGGGGAGAGAGAGGGATGGGGAGGGAGACAGAGGCCTTCTTCCGCCGACTGAAGCAGCTGCACCAAAGATCCTAGAGCTATAGGATCTTTGAGCTGCACCACTCGGCCCGGCACCTACCTGTCGGCTGGCGGAGGAGGGGAGGCGGTGGCGACGAGTTCCCAATCACCTCCCCCTTTGGCGGCGGCACTTTGGCGTTGGACAGGGACGGCCAAGGCAGCGGGGCGATGTTGTCTGAGGGGTGCTGACCTTCCTCCCTCCCCACTTCCTCTCTCTCTCTCTCTCTCTCTCTCTCTCTCTCTTTTTTGCATATCTTTCATTCATTGTTCTTTATCTCTCCACATCACCGTCTATATCTCTCGTTTCCCTGATCCCTGACCAGTCTGAAGAAGGGTCTCGACCCGAAACGTCGCCTATCTCCTTCGCTCCTTAGATGCTGCTGCACCTGCTGAGTTTCTCCAGCCTTTTGTATACTCCCTGAGTTGGTAGAAGACTGCCTACTGTGAGCTTGGGAGGATGCCAAGATGAATCATACATTTGGCATTTTTGGCTGAATATATTTGCAAATGCTTTAATCTTTATCATTTATTATTGATGATGTGAATGAACAGACAAAATAAAAGCAGGGCTTGTCTATTATGGCTGGAGTTTTTTCTGTCACTTTCTTGCACAAACCCCATTATCCATTAGTTCTCTTAATATCAATCTCTACTTTTCCTTGAGTATATTCAACAACTGGGCCGTTTATGGCTTTTGCATATCGTATTCCAAGATTTCACTTTCAAGAAATTTCTTCACATCTCAGTTTTGAATGGTCGACTCTTTAATAAGCGAGTTTGGTATTCTGACTGAGCATGCCCAGGTCAAAGGTCACTATGCATAAACAGCCTTGGAAAGCGGTGAAGCAGTGTACCTTCATGTCTTCTGTTTTTACCAGCTTGATTGTTCTAGGTAAGAAAATACTGCTTTCAAACTATGAAATAGTTGTATTTGTTGTTCCTTTGTAAAAAGCTAAGATTATTTTGTTCTTTTTATTGCTTTATTATGCTTTGATGAGTGAGCGAGATTGTGCTCGTCCGTGGTTGAAGAAGAAGCGGCAACTCCTGGAGAAGAAGCACCAACGCCAACGGCCAACCACCCCCCCGGTGCCCACCAGCCAAACACACAAAGCGCTGCAGCAACTCGGTCTCCTCCCCGCACCGGCTGCAGGCCCGGCCCAACACCTCCAACTGCCTCCCAGACAGGGACGAGAAACCTCTGGCCGCCCCCCAGACAGAAACAAGACACCCGGGAGGGGACGGGACTGGTGTCCCAGCAGCAACTCAACAGACCCAGGCCCGACACCAACCACGGATGAGCACAAACTCGCTCACTCACCAAAGCATAATAAAGCAGTAAAAACTACAAAATAATCTTAGCTTTAAAAAAAAGAACAATGAATACTACTATTCCATAATTTGAAAGCAGTATTTTCTTACCTAGAAGAATCAAAGCTGGAAAAAACAGAAGAAATTAAGGTCCACTGCTTCACTGCTTTCCAGGGCTGTTCATGCATAGTGACCTTTGACCTTAACCTTTTTTCCCTGTTGCCAGCCGGACAACCTTGACAGCTTTTTAGGTTGCCAAATGACAATTTAGGTGGTCATTGGGTGGTTTGCATGACGTGTGCGATAATGTGCTCGGACGAAGTGCATAGTTATCAGTCGGAATTATGCTCAATGAAGCATTCACATATTATGTTCAAGAAGGAACTGCAGATGCTGGAAAATCGAAGGTAGACAAAAGTGCTGGAGAAACTCAGCGGGTGCAGCAGCATTTCAATTCAATTCAATCTTTAATTGTCATTGTGCAGTGTACAATTCAGAGACAATGAAATGCAGTTAGCATCTCCCCAGAAGAGCGAACTTAGAATAATGAATAGTAAAAAATATATATATGTACAAACAGTATCAGTAGTGCAATTATACTGGGGGAAGGAGTGTCCGGGGGGGGTGACTGGCAATCATCGAGGTGCAGAGTTAAGTATTGTAACAGTCGCAGGGAAGAAGCTGTTCCTGAACCTGCTGGTCCAGCACCGGAGGGACCTGTAGCGCCTCCCGAATGGCCTCTCTTGGACCCACAATACCTCTACACTGGTCAAGACGGCTCACCAGCGTCTCTTCTTCCTGAGGAAACTAAAGAAGGTCCATCTGTCATCTATGGAGGAAAGGAAATAGGCAACGTTTCAGGCCGAAACCCATCAGTCTGAAGAAGGGTTTCGGCCCGAAATGTTGCCTATTTCCTTTGCTCCGTAGATGCTGCCGCATCCGCTGAGTTTCTCCAGCACTTTTGTCTACATTCACATATTATTTCTGCTTCAAATAACTCACAAACTAAACGTATTCACCAATCAAGACATGATATATACCACAATGACATGCAGCAAAATTATAATACAATATCTCAACTCTTTTTACACATTGCAATTAAAGCAATTTCTATTAGTTCTTTCCACTTCCAAACAAAAATGTGGTTGGATTATTTAGCATATGATCAACCTGTGTCAATAAATCCTGGACCATGGTAACATATATGCTTAACCATGCACACTACAGATTGATGCAAGCATGTTTTCTGTGAAGGACCGAAAATTACCATGATATGGCCATAGCATGGGTCGTTATTGCTATTGGCACAGAAACACTCTCGCTTCCCACATAATTTATCCGCAACAAAATATACAGGTTGCAAGGAAATTTCTATAGGCATTTTATGATAATAGCTGTTAAAACAGACTATATCCATCGGCCAAGTTAAACATTACACTAACTGACAAGAGATGGTCAAAGGACATAACTGCAGCAAATGTTCTTTTGGTAATATGTTTAAAGGTGTAAAAACAAATAATAACATTGGGAATTAAAACACATTTGATTGCATTCCGTTATCATACATAGTCAATGTTCGCTCTGAAGACCATGAAGCACAATAGGGTCGGGGGTGTGTGAATCCGTGTGGGGAGGATAGATGGCAGGGGAAAGGGTTGAGAAGGCAATTGTTGCGGGATGGATTGAGGCAGGTGAATTAGTACTTTTTGGTTGGAGTATGTAAAATTGTGAGGGGAGAGCACGGGGGACATCAGTGGTTTTGAATAGGGGGATCAGTATGGGATGGATTGGGGGGGGGCCGGATCAGTACAGGATGAATGGGATCAGTACAGGATGAATGGAGGTAGACAAAAATGCTGGAGAAATTCAGCAGGTGAGGCAGCATCTATGGAGCTAAGGAAATGGGCAACGTTTAGGGTCGAGACCCTTCTTCAGAGTGTTCCCCCCATTCTTCTTGAATGGGGGGGGGATCAGTGCAGGATGGATGGGGGGGGGATCAGTACAGGATGAATGGAGGGGGGGTCAGGAACGTGTGGATCGGCGGGTCTGTGCAGGATGAATGGAAGATCACTACAGGATGAATGAGGGGATCAGTATAGGATCAATGGGGGATCAGTACGGGATGAATGAGGGGATCAGTACAGGATGAATGGGTGATCTGTAAAGTTGAATGGGGAGATCACTACAGGATGGATGGGGGGATTGGTGCAGTATAAATGGAGGATGGGTCAGTACGGGATGAATGGGAGGGTCAGTACGGGATGAATGGGATGATCAGTGCAGTATGAATGGGGGAAGAAGTGCAGGTTGGATGGGAAGAGGGTCAGTACAGGATGAATTGGGGGTCCAGTGTAGGAAGGGGGGGGGGGTGGCAGGAGAATCAATGCGAGGTGGGTATGGTATGGGGGGGGGGGGTAGATTGGGAGGGGAGCACATGGGATGTCAGTGAGCACTGAATAAAGGAGGGAATGGGGATCAGTGCGGGATGGGGAGAAGGGGTTCCAGGATAAGAGGGGTGGAGGGGGGCGTACGAGAGAGAGAGGGGGGGGGGGAAGAGGCAGTGGGGAGGCAGGGAGGTCAGCGCTCCCCGGACAACATCGCCCCGCTGCCTTGGCCGTCCCTGTCCAACGCCATAGTGCCGCCGCCAAAGGGGGAGGCGGTTGGGATCTCCTTGCCACGGTGCAGCTCAAAGATCGTATAGCTATAGGATCTTTGGTGCAGCTGTTTCAGCGGCAACAGCGGCCGCGACTGCTGCTCCACCACCTCCTCCTCCCGCACCCCGCCCTGCAGAAGGAGACTTCCCTCTCCCTCCCTCCTCCCGGCCTCGGCGTGCGAGAGGGGTTGTTTTGAAAGCGCCGTTAGCGGGTTTGCAGGCAGCGGCCGTTATCAGGGCAATAGCGGCCGCTGCCTGCAAATCAAAAGATACTCCCGCTAATCCACCAACAGCGCTATCAAAACAACCCCTCCCGCACGCCGAGGCCGGAAGGAGGGAGGGAGAGGGTGGTCTCCTTCCGCCGGGCGGGGTGCGGGAGGATGCGGTGGAGCCGCTGTCGCGGTCGTTGCTGCCGCTGTTGCCAATGTGCGGGGCCGTCATTCGCTCCGACCCTTCGTCACCCCGCTCCTAGTATCTTTGCCCCGCACTACAGCTGTTGCCCCCACCAACACGAAACGTCAGGTTCCTATTCGCCAGAGATGCCTGACCCGCTGAGTTACTCCAGTTTTTTGTGTCTTTCGGTATAAACCAGTATTTGCTTGCCAAGCCGGGCAAAATGACTTGCCGTTTAGGTTGCCCGGCGGCACTTTGAGTGGTCATTGGCACCCGGGCAACCGCTAATTTCATGCCCTGCATGCGCAGTTGGAAAACCAAACTCACTTATTGTCAGACTACTGGTTTTCAGCACCGAGTCTTTGAATCTACCCTGACATAGTAGAAACATAGAAAGTAGGTGCAGGTGAGTAGGCCATTCGGCCCTTCGAGCCAGCATCACCATTCAATATGATAATGGCTGATCATCCAGAATTTGTGCCGCGTTCCTGCTTTTTCCCCCATATCCCTTGATTCCATTAGCCCTAAGAGCTACATCTAACTCTCTTGAATACATCCAACAAATTGGACTCCACTGTCTTCTGTGGCAGATAATTCCATAGATTCACATCTCTCTGGGTGAAAACCTTTTTCCTCATCTCAGTCCTAAATGGCTTACACTTATTCTTAAACTGTGACCTCTGGTTCTGGACTCCCCCAACATCGAGAAAAAAATTCCTGCATGTTAATAAATGATAGGAGCAGAATTAGGCCATTTGGACCATCAAGTCTACTCCGCCATTCGATCATGTCTGATCTATCCCTCCCTCCTAGCCTTCCACGGTCTTCTGTGGCAAAGAATTCCAAAGGTTCACCACCTTCTGACTAAAGAAATTTCTCCTCATCGCCTTCCTAAAGGAACATCATTTAATTCTGACGCTATGACCTCTAGTCCTAGACTCTTCCACGAATGGAAACATCCTCTCCATATCCACTCTATCCGAACTTGATAAGAATTTTGTAATTTTTTTAACACTATTATTCCAACCTCGAGTACAGGATTATATGTTTCTGTGGCTCTATTGCAGGACATTTATGCAATCCCTTGATTGTGGGATCATGTCACATTTATTGCCTGCTTTATTTAATTTGCTATTTAGAATTGGGTGCATTAAAACTCCATTTGCATGTTGCTTCAGGCATGCTCTTCTGAGATGAACTAGGTTGGTCCTCTTGGTTGATAGTAATGATTGAGATTGTGGGACCACGGCAGCTCATAGCTACTCAGGGTTAAACTGGCAGATAACCATATAACAATTACAGCACGGAAATAGGCCCTCTCGGCCCTTCCAGTCCGTGCCGACCATTTGTTTTCCCCTAGTCCCATCTACCTGCACTCAAACCATACCCCTCCATTCCCTTCACGTCCATATACCTATCCACTTTACTTTTAAATGTTAAAATCGATCCTGCCTCCACCACTTCTGCTGGAAGCTCATTCCACACAGCCACCACCCTCTGAGTAAAGAAGTTCCCCCTCACGTTACCCCTAAACCTCTGTCCCTTAATTCTCATGTCATGCCCTCTTGTTTGAATCTTCGCTACCCTCAATGGGAAAAACGTATCCACGTCAACTCTGTCTATCCCTTTCATCATTTTAAAGACCTCAATCAAGTCCCCCCTTAACCTTCTGCGCTCCAAAGAATAAAGACCTAACTTGTTCAACCTTTCTCTGTAACATAGTTGTGGAACCCTGGCAACATTCTAGTAAAATAGATCTATTAAGATATATTTGTGAAGAAAGGCTCCAATGGACTGCACTGGTGTCATTTCTCCCAGTACAGATACTTCTGCCACAGATTGGGGAATTATGTAGATTTATTTATTTTGGTTTAATATTGGCCCCAGACTTTGTCTGGAAGATATTACTCAGGAATTTGCCAGCTCAGACTTTGGCATTACCTTGTCAGTCTAGGTGATGTGCTTCCCTCCGCCACACTATATTCCACGCTCTTAGTATTTTTAGTGTTTTCCCAAGTGGTATGCAATATGAAAAAAACACTGATTCGTTGACTGAGGGAGGGCTGCACTGGTGAAGACTTGATGGAGTCAAGAGACAGTGTTATACTGATGATTGATGAAGTAATGGATGTCTGAAGCTTACTCTTGGGTTCTGTTGTGTTAGCCATATTAGCTAGTCATTATTAGGGTTAGGGGTGTCTGTGTGTGTGGGCAGGGGTGTGTGTGTGTGTGGGGGGGGGGCTTGTGCGGGTGGAGGGAGGGGTGTGCGTGGAGGGAGGGGTGTGCGGGTGGAGGGATTGTGGCAGCAGACCATGTCTCCACACTGTGACATAAGCTGATGACAGAACAACGATAGCAATACCATATTAAAAGTTGTTTGGCTTCTTAAAAGTGTCTCTCCCCCCCTTCTCTTCCCCCCCCCCTTCTCTTCCCCCCCCTTCTCTCCCCCCCCCCCTTCTCTTCCCCCCCCTTCTCTTCCCCCCCCCCCTCTCCCCCCCCCCCTTCTCTTCCCCCAACACTTTTATTATGGAGAGAATTCTTCTGTCATCAGCTGTGGAGGTCTTCCTTGGCCTGCCAGTCCCTTTGCGATTAGTAAGCTCACCAGTGCTCTCTTTCTTCTTAATGATGTTCCAAACAGTTGATTTTGGTGAGCCTAAGATTTGGCTGATATCTCTAACAGTTTTATTCTTGTTTCTCAGTCTCATAATGGCTTCTTTGACTTTCATTGGCACAACTTTGTTCCTCATGTTGATAAACAGGAATACAAGTTTCCAAAGGTGATGGAAAGACTGAAAGAAAGACTAGGTGCTGAGAGCTCGATGAAACCTGCACTAAGGAGGCAATTAAACACACCTGTGAAGCCATGTGTCTCAAACATTGGTGCCCTGAAAGGGGGGACTATGTATAAACACAGTTGTAATTTGTACATGGTGAAACGAAAATGTATATAAATGGCCTTTATTAAAATCTAACAATGTGCACTTTAACCACATGTGATTTTTTTTTTTCCTATTACAAATCTCAAATTGTGAAGTACAGAGGCAAATAAATAAATGATAGATCTTTGTCCCAAACATTATGGAGGGCACTGTATATAATGAGGAGTGTGGAACAAATACTGCTCTGTATTGATTGATAATAATATACAAAAGATAGAAATGTAATGCCTGGATTTGAATATTCAGCACTTGACTTAAAGATAGTCTTACAACTTGACCTATTTGACATATTTCAAATCTGTCATCCCTTCCGCACCATATCTTAAATAATCAGAATGGAGATTTCTTACATTCTGATTCTCATAAATATTGAAGAATCACCATGAGGTTTATAATCCAAAGGGGAAGAATTAAACCTGTGCAAGCTTTTGATTAAATGCCTTCTGGTGAATTGTGAGGGAAACCTACATTATCAAGTAATTAAAAAGAATGATATTTAAAGTGATTGGTAAAAGTTTTTCATCCGTACAATAAAAGCCCTGTCTCACAGTGCGAGTTCACCCACGAGTGACCCCAAGTGAAAGAAAAAAAACAGACGTGGTTATGTACGAGATTCCAAGTTTATGTTCAAGTGTTTAACCGAGTTCCCACGGGTATGTCATTTCTGCGATGTTCCAAGTTCCTCTCCCGAGTTACCAAGTTCCTCTACCGTTACTCTTGAGCCAACCGTGAATGAAGGTATGTTTTAATAAGCAAGTGTTAAAGAAGACAGCTCCATCCTGCGGCTTTGAGTTAAAGAGAATTCAGCGAGGCCGCATCTATTGATATGACCTACAAAGGGAAAATGCACACCCTCCAGTGCCAGAGCGGTTATACTTATGATTTGTTTGAAACACACATTACGTAGTTAGAAGACCAGCGGGCGAAGTTTTGTTATATTTTAATTGAATTTACTGCCAGGTCGGCACACTGCGGGGAGACGGGAGATGAAATCTTTGAATGTAGACGGATGTCTCCACGCCTGCTCGTTCTAAGCGGAATATATTTTTTTAGTTGCCTTTCAAGCCGGCCTTTGGTTTTATTCCTTGTTTTTGTTTATTCGCACATGCTTTTCGTGTGTGAGGATGGGAGAAGTCCATGCCGGGTGCCGGCCGGCCGCAGCCGCTGTTCTTTCACATCAGTTGCACATCAGGTTGTTGGGAGACGGAGCTCAGGGGAGACAAGTGTTGGAGAGGTGTACTGACTGTGTGGGCAGACACTTTGGTAGTGATTGCCCACCAGTCTCAAAAGCCGCTGTGTCTCCCTGTCCCTGGGATAGCAGGGGGCGCTCAAACAGCACAATACCCCCCTCCACCTCCACGCCAACACGAAGGGCAACGATCCCAAGGCTTTAGACGGAAACCAGACGCAACAAGCTGGAGTAACAACGCGGGCCAGGTAACATCTCTGGAGAATGTGGATAGGTGACGTTTCGGATAAGGGCTCGTCTTCTGAAGAAGGATCTCGACCCAAAATGTCACCTATTCCTTCTCTCCAGAGTTGCTGCCTGACCCGCCAAGTTACTCCAGCATTTTGTGTTGGGCATCAAACAAACCCTCGTCCAGTCGTTCTGCTCGTTTTCCAGATCGGCTAATTATACATTTGTTCCCCTGATTACGCCAACCCTCTTCTCACTTCTACCGCAGTTGCACTTACATAACTAACTTTGACTTAATAATTACTATACTGACTAATCTATTTTAAATGCCAAGCAACATATTTCCTACTGCTTCCCCTAATTCTCATTCCTCATTGAAGCATTAACTTATCACAAAAGGTCACAAAGTGTTGGAATAACTCAATGGGTCAGGCAGAATCTCTGGAGAAAATGGATAGTTGACGTTTTTAGGTCGGGACTCTTCTTCAGGGCCTTTAGTTTAGTTTAGATACAGTGTGGAAACGGGCCCTTCGGCCCACCGAACCCATGCTGACCACAATCACCCGGACACTAGTTCTATCCTACACACTGCGGGGCAGTTTACAGACGACAATTAACGTACAAACCTGCACGTCTTTGGAATGTGGGAGGAAACTGGAGCACCCGGAAAAAATCTACGTGGTCACTGGCGAACGTGCAAACTCCGTACGGACAGCACCAGTCGTCGGGATTGAACTCTGGTCTCTGGCGCTGTGAGGCAGCAACTCTACTGCTGTGCCGCCAATGTGACATTCCAAGTTTTTAGAATGAAGTTAGCCGCTTGCAAATCCCATTCTCTGCCCAGCGTGGAGAATCATGAATTGCCAAGACACAAGGCACTGTAGATGTTGGTTCCTTTTTAAAAAATAATGAATTCAAAGTTGTCTATTCAAGAATAATGTAGTGTGGTTCGTTGGATTTGTCCATACTCAACTTAAAATTGTCCATAATCTATAACTTAACGTTTTTTTTAAGCATTTAGTGAAACTACAGATTATGTTCTGTTCAGGTTCAGTTTCCTGCGTCCAACTCAGAGAGAAGTCTCCCCCCTTTCCAGGGTTAATCGCTCCACTGTTTATAATGCTCTCTGTATTATGAAGTCCTCGACAGTGAACCCCATGGGCAATCACTACCAAAGTGTCTGCTCACACAAGCAGTACACTTGTCTTCCGTACTAAGTCATCCCAACCCCCCCTCCCCCCTCCCCCCCACCTTTCCCTCCCAACTCCAGTCCCGTCCCGACCCCCTGGGAAACTGAAGGGAGCGACAATCAACTGCCACGGATACAAATAATGTCATACACAAGAAAGGGCAGATGCTGGTTGACAAAAAGTGAACACACGGTGCTGGAGAAATTTGGAAATGTCATCCTGTCACCCATTCCTTCTCTCCAGAGATGCTGCCTGCCCGCTGAGTTAAAGAATGCCCACGGTAGACTCATGAGTCACTAAGGTAAACACATGGGTCACTACGTTATTACAACGAGTTTAAATGTTTCCATTTTTAACTTGAACAGTAAATTTGACTCGTGGAAAACCTCAAACATGTTTGAATTTTTTCACGAGTTAACAAGTTTCACGGGTACCTGCCGTTAGTGCCACGAGTCGCTAAGTTGCGCGCGCGAGTTCCGACGTTCCCGCTACGTTAATTGTATGTGATTACCACGAGTGAAAACTCGGGGTCCCTCGTGGGTCAACTCGCACCGTGAGACAGGGCTTTAACAGAAGTTAAAAGAAGTTTCACTGAGCTTATAAAAAAAGGTCACAAGAATTTTTGACTATATTCCATTGTTTTGATGCTTTGCTGCAAATGGTTTTTAAGTGAATTGTTGATAAGCATAAAAGTATTTGTGGGAGCTGAGGTTAAAGTAGTTTGCTGTCTACTTGGAGTTGTTAAATATAAAAACTAATAGCGATCTGCAGTTCTAGCTGATTATATTCCTCATTTGGACATTAAAACAAGCTTTACTGAAAACTGAAGTTTGCAGTTGTGCACATTTTGGCCATATTATCGACATTTGAATTTGCATCATGGGCTTGAGCCACTGGATGTTTGCTCAACTGGTAAGTTCCACTAACAGAGGTGGAACCTAGGCATGCAGGAACAGTGCTTAAGATTCAAATGCTCGTGAGGAGCTAAGAAAAGTCTAAATTATATTGGTTGAATATAAATTGCAGCTTTGAGGTAGCAAATTATTCCATCTTTGCAAGAGTTATTATCATGCAGCCATAGAATGAGATACTAGGGCTGATGATCTAAACCTTGGAAAGATTTTGTGGATTTTCTTAAAGGACAGGAAGTAGGGAAATTGAAGATGGGCAGTTTACAGTTTGGTAATTGAAAGCACAATGCCAATTGAAAGTAATTTAAAATGACATGAAATTGTGAACTGAATTCGACTGATGTGAAATGCAGCCTCAGATTTGTGAATAATTTAGTTTTCATTTGAACAGATGCCTGGAATGGTGATTACAGGTTTGACAGAGGATGTAGTGGCATCTATTTTGAAACCGTTTGATCACTTTGTGCAGCAGATTTGTTGTTGGAGAATGAAAAGCCGTGGGATCATTGTAGGACATTGAAGGTAGCCTATTTTTCTCATGAAATAGAGTGGAAGTGAATATATCCCTAGGATGTTTTTTCAGGAAGTTGGGCAATTAATTTTATCATGTGTTTAATCTCCATTGCTCAATGTTGTGGTTGAGTCAATGGAGGGGCTGCAGATATTGATTGTAGTCTTTGTTTTTTAACGGCAGAGATTTGGGGTCTGCATTGCCTGGTGTGATCATGAACCTGGTTTGTGATGCCTAATTTACTTTTCTAACAAGGACTGTTGGACTGAAACTGTTTGCTGAATTCCTCAGCAAATTATTGCTGCACGTTCATAATCCAGCGGAACTTTGGATTTAAACTCGTGCATTTTCAGAACCTTCCTTTTATTTACTTTGTTCGCAGTTTTGTGTTACATCATTGAAATTTAGCACATTATGCCATATTTAATTTTGCTTTAAAATTAATAAAAAATATTTAATCAAAGTAAATGAGTTACAATTTTCAAAAATGGTATTTTCTGAAATATGCTTAGATAATATTAGGAATAAAACTGATGTGCAGTGAATAAGCGAGCTCAGTATTCCGAAAAACGCAAGGAATCATGGGATTTGTCAAAGGTTGAATGCTATAAATAAAAATTGAACAAAGCGCTGTGAGCATAGTTTGGGTCCGAAATTTTTTTGGGGGCTTTCTTCAGTTGGGGAGGGGGGGCGTGGGAGGAGAGATTGTGGGAGTGGCGGGGGCGGGGAGGTGATCCGGGGGGAGGGGAGGGAGCCTGGACAGGCTCTCAGCACCTGCAGGCACATAGAACTGCCTTGGCCGTGCTGTGGGCGGCCTTCAGCCCCGACCTGGAGATGGCCTGGGCTTGTGGTTGGGCAAGGGAGGGGAAGGGGGTTTCTGCTGCCACCAGCACCACCAACAGCACTAGCAGCTCCAGCGGGCGCCCGGCCTGCCCATGGCCGGCAGGAACCCGTCCGTAGACTCTCCGACCAGGGCGACTCTAGCAGCGGCGGCTCAGTCACCCGTTTTCGAGCAGGGCCGGCGGCTGCCCATCTTCAGCAGGATCTCCGTGTCGGACTGGAAGGGGGTGGTGGGCTACCGGCAAAATCGGCGGGATAGGCAGAGCCAAGCTGGAGCCAGCGGTTGCAACGCTGGCTGCAGGTCCAGGGCCGACCCATCAGGCCAGGACCAACCCGGACACCTCCGGACAGAAAGGGGACGGGGACGGCCCAGCAGCAACTCAACAGCAGCCGCAGCGACGGAGAGCCGGGCCCGACTGCGTCCCCGACCACGGACGAAACGCTAACCTGCACACAATGCAGCACCACTGTTTATAGCTAGTGATCGGTGACCTGGACGCGCAGTCGGAATACTGAACTCTCTTTTTCAAGATATGCTTAAAAATTAATATTGTAGTATCTAAAATAGTTGTAATAGATTTTTGGTGATTGAGCTGTGTCAAAACAAAATGCTGCTGCATTGGTAAAATAAACCAAAGGGAACAATGTTTACTTTGTCCATAAAACTGCATGTGCAGTATTTTTGATTGACGTTAGACTGAATTCTGACAAAGCCAAAGGCAGCCTGGTGTAAATGTCTTTTAAAAAAAAAAAGAAGCAATTGTGCTATTTCCAAATCATTTTTAATCAAAGTCTTTCTAGGAGATTGCCTGATTCTAAAAATCAATTCAGATTTTGTGATTGAAAATAATGGAAACAGAAGTACAAACTGTAGTTAATAAACATGACCTTTTTGTAACATACAATTTCTAGCAAGCATGACAACTGGAGAAACCTTGAACAGCGAGTGTGAGGATTGTAAGAATTGTTTTTTTTATTGCTCAGTTTTTCTGATTGCTCAATGTTGATATTGTTATATTGTTTGATCCAATTTAAGTACTTTATTCTGATGTTTGAGGGGGCTTGAATATGAATGAAAAGCATTGCTTTAAATGCATGTGCTGTGACAGTGGAGTCGGGCACCACAGTTGGGTTGGATTGAGAGAAATTTGCAGATGGCCAGCATCATGGAAGGATTGAGATTGGGCACGACATTAATTGTGGTTGGCACTGTAGTGGAGTGAAGGTGACGGGATAGGTTTGCGCAAATTCTCTATTTTACCCTAATTTGTTGGACGTTAGTTTTTCAGAACTCTTTGGCACTGTCTTCATGCAATTGATAACAGAAATATAAAACTGCGTAAGTTTTTATTTGTTTGAGGGAATTGGCCTCAATTCATTTAATATTTGAAATACATGCCTCTGTCTTAATCTCGCACACAACATCTTTCTAATTTGTAACTCAAGTATTCTTACAAGTTAAGTTTTGTCTCGGTGATCATGAATTTCTTTGCAATGTTGCCTTTTACATGTGTTTTGGGACATAATTACATGACTTGTACATTCCTGATTTCTTAGAAATCTATTTTGACCTTTTTTGAGGTTGTGGTTTCCATCTTTAACAAGTATTTACTGTTCAGCCTCAGAGGTTGCTAAAGTAAAATTTCCATTGGTTTAAGAAAGTCTAAATTATATACTGCAGATCAATGTGGCCTAATTTTACTGTGCACCACATCTCTTGAATTAGTCCAGTTTTCAATGCTTCCAATGTGCTAAGATCCATTTATATGTCATTAATAAAAATGCTAGCTGTTAAGAAATTCATATTGAAATAGCAAAGCCATATTGAATACTAAATATAATTTGGTTGGAAAGCAGGACACTGCAATAGTGGAAAGGTGCCATGCAAGAATGTAAAACATCCTGATGCTGGGAAACTTAAATAAAATAAAATGCTTGAGTTACGCGGTTGCCCAGAGCACATTCAGGAAGACAGTGAGTCCAAATGAGAGGTTGTTGATGTGCAAAGTTAATGTTCTCTCTCTCAATGTATAGTACCTGACTTGCTGCATCTGCAGTATTTCCTGTTTTTATCTTGCACATCCATCTGACTTGATCAGTAGACTGTGTTTAAATTCCCCTGTTTTTCCTCATGTTCTTATCAGTTTAAAAAAAATTGTGATTTTTATGATAAAACATTTTTATTTATTTTTCACCCTTTCGAAACTCCCATCAAGAGAAACATAGCGAAAAATAAAATTGCATGCAGTGTAAAGGAATCCTGTTTATTAAATATTTTTGGAAACTTGGTGACTTTGTATTAATTTTTTGTTTTTAATTTAATTACATGGTTGAGATAATGTACATTAGTGCAAGGTTGTAGTGTGATAGCATTTGTCACTTCCTATTTAACGGAAAGTGTAAATGTAGCACTTCCTGTCATTTTTGTGATATTTTTTAAGCTTGTTTCTGTCGTTATTCAATTTGTTTTTCTTGCCATCAACTAAATGGCCTAGCAAAGAAGATAATTACAATTTTCTTATCCTGAGCAACTTGTTTCGGGGGAGAGGTGACTAAAGGACTATCATGTAAAAATCAATGATGAATAAAACCGAAACTAGGGTACAAAGCAAGTCCTGGCATCTTTGGTAGTAGGGATATATTTATTAATGGCTTAGGCTAATGTTATTTCACAACTATAATAATGTGGAGTGATTGAGCACCGAGGGAGCTCGAAAAGGTCATGAACCTAAAATAAATACTTTTTCATTGAAGCCCCCTAATCTGTTGAAAATAGAGTGATATTTGCTTTTATTTTAAGCTTTTGAGTTGGCATTCATTTAAAGTGATCCCCTTAATGTTGGGCAAAGGTTTGACTTGATGTTCCATGAGGATAGGAATAGGAATATTTTATTGTCACATGTGACTCCCTGGAGGGGAGCTCCGACCACCGGCCCTGCAGTCTGCGGTGCTTCTGGCTGCGGCTGGAACTTCAAATCTCCGACCGCCAGCCTGCGGCCTACACCAGCCTGAAGCCGCGGTCTCCGGTGGGGAGGCACCGATTCAGGACTTTCCTGGACTTTTTACCTTGTCTGCACATCTGGACGCCGCAGGCTGCGGAGGGTGGAGGTCCCGACCACGGGGGAAAATGGAGGAGGACTGGCCAATTTTTGTGCCTGCCACCACAGTGATGAATGCTGTGGTGGATGTTTGTGTTACATTTTTATTGTGTATTGTGTGTTCTTTATCATTGTACCGCTGCTGGCAAATGCATTTCACTTGCACTTTATGTGCAATGTGACGAAAAAAACGTATTGTATTGTATTGTATTGTATTGACTAGGCACAGTGAGATTCTTTGCTTGCACATACAATGTATGCAAATAGCAGCCACCTACGACACTGACAAAGTTACAAAGCATGCCGGCTCCCCCTTTTGTCCCCCCCCCCTCCCCCCCCATGCTCCCCCCCACAGTTCCTCCACCCCGGGTCCCCATTGCCCTTTGGCATCCCCCCCACCCCCCTATAGTTCATTGTTCTCCCCCACCTCCCTCACAGCGGTCTCCCCACGCCGGGTCCTCTATTGTTCTTCCCCTCCCCCCTTATGATGGTCTTCCACACTCTCGTCAACCGTGGGTCGACCCGCGAGGCTTCACCACCGTCGAGACTTCACTGCTGCCGAAGCCTCTCTGCTGTCGACGTCCCACTTCGTAACTCCGTGGTGCAGACAGTGGGCTGCAGTAATATTTATTGAGTTTTATGAAACACTTTACGCACTGCGTTTTTAGATGGCTGGATTTGAACGCTATCAATTTGAAAAGTGAATCCATGCAAAATATATCTTTCTACAAAAATATTCTGAGTTATTATTGGAATATTATCCAAGTTTTATCGATGAAAAATAAACTCTTTGTAAGCTGAGATTCAAAGTGGCATAAGACCTTGATATACTTTGGTAGTTCACCTCTGCAGTTAAGTCTTGATTACTGAATGAAACGGAGGAAAGTGAATCATTTAAAACTCATCAAAAGGCTTAAATGTTTAATGTTTCAATTAGACATTGTTTCATCAATTGGCTTGCTCTTTATCTACTTTGGAGCACTAGTAGAGCTGGTTTCTTGATTGAGGATGAGGAATCTTGCTGCTGAACATGATTTAGCAGTGTATCTTAGCAGACGAGGACTCTATTGTGAGATCTCATGCAATAAAATTGGGTATTCCTCCTCCATTTTCGCACGATACTGGCCCATCCTCTACACACTGGACAATGTTCCTTTCAGAAAACTTCTCCAATTCCAGTTCATGGCAATGAATAAACAATTTCTGCATGGATATTTTCATCCTCAATTTCACTGCACAATTTCTGCATGGCATATTGTTGAAAATTCTTGCCTGAATTTGTAGTACTTTATCTCTGTAAAGTTCTTGCTCTATTAGATCAATGTGATTGAATTTTACTGAACTCCATACTCTCATAAATAGCATTTAAGATAACCAACTAATTCCAAAAAGAGAGTTATGTTTCTTTCATGACGTTTTTTTGAAATAATTCAGATTAAAGATTCCTTTTAATGTGGGCACTCACTCCATTGGTTGGCAGTAAATATTTGGCCAAAATATTAAGTTCTGACGTACATAAAAGTTTTGAGATACCGTGATGCATCTGGTAGAGTTGCTACCTCGCACCCCAAGCCGCTCTGATTCAATCCTGACTTCCCGTGTTGTCTGTATGGAGTTTGCATATTCTCAAACGTAACATATGGATATCCTATGGGTGCCAGTTTCATCCCATGTCACAAAGATGTGTGGGTTGATAAATTGTAAATTGTCCATAGATGTTGGTGAACGGCAGAGAATGGACGAAAGTTGATAAGAAAGTGATGCATAAGAAAATTAAAGATCAGTGTAATTTGATATCTGGTGGCCAGCTCTGATTTGGTGGTTCAAAGCATCCATGCTGGTGACTGCAACTCCATTATCATACTTAGACTTCAAACTCTAAACACTGGCTCAGAAATCATGGAATACCATTAAAATGAAATTCAATTTCTGACCCATTTTAGACAATGCCATTATTTAATATTCAGAAAAGAAAATATAATTTATCTGCATGGTACCTACCTGCTGTCCCTTGCTCTCAAATGAAACAAAAATGGAGCATATTTAGTGTGGGTTTGCTGATAAATGAAACGTGTTCCATGGTACTCATTTTTGGGTGAAGACACTGTAATGCATGGGGAATAATCTCCAGTGCTCTGTGTACATGCACGTTCTCCTTGCGATTTGTGTAACTTTCCTCATCTTCCTGTTTCCTCCTACATTACAAAGACATAAGGATTGGTAGGTTAATTGGCTGCTGTAAATTGCCCCTTTGTAGGTTGTGATAGAAACTGACAAAAATGTGGAGAGAGGGGGTTAGTGTGGGATTAATGTAAATATCTGCCTGTTGGGCAGTGCAGACTGATGTGCTGAATGGCTTATTTCCATGCCATATGCCCGGAACTGTTATATTGAAGATGTGAAGAAGTGGAGGATGTCCCCTTCTGGCAGGACCTTTGATTGGAGGTGTGCCTGGATGGACCTGGGTACACGGTGGCGCAATAGTTAATGCCTTAACAATTCCAATTCCACCTGGGCTCAGTCCGGACCTTGGATACTGTCGGTCATAGAGTCATAGGACCTTGTACAGTCAATTTAATCATCATTTATCATCTGGAGCCTGGCTTTTGAAATTTTCCACGGTTAATCTGCAAGCAGGGTAATCAGCCTCGCATCAGTCTGGAGTGGACTGCATTCTCAACCCCAATTTTGCAGTATGTCCTCTCCACAGTAAACAGAGCAGAAACAGCTGCAGAGACTGGAAACTAAATGCCTGAATCACTCAACAGGTTTGGCAGTGTCTGGAGAGAGCCAAGTCGAGACTTTTTTTCCCCCACCTGTGCTGACTATCCCTGATAAATCTGTCCATTTCCAAAAGCTGATAAATACTATCCCGCAGAACCCCCCTCTGGTAACTTTCCTGCTGCTGGCATATAGTTCCAAGTCCTTGTAGCTCTTAAATGAAGATACAATAATTGCCACTCTCCAGTCTTCTGGTACCTCAATTGTGACTTAAGATGCAAATATCTTTGCCAGAACCCCTGTAGCTTCTTCCCTAGCTTTCTGCTGTGTCCTCAAAAACACTTGATCAGGCCCTGTTGATTTATCAGTCTTTAATATGCTTTAAATCTGACACGCCTATTATTTTGTAAAGTTGATATGTTGCACAACATCATTCCACTTCGCTTAATTCCTTGCATAACCACCTCTAGTGTAAATACAGATGAAGAATATTCACTTAAGGTATCTCCCATCTTCACACAGCGGCTTCACACACAGATTACCGCACTGATCTTAATTGGGCATATTCTCTCCCGAGTTAACCTTTAGGTGTCTCCTTAACCATATCTGCCACATTGTTTTTTTTCCCCTCCTGATTTCGCTCTTCGATGTACCTTTGCATCTCTCGTATTTTAGGGATTCACTTGATCCCATCTGCTTATACCTGATATGCCTACTTTTTCCTAACCAGTTCCTCAATATATATTCCTTATCAACTAGGGTTCTCTAATCCTGCCAGTATGGCGCTCCACTCTAATAACAGGAATATGTTGGTCCGGAACTCTCCCAATCTCACTTTTAAAAGCCTCCCACTTACCAGATGTCCTTTTACCTGCAAACAGCCTCTCCCAATTAACCTTTACAGGTTAACTTTCTTATGTCTTCAAAAATTACCTTGCCTCCTTCTTGGTCTTTAATTTGTGGACCAGTCCTATCTTGTTCCTTAACTATGTTAAAACCAACAGAAATATAGAACCAGTTCCCAAATGCTCCCCCACTCACATCAGTCACTTGTTGTGCTTCATTTCCAAATAGGAGGTTCAGTGTTGCCCCCCTCTGGAAGGGATCTATATCTTCCTTGAGAATATTTTCCTGGATATATGTGACAAAATGACCTATGTAAGGCCATGGGACTATGGCAGTTCCAGTCAATACAAGTTGTGACTATTATAATCCTATTATTTTCACAACTGTGATCACCCTACATATTTGTTCCTCGAATTCTCACTGACTCTTGTGGAGGCCTAAATACAATCTCATCAAAGTGATCATCCTCTCATACAGTTCCATTCATCCGACCATTGCTCAAGAATTTTTCTAAATATTTATTATCTTGATGTTCTCTTGAATCAAAAGCGCATTACTATCCTTGAATAATTTTAGAAAATTTGTCACACTATTTACCTGTCATAAAACCAGTTTATGTGATGTGACTTGATGTGATTTGAATTGTTATTTTCTAATTGACCAACTATTTCTTCTATCGTCTTCCCAAATATGGATGTTAAGCTAACTGGCCTATGGTTTCCATCCCCCCCACACTTATTATTAGGAATTGCACCTACTGTTTTTCATTCAGCCGGTAGCCTTCCATAATTCAGATTTTTGAAAAACTTCAACCAATTGCTCAACTATCTTTGTGGCCGACACAGGCCAGTGGATACAGGCCTCTTATTGTCTTTTAGTTTTATTGACATTCATTTTTCCCAGTGCTTTGTATTTTGTGATAGAATCTGTTGCAAGTCTTTCCCTCCTATTTGAAAGCAGTCTATCTATAATCCTTGGAAGATCAGCATCGTGAAGTACTTGAAACGACAGTCTGGCTTCCACAGATTCCTGCGGGACTGCTGCAGAGAAAGTTGTGAAGTTAAAATAAAAAATTACTATCTATTTTCTGTTATTGGGAGAAATGTTAATGTGTTTGGCCAGGGTGGGTGATTCATCTGGGCTGAACTCTGTAGTAGGTGACTTAGACAATTCATTGGTATGGAGGTTAGTTGTTGGTGGGGTTGTCTACTTTGAGTCTTCAACTTCATTAATTTAAGTGCCTTAAGGGTTTTTAATTGTTGGTAAGTAACTGATTTCTTCTGAGGTGGAACTAATCGTTTGAAGATGGTAACATAGACCACAGTTAGCTGGAATAGTGGATGAAAATGGTATTTTAATTAAAATTTCTATCTATAGTTTGTCTGAGAATTCACATTAAAAATTGTCTGAGATTATGCACAATCCAGTTATTTACCAGGAAGAATTTCTGATGTTGTTTATTCCTTTTCTTAGGAACACACAGCCATGATTGAAGATAAAGGTCCAAGAATTAGTGACTACTTTGTAGTTGCAGGGCTGACTGACACATCTACCCCATTAGAGCAGGAAATCACAATTGTAGAGCCCAGGTCATCAAAGCCGAAAGCACCAATAACAGATGTCGCTGTCATAATTAAATCGGTTGGAGAAAATGTTCCTGAAGGGTATACTTGCATTGAGAGCACGCCAACTGGACTCCCTGCAAACTTGAATTTTGGGAGTTTGAAAAGTCCAGAGATATACCTTTGCTACAAGCGGGGACTTGATGTGCCACCCCTTATTGATATTGGGTAAGTGATTTGAAAAATCATCTTGATCTCTGGGTTGGTATAGTACCAATTTGAAGCTAGTGTGTTTAATGTAAACTATGCTTAAGCAGGTAAGTGGTAATTATTATAGTTATGTTTTTGTCTAGGAAATTTAATTTTGCGATCTGGATTTTTGCTCGAGCTAGGAGTTTTAAGGTGCCCAAGACCATTGCGGGACTTGCAAGGTTCTATCACAGCTGTGGTAGGTGGTGTTTGGGGACAGTTTGTGAGATGGCGTGTGCATTCCATTGCTTCCTGTGTGCCTCTGTGTTCCTGATGCAGGTCGTTCAGTGCTTTGCTGAATACTTTTTATTTTGATCAGTCATCAGCCAGGGAGTTTGTGGACATGTATCTTTTTTTTTTTTCCCAAGCTGATCCTTGCTTTTGTTTTATTTAGCTAGCTATCTCTGTGAGCTCAGATGTTTTGGAAGTTTGTTGTTGGATATATGAATGTTAAAGAGATATTAATATTTCCAACAAGATGTGAAAATGGAACTGGTTCGTGAATGATTACTTCCCTATGTTAATGTGAAATAGAACAGCAGCCTAAATCAAATTGGTTTGTGTACAATGTAACAAGTATTGTTTAAACTAAACTGAAAGACAACATGGACCCCATTTTTAAAATATGAAGTTCACTATTCTTAGTAGAGGCATAATATTTTCTAGATTATTTTCTATTGTTTCATTTCTTGTTTAGAGTTCATCTTTGGATTATGGTGTTCTGAAATTTGCTTTTGTATGAAAGATTGACCAAACCTCAACAGGTTATTATTTTTGCAGGAATAATGAGTAATGATTTTAACTGGCTGTGTAAAATATCCAAGCACATTTCGATTTTGCAGTGAAAATGAATTGTTCTTGCCTCCAATGTGAACGTTATCTCCACAGTATATTGTACCATCAGTGCCTGTCACGCTGCAGCAAAACAGGATCCTTGTGTTTTAATTCTTCATATTTTCTAAAATTCTTCTCTTTAAATACACATAATTATTTCTGACATGTAGATCCAATTATTAATATCTCATTTGTCAAAAAACATACTGCCACAGGTTTAATAATTGTTTTAACGAAGAAACTGCAGATGCTGGAGAATCGAGGGTTACACAAAAAGCTGGAGAAACTCAGCGGGTGCAGCAGCATCTAAGGAGCGAAGGAGATAGGCGACGTTTCGGGTCGAGACCCTTCTTCAGACTGGAGAAGGGTCTCGACCCGAAACGTCGCCTATCTCCTTCGCTCCTTAGATGCTGCTGCACCCGCTGAGTTTCTCCACTTTTTGTGTAACCCTTTAATAATTGTTTATTCTGCTGCTGATCGTTTGGATTTTGAGAATGCTGGGACACTTCAAATACAAAATGCAAATCAGATTAGATGTCAGACCTGAGGAAATTAGGTGGCATCCATGCCCCAGTCAGCATAATGGTGCCAAAATGTAGATGATCGAGAGCTTCAAGTTCTGAGGTGTAAATATTACCAACAATTGTCCTGGACCAACAACACTGAAGCTGCAGCCAGGAAAGCATATCCATGCCTCTCCTTACATCGAAAGGAAGATTGGCAGGTCTCCATCAACTTTTTCCATTTCCTACAGATGTACTGCAGAAAGTATCCTCGAGAGACGTATTGCAGCTGGGTTTGGCAATAGCTCTCTCCAAGCCTGCAATAGCTCTCTCCAAGCCTGCAATAGATGGCAGAGAGCTGTGGGTATAGTCAAGTCCATCCGACAAAACCAGCTTCGCCTTCCCCAATGACTCCATGTACACTTCACCCTACTTCTGGAATGCAGCCAACAGAATCCAGGATCATTTACATCTCAATTCTTCCTTCTTTTCCCTTCTCCCTTCTCTCATTGGGCAGATATAAAACTTGAAAGCACATTTTCAACTGTATTAAGCGTATGGCTTGATTGCAGTCAGTTATTAAAGATGGGATAGCAGCACATTTGGAAAGTGGTGAAATCATTGGACAAAGTCAGCATGGATTTATGAAAGGTAAATCATGTCTCACGAATCTTATAGAATTTTTCGAGGATGTAACTAGTAGAGTAGATAAGGGAGAACCAGTGGATGTGTTATATCTGGACTTTCAGAAGGCTTTCGACAAGGTCCCACATAAGAGATTAGTATGCAAACTTAAAGCACATGGTATTGGGGGTTCAGTATTGATGTGGATAGAGAACTGGCTGGCAGACAGGAAGCAAAGGGTAGGAGTAAACAGGTCCTTTTCAGAATGGCAGGCAGTGACTAGTGGGGTGCTGCAAGGCTCAGTGCTGGGACCCCAGCTATTTACAATATATATTAATGATTTAGACGAGGGAATTGAATGCAACATCTCCATGTTTGCGGATGACACAAAGCTGAGGGCAGTGCCAGATGTGAGGAGGATGCTAGGAGGCTGCAAGGTGACTTGGATAGGCTGGGTGAGTGGGCAAATGCATGGCAGATGCAGTATAATGTGGATAAATGTGAGGTTATTCACTTTGGTGGCAAATACAGGAGGGTAGACTAATCTGAATGGTGGCCGATTAGGAAAAAGGGAGATGCAACAAGACCTGGGTGTCATGGTACACCAGTCATTGAAAGTAGGCATGCAGGTGCAGCATGCAGTGAAGAAAACGAATTGTATGTTAGCATTTATAGCAAAAGGATTTGAGTATAGGAGCAGGGAGGTTCTACTGCAGTTATACAGGGTTCTGGTGAGACCACACCTGGAGTATTGCGTACAGTTTTGGTTTCCAAATCTGAGGAAAGACACTCTTGCCATAGAGGGGGTACAGAGAAGGTTCACCAGACTGATTCTTGGGATGTCAGGACTTTCATATGAGGAATGACTGAATAGACTTGGCTTGTACTCGCTAGAATTTAGAAGATTGAAGGGGGATCTTATAGAAACTTACAAACTTCTTAAGCGGTTGGACAGGCTAGATGCAGGAAGATTGTTCCCGATGTTGAGGAGGTCCAGAACAAGGGGTCACAGTTTAAGGATAAGGGGGGGATTCCTTTAGGACCGAGGTGAGTAAAACAATTTTCACATAGAGTGGTGAGTCTCTGGAATTCTCTGCCACAGAAGATAGTTGAGGCCAGTTCATTGGCTATATTTAAGAGGGAGTTAGATGTGGCTAAAGGGATCGGGGGGGGGGGGGGGGGGGGGGGGGTATGGAGAGAAGGCAGGTACAGGATACTGAGTTGAATGATCAGCCATGATCATATTGAATGGCAGGCTCGAAGGGCCGAGTGGCCTACTCCTGCACCTATTTTCTATACTACCATATTCAGCTACTTCCCCACTGTTATGAATCAACTGAATGGTTCTCATAAGCTAGTGTAGTTCTAATCTCCCAACCTCCTTTATTACACCTTTGCGCTTTCACTGTAAGTGCAACGCTAATTTTGTAACGCCATTCTGTAATCTATTTTTTCTCTGTATTAAGCTTTGCTTGTGTATGGCTTGATTGCATATGTGTATGTAGTATGGTTTGACTGATAGCACACAAACTAAGTTTTTCGCTGTATCTTGGTACATGTGCTGCTAATATATCAATATCAAATCTATAATGGAAAAAGGTATACAGGTCAGAGAGCATCCCTGGAGTGAGAGAAACAGTTAATACTAAGCCGGACCCATTAAGTCCCAGTATCACACTGAAGGGCTGGTCCCCCAACGCAATATTCTACCTATCCACCAATTCCAATATTGGTGGCCAGTGGTGGTGGTGGGGGGGGGGGGGCGCTTTCTGGAGCACTAGTATGGGTGTTGTGGGCTGAAGGGACTGGTTTCCAGAGGGCTAGCATTGACATTGTGGGCCGAATGGATTCTTGGCTCAGTCAATCAAGCCTGTTGTGCTGGCAGCTCACTCACTCACGGCTGGTAGGCTGGCAGTTGACTCACGGCTATTCCTTGAAATTTCATTTCAAGCAGGGTGCAAGGCCACCAAATTCAAGTGCAGTTTCTTCCCACTTTAAGCAGGGTGCAAGGCCACCAAATTCAAGTGCAGATTCGTACCATTTCAAGCAGGGTGCAAGGCCACTAAAGACAGAGAGTCGTGATCTCTTCCCCCCTCCATCTTGCAGAGACTGAGCCATGCTCACACTTCTGGGTTTTATAGTCCCTCCCACCAGAGGGGGCGTGGCCTTCATGGCATGATTGACAGGAGAGAAAATCTCAACATTTTTTAAACACTAATAACTCTTTTAATTTTTATTGATGGGGAAAAATACTCAGCACCGGATGAACAGAGGGGGACTCTAAGATGGCCAAAAATCACAGCCGTACGTGGTAGCGTCTTTTCTAAAATCGATATAAAGCGCGAACAGGAAGTGGTCAAGATTAGACTTTTAATTATGTAGAAGGCAAGGCAATTTTAATTAGGCAAGGCAGCTTTCATTAGGCAAGGCAGCTTTCATTAGGCAAGGCAGCTTTCATTAGGCAAGGCAACTTTCATTAGGCAACACAGCTTTAGCATTTCCAAACCAAAGACAACACAGCTTTAGCATTTCCAAACCAAAGGCAACACATCTTGAGCATTTCCAAACCAAAGGCAACACAGCTTTCCTCTTGTCCTGTGCAGCGGAGAGGGACTCTGAGTAAGATGACCAAAAATCACAGCCGTAAGTGGCAGCTTTTTTTCTAAAATCAATATACAGAACAACAGGAAGTGGTCAAGATCAGACTTTTAGTAATAGAGATTTCAGATAGGTGTCCTTCCATCTGAATAAAGAAAGATTGGAAATAAAGTTCACTTTATATTACACAAAAAGTGGAAAGAATGAGATTAAAGTACCCCACTTGTAAGAGCAATTTGGATATGTTTCTATCCATTTGGACAGGCAGGCTAGATTAATTTCTTCTGTGGCAGTCTTGTACTTACTAACCGCAGAAGTGTTGTCAATGTGGACATTGGTCAGGTGTGCTGAGGAATCGTTGATAGAATTTAATGAAGAGAAATGTGAGGTGTTGCATATTTGGGAAGTCTAACATGGGCAGGACCTACACCATGAATGGTAGGGCACTTGTAGTGTTGTAGAGCAGAGGGATCTATGAGTGCAGGTGCGTGGTTTCTTGAAAGTGGTCGCAGGTAGATCGGTTGGTCAAAAAGGATTTTTGCACATCGGCCTTCATCAGTTAGAGTATTGAGTAGAGAAATTGGGAGGTCATGTTGCAGTTGTATAAGAAGTTGGTGAGGCTGCATTTAGAGAATTGTGTTCAATTCTGGGCACTGTGTGATAGGAAAAATGTTATGAATTTGGAACAGGTACAGAGAAGATTTGCGAGGATGTTGCAAGGACTAGAGCTCTATGGAGAGGTTGAGTAGGCTGGGATGCAGAAGGATGAGGGGTGATCTTCTTGACGTGTATAAGATCATGAGAGGAATAGATCAGGTAGAGTCGCTTGCCCAGAGTGGGTTAATCGAGGACTGGAGGACATAGGTTTAAGGTGAAGGGGAATAGATTTAGAAGTTAGAAGAGTTAATTTAAAAGGAATAGGGGTAACTTTTTCACACAAAGGGTGCTGAATGTACGGAACAAGTGTCCAGAGGAGGTAGTTGAGGCAGGGACTATGCCAACATTTAAGAAACAGTTATACAGGTACATGGATAGGACAGGTTGAGAGGGATAAGGACCAAATGCGGGCAGGTGGGACTAGTGTAGCTAGGACATGTTGGCCAGTTTGGGCAAGTTGGGCCGAAGGGCCTCTTTCCACGCTGTATCACTCTATGACTCTCTGGAGTTATCTGCTCTAGATTTCATTTGACTCCATGGTTTTAGTATAATTTCAGAGCTTAGTTGACAGTTAGATCAATAGAAGAACTTATGTCTCTGGACTCGGTTATGAGTCAGCAGGTTTGCCATCTACAGGGAAGTTTTGGAACAAAGTCTGCTCTTTGCTGTCTGTAGAAAAAAGTTCATTGGTGGTCTCAGTTTTTGCTTGGTAATGATCAGATAAACAAATGGAGGAGGACTGACTGAACTTTTTTGCCTTCCACCACAGTGAAGAATGCAGTGGTGGATGTTTATGTTAAATTCTATTGTGTATTGTGTGTTATTTTTTCAACTGTAAGGCTGCATGGTAAATTAATTTCACTGTACCTTAGTTGTGCATGTGACAAATACATTTGACTTTGAATCTGAATAAAAATCTGCTCATGGACATGAAGCATTGAGGCCAGTTTTAATATTCTATTGCTGCCCAAAAAACTGTCCCTGAACCATCATCTTGGTTTACTGATATTCATCCAGATAGTCCACAATCTTTAATATCAGTTTTGGCTCTTGAGCTAATCTTCTGACTATTACAAATAGGTCCACTCCTTGTCTCCATTAGATCAATGCATATGCTAAAACATTTTTTTTAAATTTACAGATGTGTAATAGTGCTGTCCTGAATATAATGCCTATCTGAAACTTTAACCAAAGCTTTTGATTACTCAAAAAAAAAGCCTTACACACAATTCTAAAAGAAGGAAGGCATCAAAAAAGCAGGACATTAATACAAAACGGAAAAAAAACATGTATATTGTAGCTCAAGAGGTAGTCCATTGTGTTCTGTTGTCAAGGTATGACCAGGGTTGTGCAGGTTGGTTCAAGAATTAGAGAGTTGTAGTAAAGTAGCTGTTCCTGAACCAGGTGATGTGACTTCTGTACTTCCTTTCTGATAATATCAGTGAGAAGATGACATGACCCAGGTGGAAGGAATCCTTGATAGATGTCATTTGGAACTGATGTTTCATTGCCACTTGTACTACTTGATTTTGCCATGCAGGAGGTGATGGCTTGTAAGCCCTGCTACAGTTGTTGAGTGTCTGTCTGTGATTCCAGTTTAGCTCAAAATTGTCCATTAGAGCTCTTGCTGTCCCTCAGGCAGTCATACCTGGGCTTCTTGTGTGGTACTGGATTGCCAAGCTTAAATGTCACAGATCTAGTCCTCAGCGGATTGAGCCTCCTGGTTCATCCAGGGCTTCCAATTGGGGAAGATTTCTAATGTTTTTCTTGGACCTTAATTGGTTTAATTTGGCTGGATATTTTGAAGATTTACAAAGTGGAAAAAAATTAAATGCAATACAGTGATGTTGGCAACAGAGACTCAAGAAGATGAAAATGCTTGGATCTTGAACAAAAAGGAGGAAATAGGTGAAGCCGGAAGGGGAAATGGATAAAGTGGAAGGGTGGGACTTTGAGATGGGAGATGAGCTTACTGAGGAGAAAGGAGCAGGATTACTCGAGTGTTGGGAGATTATTGAAGAAATGTGTGAGCGTGTGTGTGTGGGGGGGGGGGGGGGGGGGGGGGGGGGGGTGGGGGGGGGGGGGGGGGGGGGGGGGGGGGTGGGGGGGGGGTGGTAGAAGGGAACATAGCTATAGAATTTGGGAAATTCAGTGTTTATATGTTTTGGGTTGCAGGCTATCCAAGCAGAATATGTTAGCTCTCTGGTCTTGACAGGCATCTTTAAATGGTTATTAAAGTTGATAATGTGAAAGTATATTTGATTTCACACACATGATGGAATGGAATGTTTTTTGAGTAGGAATTAATTCAGATTCCAATTAACCTTATGTTGTAATCTGGATTTGGACCTTTAATCTTGCACAGTTTAAAATGTATTATTTGCACATCATTTAAGGTCATTTAGTAAAATGAACAATAATCTCTATTGCTGATGTACCTTTGCTTTGAGGTTAATTTAAATCACTTCAAATGTGTTTCCTGGCTTTACTGGAAGTAGGTGTTCACACTGTTGCTTTTCAACAGGGTACCAATTGGTGTATGCCTTCTCGACCAAGATTACTAACTGGAATAATTATATATTTTCCTCCCTCAGGGTTTTATATGAGGGGAAAGAACGCTTAATTCAAGGCTGCGAAATCTTACAAGCAACTCCTTTTGGCCATTGTGCCAATGTTAACAACAGTTCAGCCAATTCTCAGAAAATCTTCCTTACCTATCGGAGGGCTCCATTGAACAGGCCTCAAAATTCTTTAGCTGTGACCGATATTTGTGTTCTTGTTACGAGTAAAGGAGAAACTCCACCCCACACATTCTGCAAAGTTGATAAGAACTTAAACTGTGGCATGGTAAGGATAACTTTGTCAATTGTACTACATTATCTCAAATGGTATGAATATTTTATATAATTCATAGTCATGTGCTTTACTAATCCATTGTATTTTTAAGTCTGTTTTGAAGATGGTGCATAATATGGGGGGTGTGAGTATAGTTCTATACTTTTGAACTATGATATATATTGGAGTATAGCTTTTGGGGAATATTGTGCTTACAATGAATTATTTAAGGTTGAAGTGGTCTTGGCACTGTCTGACTTCATACTACATAGGAAGTAGTGGACAATGACTAAGATTCTAGTATTTTGCCTACTTTGTGGTAATGTGTTTCTAAATGTGATATTATCATAAAGGGTGTGTAAAATAAAATGAATACAGTTTGGCAAGTCGAGACGGTGAGTAAGTAAAATTGTTTTATCTTGAAGACAAAAACAACGAAATTGCTCAAATCGCTAGAGACAGACAAATACACTATGTTGATCCCACACGTGTGGCGCTAGAATGAATCAATACCGTTAAAAACCCGCGAATCAAACACCCGCGCTCATGTGGCTTCTCCAGCCAATCATAAGGGTTCGATTGCCCGAGCCACCACAGGAACCCCCCCCAACAACCCGAGGAACGGAACAGGGGGCAGGGGGCCAGACACGGTGACCGGATCGTGTGGTGACTGGAGATGGGTCGGGAGTAACAGAGGGGACTGGCGGAACAAAGCTAGGAGACCGTAACAGGGTGAGAGGAACAGAAATAACCGGATCTGGGGAAATGGGCACAATCAGAAATAAAGGCGAGATGCCACTGCTGGCGTGCAGACCACGGGTCGGACACCTTTCCCAAGGCGCAAGTCAGAGGCTTATGGTCGGTGAAAGGGCGGCCCTCCAGAAAGTATTGGAAATGCCAGATAGCCAGGTACAGAGCGAGGAGTTCCCTGTTAAACGCACTATAGTTGCGTTTAGGCACCCGCAGCTGAAAAATGCCAGTGGCTGCCTGCGGCCATCGATTAACTACTCCAAAATGCCGCCCACAACCATGTCAGAGGCATCTACAGTGAGCGCTGCCGAGGCCCGCGGGTGTACTAACGGGTGGCACTCGCCAGGGCCGCTTTGGCGGACTCGAATGCAGCGTCTGCCTCAGCGGACCAATCGAGCTCCCGCAACTTGCCCACGAGGCACTGGAAGAGGGGACGCATGCTTTTTGGCCACTGCCGGCACGAAATGGTGGTAAACTTTTACCATGCCGACAAATTCCTGCAACCCTTTCACCGTATGCAGCCGCGGAAACTGCCGAATGGCCTCCACCTTCAAGGGTAAAGGGGCGGCGCCCTGAGTGTGCCCCAAGAATGAAATGGAACGGAGGCCAAATTGGCATTTGGAGCGGTTGATGATGAGGCCATGGTCCTGGAGCCGCTGGAACAGAGTCCGCAGGTGCTCAAGGTGCTCTTGCTGAGAGCGGCTCATGACCAGGATGTCGTAGTGGTAAATGTAGACAAAATCCAAACCCCTACCTACCATGTCCATGAGCCTTTGTCTGTGTGGCGTTTTTTAAACTGAAAGGCATCCGAAGCCATTCAAACAACCCGAACGGGGTGATGGTCGCTGCCTTGGGTACGTCGTCCGGGTGTCCAGGGATTTGATTATAACCGCGGACCAGGTCGACTTTGGAGAAAAGAAATAACGCCCTCCAGGTGGGCGGAAAAGTCTTGTATGTGAGGCACTGGGTAGCAGTCCGCGGTTGTAATGGCATTCAGACTCCTATAGTCCCCTCATGGTCCCCATCCCCCAGATGCCTTGGGGACCTTGTGTAGCGGGGATGCCCACGGGCTGTCCAAATGCGGCACAATCCCCATGTCTTTCATGAGCTGGAACACTTCCCGGGCGATGCGCAGGCGGTCGCATAGTGGGGATATGATGCACGACCCCGTGCTTGGGGGCCGCCTTGCGGAAACGGGTGATCGGGAGCTCGGCGAGGATGGAGGCATAGGGACCTTCAACCTCGGCAATCGCACTGAGCTGCTGGCTGGGTCGAGTCGGGGGCCGCAGGTCCGAGGTCCGCTGACGGAATCATATGGAGTCAAAGGACAGGGAGAGAGTCCGAGTGCCGTAGGTTCAGATCGTACTACGGTTGACAGCCGTGAGCACAGGGCCTCGCTTACCAGCAGGGGTGTCCCGCCCAGTTGGGGAAGGATGCTCATGATGGTCCCGGAGTTGATGAGTAAACGTAGCCCAGAGCGGCGGTCCCGCACGTAGAGGCAGTTGTTTGGGCTGATTGCGATCACCTCTACTGACGATCGGCCGAGGCATTTCCCGAAAACGAGCAGGGTTGTGACTGCGGCTCTGCGGTCCCGTCGAGGCGACTGGCGTGTGGGCGTGGAGACACGGTTGATAGACCCTCCATCCTGTTGCTTCTTGGCCCGTTCAGTGAGCTGCATGAGTTCGGTGAAGTCTGACCCGGCGAGCATCAAGCGGATGTTATCCAGCATCTGCTCCAGGAACGCTTGCTCGAACATGAGGCACAGGCGGTGGCCATCAATTAAAGCGAGCATCTTGCTCATTAGGGTGGACGGCTTGCGGTCGCCCAGACCATCCATGTGCAGAGGGCTGGTGGCGCGGTCTCGGCGGCTGAGCCTGAATGTACTTAGGAGGGGGGCTTTGAGGCCGTCGTACCTCGCGAGCGCCAGTGGGTCCTTCAAGAACGGCAGCAACCGCGAGGCCGTCTCCTGAGTGAGAGCCCCGACGACGTGGAAATAATTTGTGTCGTTGACGACAATGCTCCGCAGGTGGAACTGAGCCTCGACGTGCGCGATCCAGACTTGCGGTTACTCGGCCCAGAACACGGGCAGCTTGAGGCCGACGGCATTTTGCTGGGCATCGGGGTTGGCGGTGGCTTGCATGTTGGACGTCCAATATTCTGTTGGACGAGTCGGGGTCACCAGTTTGGCGAGTCGAGACAGTGAGTAAGTAAAATTGTTTTATTTTGAAGACGAAAACAACAAAATTACTCAAATCGCTAGAGACAACCAAATACACAACGTTGATTCCACAGGTTTGGCGCTAGAATGTATCAATACCGTAAAAAAGCCGCAAATCAAACACCCGCACTCATGTGGCTTCTCCAGCCTATGCACGAGGGTTCGATTACCCAGGGCCACCACCAGGTGTCACTACAACAGTAGCAATCCACAAGGTCTCTTGAGCCTGCACCACTATTCAGTAAGACCTCTTAACCCTCAACATTTTTTTAGACCCCTCACTTTCTTCAAGTTGCAGCAATGGGCACTCCAATGGGCCATAGCCTTTTGTTAATTATGTCAAATGGTCATGCACCCGTGCAGAACTCATTGTTTTGATCAACTTTACCACTGACTTCCACCCTTTCAAAGTTACTTGGACTATCTCTGACACCTCTCCCCCTTTGTCTCTGTCTCCATCACAGGGGACAGACCATGGACTGATGTCTACTATATACCATAGTTATCTGAACTACACCTCCTCCCAACCTGCGTCTTGCAAAGAAGCCATTCCCTACTCTCAATCTCTCCGTAACCACCACATCTGCTCCCAAGATGATCCTTTCCATTCTTGGACATGAAGATCTCTTTTTGTAGTGAATGTTGTTTCTCTCCTGCTGTCCTGAAGCCCTAACCCGTCCCTCTTCTGCTCTCGCTCATCCGCTTCCCCCTCAGACAGAACAAGGATAGAGTTGTGCTTGTCCGTGCCTTTCACCCCTCCAATGTTGGCATCCAATACATAATTCTCTGATATTTTGCCACCTTCAATGTGTGATCCCACTGCCATTTACATCTTGCCTCTGACCTCCTTTATATCAGTGTGACCAAGTGTAAACTAGGCGACCATCTCGCCAAGCGTTTTTCCTAGGCTTGCTGGATCTCCCAGATGTTAACTATTTTAACTCCCCTTCCCATTCCCATACTGACCTTTTTGCCACGGCTGCCTCCATTGCCAGAGTGAGACCACATTGCACACTGGAGGAACAACACAACACATATTCTGCTTGGGTAGCTTATAACCCAACAATATGAACACTGAATTCTCAAATTTTAGGTAAGAACCCCCCTTCCCCCCGACCGCATGTTTCTCGTCCTTTCTTCCTTGTGTCCCAACCGGGTGCACACCCAATACTCCCACTGTCCTGCCCACTACCCTCCCTATCACCTTCCATCTATATCCCTCCCTCTAATTTCACATTTCACCCCTCTTCTCTCCTATCCTTCTGTCTCCTTTACATCTCTAGCATTTGTCTACCCATCTGCCAATCAAAACTTATTTTACATCTATTCACCTATCACTTGCCAGGTTTTGTTCTGCCCACCTAATTTTCAGCTTTCCTGCACCTACTAGCTGGTAATACAAGTGTTCATGTTCACCAGACTGATTCCTGGGATGTCAGGGCTTTCATATGAAGAAAGACTGGATAGACTTGTCTTGTACTTGCTAGAATTTAGAAGATTGAGGGGGGATCTTATAGAAACTTACAAAATTCTTAAGGGGTTGGACAGGCCAGATGCAGGAAGATTGTTCCCAATGTTGGGGAAGTCCAGAACAAGGGATCACAGTTTAAGGATAAGGGGGAAATTGTTTAGGACCGAGATGAGAAAAACATTTTTCACACAGAG
This sequence comes from Okamejei kenojei, assembly GCA_035221665.1. Classification (NCBI taxonomy): domain Eukaryota; kingdom Metazoa; phylum Chordata; class Chondrichthyes; order Rajiformes; family Rajidae; genus Okamejei; species Okamejei kenojei. The sequence goes on from CM069133.1 coordinate 90,344,153, forward strand.
AATGGTGAGTCTCTGGAATTATCTGCCACAGAAGGTAGTTGAGGCCAGTTCATTGGCTATATTTCAGCCCTTGTGGCTAGAGGGATCAGGGGGTATGGAGAGAAGGCAGGTACGGGACACTGAGTTGGATGATCAGCCGTGATCATATTGAATGGCGGTGCAGGTTCGAAGGGCCGAATGGCCTACTCCTGCATCTATTTTCTATGTCTATGTCTGTTTCTCTAATTAGTCAATTATTGCATTATATCCAATTCATGCTAAGGAAAAGGACACAAAGTGCTGGAGTAACTCAGTGGATCAGGCAGCATCTCTGGAGAACGTGGATAGTTGACGTTTTGGCTCAGGACCATATCCAAAACCTCACCCTACCTGAAACATCTCGACCCAAAATGTCACCAATGCATGCTCTTCAGAAATGCTGCCTGACTCACTGAGTTACTACAGCACTTTGTGTGCTTTTTTTGTAGATGAGCATCTGCAGTTGCTTGTTTCTTCATGTTATGGAAACGTGCATTATAACAGTGCTGCCAATGCTTGTCGGAGTGGGAATTCATTGAAGACTCACTTGACTGGTTCAAGGGTGTGCCCTTTGGTTTTTCTCTTCAATTTAGATCTCATTAAAACTTCAAATTCATACAGGGCTAGACAGGCTGGGAGGTAGAAGGGGCATGGATGTTGTTTTTTTTCCGAATGGGAAGATTATAGCTTGGCTATATTAGGATCAAGATTAAGAGACACTTCTTAAAGTTGTGGAGGCAACATTGAGTTAGTTCAAAACAGACTTGACAGATTTCTGGATATTCGAGGAATCGAGGGAAATGAAGATGGTGCAGGAAAATGTTGTTGAGGAAGATTAGACATTGTTGAATGATGGTGCAGACATTGGAGACCTGGCTCTTGTTCATGGCTTTTTTTTTTGCAATGCCTAATGTGTAAAAGATTGTGGGCTCATTCCCAAGAGGACACTGACTTATTGGAGCAACAGATGTCACTTGGCGTCCTGAAACTTTTTAATATGCTCATTTTTAGGATCTGGACATTACTTAGAATAGAGCAGTACAAGAATAGGCCCTCCAGCCCATGATGCCTGCGCCGAACAGGATGTAGGCCTACTTAAACGATTCCCTTCCCCCTGCACAAACTCCATATCCCTCCATTCCCTGCATATTCATGTGTCTATCTAAAAGACTCTTAAACGTCACTGGCAAAGCAGAATTTAAATGTCCATCCCATATTTTCCTTGAAGCTACTAGTGAAGAATTATCTTGATTTTCTACGGTCCTTCTGGTTTAGTTACTCCCTCAGTCCTGTTCGGCAGAGAGTGTAGAATTTAGATCCAGTGATGAAAAAGGATTGGATATATATTTCCGCGTCAAGATGGTGTGTGACTTGGGGGGAAAACCTGGGACTATTTCCTCGTGCCTGCTGCGTTTGTTTTTATCGAGGTAATTGTTGGGAATCACTGTTGGAGTTGCAAGGCAAATAACTGCTGTGCTTTGCCTAAATGATACACACCACAGTCACTGTGCGCCCATGATAAATGGAATGAATGTTTATGGAGGTTAATTCCGTGCCAATTACTATCATTGTGATGTGGGGGGGGTGGGAAATACAAATGTGAAAGCAGTGGTGCTGTTTCTATCTTTGCCATTGTAACAATACTGCATGTGAGCCAGAACATTGATGATAAGCAGATCATGTGTTGACTATTGGCGCTGACCTGGCTACATTAGCTCATGTTTGTTTTTAGTGTACCTTTCTCACAGGGAAAATTATAATAGCTCTAACTTGTTACTGCTTATTTGCTCAATATCTGTCTCGATATCTATCATTTGCTACTTAATTAATCAGCCGTCCTGATTTCTCAGCCAAGATAAAATATGGCACCCTCCTGTTCCAAACCTCCATTTGAGGTGGTTGGAAACATTCTTGAAGTTTATTTAAAAAAATTTTGTTCAGCAATGTCATAAATTAAACTTGATGTAAATAGCAAATTAAATAATATATATTTTGACTGTAAAATCAGTATTCAAATAGTGTTGTCAGCATAGAGCTTGACTAATGAGTAATTTACCATGTATTCTGTATGATTTGAACTGGTATTTCCATGTACCCAAAAATTGGATTTCATTCAGTTAAAGGTCTGTCTGGAGCAAACTGTTATAACAAAGGTATTGTTTTACTTGCAGCTTTATCCCGGCCCTACCCCTCTTTCACTTTCTCCGCCCCAACTACAATCAATCTGAAGGGTGCCAACCCAAAATGTCATAAGTCCATCCCCTCCAGAGACCTGCTTTACCCACTGAGTTCCTCCTGCACATTGTGTTTCGCTTATTATATGAGGAAGATACCTTTTAAACAATGTTTTAAATAGTTGGCTTTAAATCCTTTTATGAGCTTTATCTGTGTTTGCAACCTCATTGGGATCGAATGAGAGTACATAGAGTGAATATAACTATGCTGAATCAGGATGTTGATGAGATTTTACCAATGAAGAGACGGGACTTCAGATGATGGAATCTGGAGCAAAATAAAACAAATCACCATGACTCCTTGTGCTGATTGTCACAGCATAGTTTAGAGACACAGCATGTAAACGGGCCCTTCAGCCCACTGACTTCACAGTGACCATAGAAACCTAGAAATATAGAAATTAGGTGCAGGAGTAGGCCATTCGGCCCCTCGAGCCTGCACCGCCATTCTATATGATCACGGCCGATCATCCAACTCAGTATCCCGTACCTGCCTTCTCTCCATACCCTCTGATTCCCTTAGCCACAAGGGCCACATCTAACTCCCTCTTAAATATAGCTAAATTGACCATCAATCACCAGTACAGTGGTTCTATGTCCTACACACTTGGGGCAATTTACAGAAACCAATTCTGCATGTCTTTGGAATGTGTGAGGGAGTCCATGAAAAAACCCAAGTGGTCACAGGGGGAACGTACATGCTCTGCACAGACGTCCCCCATAGTCGGGATCGAACCCAGATCTCTGGCGCCGTGAGGCACAGCTCCGCTGCATCATTGTCACAGCTGTGTGCAAAATACTTTTTTTTTCTTGTTCTATGCTAATAATTACTCTTCATAAAATTCATGAAATTGCTCCCTTGATTTCTTGGGGTTCTAAATCTCTGTCCTTGAGGATTAAAACTTGTGAAAGTGTAACAAGTCTTTGACTGAAACTTCTCATTTACTGATTTAAATCTAAAATTGTTGTCCTCTGTGTCAGTCCCTGTGTCAGTCCCAAAGCAAATCCCAAGCCATTATGTTGACGCTTTGCCTGGTCACGTCAACCAGATGTAGAAGTTTCCAGGGCACAATTTGAAGAGCAGGGAAATTACCCTGGTATTCCGCCAAAACATGGCTGCTCAGCCAAAACAAGCAAATTATTTTGTGACTGCAATGCTCTTTGTTTGTCTTTGTTATGCAAATTGTTTTCCAATTAAGGGAATTGAGGACTTGGCAGCAAGGTTTTGAGACCAAATTACATCAGCCCTGAGTTTTTTTTTAACCATCTTGCATTTTCTGTAAGATCAATGAGAGATTTCAACAATTACATAATTGACAAAATTACAGAAAAAGCAAGGTTGCAAATATGAATTTTAAATTTCTTTCAAAACTGAGCAGTGTTCATTCGCTGTAGTACGCATAACATATTTTTCGCTTTCATCCACCTGGGCAATTTATACATAAAGGTAAAAAAATAGAATTATGCTGGCATGACAGTATCTGCAAAAGGGGGGGAAACAGTTGGATTGACACTTGGCAAAAATGAAAGGGTTGAAATATTTATTCAACCCCTGGGTGTCATCATGCCTGCTTATTTTTTTCTGTCAAACCTAATTAGTAATAATGGGTTAAAGAATTTTGCTAAATGCTTAGTTCAAACTTTGCAATTGACTGGAGTGCTTAATCTGAGTTTAAGGTTTTATTTAGACAACTGACTTGAATTTATCACGTGACTGAGTAAAGCAAACATCTGTCAATCAATCATTGTAAACAAAGGTTGTCTACCATTGAATCATTATATTTGCTTCACTGGTTTCCAGCAGGAGCTAAACTCTAGAAAATTGAGTCTTTTCCATTTTGTTCCATGTATGTTACCACAGTGCCCTCCATAATGTTTGGGACAAAGACCCATCATTTATTTATTGGCCTCTACTCATGAGAATTAAGGGACAGAGGTTTCGGGGTAACGTGAGGGGGAACTTCTTTACTCAGAGGGTGGTGGCTGTGTGGAATCAGCTTCCAGCAGAAGTGGTGGAGGCAGGATCGATTTTAACATTTAAGGGTAAAGTGGATAGGTATATGGACGTGAAGGGAATGGAGGGTATGGTCTGAGTTGCAGGTAGATGGGACTAGCAAGACCTCCCACCATCCCCTTTTTGGCGGAATATTCCCGCTTTTTAGGTTCCCTGCCGCCATGCCGATTTGTACCCTAATTTCCCGCTAATTCGCCTCCCGTGGTGAACACCGGCGCATGTTCCCCCGGATTGCCGGCCCGCGGCGATCAGCGGCACTTTGCCGGGCCCTAGTGGCCGCGCGGCGCATGGGGAGGGTGCCGGCCCCCGTGGACGCGCGTGCGCAGTGGGGAGGGTTGGCCGGGCCCCAGTGGCCGCGCGTGCCAGTGGGGGAGGGGTTGCCGGCCCCAGTGCCGCAGCGTGCGCCAGTGGTGAAGGGTTTGCCGGGCCCCCGTGGCCGCGCGTGGCGCATGGGGGAGGTTGCCGGGCCCAGGCGCCCATTTCAGCCACGCCACCCCGGGACCCAGAGCCCGGCGGCGCCGGCCCCGCGATCAGCGGCACTTTCTTGCCGCCAGCCGGCCGCTCGCCGGCAGCCCCATCACCGGGCCTCCCCCCCCCTACCCCCACACAGGGCGCAGGCGCAGACCCGCCGCAACCTGGCCAAGTGCGCATGAGCCTCACCCTCAAGCGCACCACCGGCAGCCCCTCCGCTGATCTGCACCAGTGCGCAGGCGAATAGGCCAGCCGGCAACTCCCCAAGTGAGAGAAATAATGGTTATCTAGTGCCGAAGTTTATCAAAGTTTAACAAAGAATTATAAATGTTTCAGCATACATGTACCTTTTTCACATTTTTGGCATTTAAAATACTTCTTCACAATTTACATTGTGACATGGGACGCCCGAAGAGGGCGCCGCGACCATATTTATGACTTTTCATTAAAAATCTGAATTTTGAGGGGAAATATTATGAATTTTGACAATCAAATGTTGGGGAGGTCTGCCTGCGCGAC